>JAGPOW010003642.1:61501519-61527563 GCA_030014935.1 Caiman crocodilus | reverse complement strand
AATTGGTCCTTTTGAAGTCAGGGACCCTAGTCATAGTGTGGGCCCTAGCTACACTGTGCCGGACAGCAAATTCAATCAGGCGATGGTCGCTGTCACCCATGTTCATCTCTGAACATTCCTATGCTGCTTACTATAGTTGAATGCTTCTTCTATTTCTTGTGTTAGGAGATGAAGATAATAGAGAATAGAAGCTCTGGTGGCAGTTCTTCGTATCTGAAGGCAAGCAGTCCCTGTCTTTACAATATTGCTTCATATGAAACTTTTTTCCTTTCCCATAATCATTTTTGTCATCTCTTTTCAAATCACTTCTCATTCTACTAGTTCTCCCCTCATTTCATGCCATATAATTCCACACTAGTGCAAACTAATTATTTATCCTCTTAATTTTTTAATCAGCTTGCATCACCATTTATTTCACACTAATATTTCTGGTTGTCCGGTTTCCATGGGATATACCACATTATATACCCTGTTATACCCAGGTTCCTGGGAATGCTGCGAAAACAGCAGGAGGGACAATTGTTAGGATGTTCTCCTGTTCAATACAGCATCTTTTAATTATTATGACAATATTTTGACTAACTCTATTTATTTAATTATTTATGGACAGAACACATCCTGTCCATTGAGCAGCTGGTATTCCAGCAATTACTGTAATTAAGTTGCCTGTGAAACAGTTACTGAATGGCACTTTATGACAAATTCTGGCATTGGTTACACCTGTTCAATACCAGTTCCTTGTATCCACTCCCCTTTCATAAATTATGGTCCTGGGAAATGGACAGGATTTCCTCTCTGCCCATGAAGGCCAGAAGGTGAACTACTGGTGAAAACAAGTTTCAGAGTTGAGTGCATTGTTGCCTGATCTCCTTTTCAAACCCAAATCAAGTCCATCAGCTGGTCTAAACAACTAGGAGTCTGAAGCTATGGAATGCATTATTTGGGGGGGTGGGGTTTTACAGCCTTGAATTTAAGGAGATATTGAGTACATTTAGGAATACAGCACTGGAATAGATCATTGGGGTCATCAAGTCCCACACCCACTTCAGCCCAATCAGCCACATTGTACAATCCTGTTCTTTAACTGATCAGTGTACCCATCTTGGAGGTAGTAATATCTCTAGTTTCAGTACTCCTACAGGAAAGCTGTTCCAGAACTTCACTCCTCTGACTAGAAATCTCTTTGTAATTATCAGCCTAATTCATGGTCAGTACATACTCATTTTATCAGCATTATCCTTTAACTTAAATTATTCTTCCCTGATGTTTACCTCCTGCGGTATTTATTAAGAATAATCTTGGCATTGTTTTGCCTTTGCTTTGCTAGCCTGAACCACTGTTTTAGCCTTCTTTTATAAGGTAAGCTCTTCTTTTCTTCAAGTAATCCTGAGAGCTCTTCTCTATACCTATTTTAATAGTTTCTTTCCTGAATGTGGGAGATCAGAACTGTACACGGTATTCCAGATGGAGCCTTTCGAGTATTTTGTATGACTGGCAGTATCTCAGTCAATGTATGCTAGGATTACATGTGCCTTTTCCACATTTATATTACATTGGTGGCTCACAATCTTCCTATTGTTGAATAATAGATCCAGGTCTTTCTTCTCCTCCTTCAACTGAGTTTCACAGATAAGTAATTATATTCCCTAAATGTGTGACCTTGAACTTTGTATTATGTATTTTCATCCCATTAGTATTACTCCATACCCTAAGATCATCTAGTTTCTTCTGTATGATATCTGAATCATGTTCTGAATTGAACATGCCGCTTTACTTTGCCATCTGCAGATGCTATTAGCATTCTCCTTCTTTTCTGTACAGAGGCAATAAATGAAAACATAGAATGAGATCATCCCAATCCTAAAAATGCACAGAAGCATGTGTCTGCTAATATCCATTAGACAACATCAATACATATGAAAATGCATAGTAATTAAATACTGGTTAAATTCTTGTGTCTTTTTAAATTTACGTATCATAGCAAATCTCATAACTATGTCACCAATATTCTGTGTGAAAATTAAATTACCTGAAGTCTACCTATCAAATTACCATATGGTGTATTTATCTTTATGCTTCTGTGCTTTTTATCCATAACTTGAAAGTGCTTTACCATGATGGACAAACCCTATTCTAAGATGAGAAAACAGAGGGGGAAAGCTTAAATGACTTGCCCATGGTCACAGGACATCAAGGGCAATGTTGGAAATAGAGCCAGCATCCCTTAACACTCATCATTGTATTCTATGACAAATGTATTTGGAACTTGAAAGATGTTAGAATGCAAGACAACAAAATGGTGATGAAAATAAAACTGAATGCTGACTAATGAAGAAGTAATCAGTCATCCAGATTCAATGAAGATTACCCTGTAACTGTAAATCAGCCAGTGATTTTGTTCCTGCTTGATCATTTATAATCAATAAGAAGGAAAGAAAAATTATAGTTTGAAATAATTGCTTATTGAGGGCAGAATGCACTTATGAAAGGAACTTTGACCAACTATGTCCCAAATCCTGTGCATGAATTCTTATAGATTGCTTCCCCATATCAAGACTGCATTTTTAAGTAGTTACCTGTAAGAGAATAGCTCACTGCAGTAGTGCAGGAAAAGCTCATGTGAGACTAACTAGGGATGCCTAACAAGCTTCTTCATGGTTCTGAAGTCATTGCAGCATAAACACAATGTTTTCATTATTATTTCAATTGTATGTTCATATAATGTTTCTCCTTGATGTTTACTTATAATTGAATATGAAAGTTGAAAGTTTTAACTGCTAACCTTAAGAAGGCTAATGAAAAGTACTGTGGACTTGCTTTTCAGCTGGTAGAGTCTCTAATGGAGTATTCTGATTGATGTCAACTAGTGATCTGATGCTAAGGGCACTGGCAGACATGCAGCTTCCTACTATAACTCACAGTGCCCCTCCCTACCCCCAACAAACATTCACTGTTTGGTTGTGGTGGGCAGGGATCAAGCCACACACTTTGGAGCTGATTCAGTTGAGAGAGGCTGCATGTCTGCTTCCTTTCTTCCCTAGCCTGCTCCCACCCCCCTCCCAGCTCTGGTGCTGTCTTCAGGATGGGAGAGGGGAAAAGGTAGGGGACGGACCTCCCATCTGGGATTTGCCCAGCCTGTGTTTGGGGGAAGGGTGCGCTGGTGCCCCCTGTCCAAAGCAGGGCTGGGATGATGCAGCCCAGACCTGCTTGTACACTGGGAAAAACAAAAATTAATGAAGGTGCTCCACTTTGGAGCACCTTCATCTGAATTAACCCTCATTAGATGAGGGTTAATTATGTCACACAACCAGACACTTTTCAAGTGCACTTTTCATGCACTTCTGTCAGGGTATGGCTGTAGAGAGCTTTCAGGGGACCGATCATGTAACAAGTATCACTTTTGTCAGCTCCCTAAAGGCCATTCCACTCACCAGACCCCTAAATCCACTTAGGCACCTATGTGTTATCCTATTTTACTCTTCTTGGATCCCTGAAAATCCATCAACTTGTCTCTTTTTATAATATGCAGCCTTGTATGGTAACACTTTTTCAGGGACTTGAGCAAGGTGGAATTGAGCTGCATTCAGGTACCTAATAGGTAGAATACCAGAAGGCAGGAGGGTCTCTTTAAAAGCAGAACTTTCCAGGCACAGCCTGCTGGCAGGGTAGGGGTTAAAAGCTGAGCCTGGCCAGCTAGTCAAGTGACGGGAAGGGGGCAGGTCAGAACTGTAACAACCCTGGGCTTGGCGGCAGTAGGGGGCAGCAGCCAAAGGGGAAAGAGGTTGTGTGTGAGAGTTCCACAGAGAGGCTTGGCTGCTGATCTGACTGCTGCGAGAAGTGAACTGCTGCTGATCCTTAGGGAAGCGGTGGCAGTACCACAGGGAGGAGCATCACAGGCAGTGGGGAAGCAGAAGCACCAAATCATGAAAAAAACATAAGCTGTCATGCTGCCGCCTTTAATTTCTATTTTTTTGTGGTTAGAACCCACTGACTGACTATATATATATATAGTCACCAAGACTATATATATTGATATATCTATAGCCAATTTATTGATTGATTGACTGGTGGTTTGAGGATGAGACTGTAGGGGAGGAGGAAGCCTCATTAATGCCTTGGGCACAGTCATAAAAAGTTAAGGGGGCCCAGTGCACCAGTATGTGCAGGTACATGCTTTTGGGCTGGGAAAGTGGGGATATAAAGCTATTGTCCAGTTCTGAACTTGCAGCCCTCTGGGTATGAGGCCAGGGGATAGGCCTCTAGGCCAGAGATACACATTGGAGACAAAAAAGAGGGCCATGAGCCCCAAGATTAAGAAACTAACCCAATCTGGTGGGTTTAGACTGGTAGGCCTAGCTAGAGAAAGACAGGGGGGCAAGGCCCGTGGTGGCTGAGAACCCCAACATGGAAACACAATAGGCAGTCTCCCACTTGTAAGAACATCTGTATAATATTTCCACCAAGACGTGGCAGGTGAGTAAAAGTGAGATATGAGAAGCATTAAAGGACTTCAAGGGCACCTCTCATAGGCTGCAGATAGCAAACAAAAAAAAAAAATGCCGCTGGGGAGGACAACCTGTTACAGGTAGGTTTCTATTCTTTTCTTGATGCCCAGCTGACCAGATTTGATTGTCTGCATTGTCTTCTAAAATGCCACGTATATAGAGGTGGGCATTTTATTTTGTGTATGTACCTGTCCATGTGTGTAGGAACAGATATAAATCTGTGTGTCAGTCTGTCCACTTAAGTGGCATTTGGGGGACTTAGATGACTAAATCTGGTCTGTGAGGTATCCAGAGAAGGTATCCAACTGAATGCCACCTTCACTGTCTCCAAGGGAGATGTAGAAATTAGATGCTAATTCTAGAAATGTTTTACTGTGACTTGCCCATCACCACAGACTGAATCAGTGGCAATGTTCTGAAAACAGCCTCACTTCTGCCTCTTCCTTTGACTTTCCCACCATGTCTTGATGGAAAAATGATGTATAGGAGGATGGATGTTTCTTGGCTTATGAGTAGGCCTGACAGGGTCACTGGTCTTCTGCAGGGCTCCACCTCCCCTACACCCTGCCTCTTTCCTCTTAAGCTGTGGTAGCTTCTTCCTGATGGTAGTGCTTGGGGAATAAACAATGAAGTCACTTCTTGGGCTTTGTCAAGTTCTTTAACTTGCTGCATTTAGATGTCTTCTGGAGCTGGTCTAATCTGTGGTTCTGATATTTAGGTTTACAATAGAGAAACTCATTTAACTCTTTTATGTCTTTCCTGGACTACCCCCAGGCTTCACTGACTTAATTTCTTTGACTATCCCCTAGGTGCAGGGCATAACATCTTGCTTAGCTGTAAATAAAATCCTCAAGGAATTCTCCTTCCCTGATACCTTTCTCTTGTCCAGGGAAAATAAATCAAAAGGAGAGCTTTTTGTCCTTGGTCCTCAATTATTTCTTTTTTCTCACAAAAAAATTAAAAGGAGCTCACTCTTGTTTCCTCACAATTATCAAAGGCAAATTATGCTGCAGGCCTCTAGTTTCTGCCCAGTTTTTCTCCTCCCCAGTTCCAGGTACAATCCCTTCTTTGTTCTGGCTGCCTCGGTTCCCTCCAGGCCCCAGTCCTCCCAATAGTCTTGTACTATCTTTCTTCTCAATTGGTTTCTGCCAATGGTTCCCACTGCTATATTTCCTGATGGGTCCCTGCTACAGGTTTCTGCTGGGACAACCCACACTGTCTTTCCACCTGCTTTTACTTATCTTTCAGTGAGAGTATACGTGATCCTTGCTTGTGGCTCATCCCAGTTCCAACAGCTCATGAGAGTCCAGCATGCAGGGGCTTCCTTTTCTGGGATCTTCTCTGCTTGCAGTCTCCTGTGATGGTTCCAGGTTTGGGAGATGCTGAACACTGAGCCTCTTTTTTCCTTTAATCTTCCCAGTTCTCTTCCTGGGCCAGTTGGGGCTGGCTTCTTGGGGTATGTGTTCTCATGCCCCCAGGACCTGCCTGTTGTCTGGCTTTTCCCAAGACCTTCTTTCCCCATGTAGCAAGAATGCACTGTTCTTGTCTTGGTAAGTTTCTTGCCGGCATGGCTAGTCCCATGGGAGCATAGCAGGGGCTTGGACACAGCCCTTGTTACAAACCCATATCCCTGGCTCTGTAGGTCATGCGAACTGAAAGGGTCAGGCAACCTGGCCTAGCCATGGTGGCACATTATCTCCTGGCCCATTCTCCTATTACACCCAGTCTCTTTGTGGAACCCCTGATGACATACTGCAGACCCCAGGGCTTCACAGAAAACAGTTTGAAAATCACTGATCTATGCATTGGAAACCCCCACCAAGGCAAACAGGCATCGCATGGGCTAGATGCTGGGTTTGCCCTGTTTCTGTTGTTGTCTACGTTTAAGCTGTCATTCCTGCACTGGGTGACCTAACTTCTTATAAATGTAGCCTGGGTCTACATGGGTTTGTACTTGCCTCTCCAACTGAGAGAATTATTGGCAGGGCAGTGTGCTGTGGAGGGACTCAACAGCCCAGTGGCCACCTTCATCCCCTATAGAGTCAGGTCCAGTCAATCAATTACTTAACTATATACAGATTTATTATTACAACAAAACCATTAAAGGGTGAGGACATAGATTTTATATATATCACACAGAAATGCACACACCCAGTTATCATTTAAAATAGAAATGAACAATAGAACAAACCAGACCAAAGGATATTGATTAGGCAATCTTATAACTCTATTAATATACAAACTATTACGTCACATTATTCACATAAACTATAAGGTACAGTCCACAGATATAATCAGAAGTCCTTAGACTATCTGGGTGCCCTCCAGGACAAGGCCCCACTCCCAAGGTACCACTACAGGAAAGGAGGTAGGGGAGAAGAAAAAGGAGAGGAAGACCCCAAAGACTCCTAAGCTCCCCTGCTATCACCCAGGAGCGGCCCACATGGTGTCTCCTTTGCAACCCTCAGGGGGTTCCTTCCCTGTGGGGACCCTCTCTCCAGGTTAACTTACTACTCCAGAGTCCGGGAGGGTTGCCTTTTGTTCTCTAGGTTAAGCTCTGTTCCCTACTGTGTTTTCTCCTTGTGCTAAAGGTTGGGGTCCTGGACAGCCTAGTGCAGTACTGGGGCCTGGGGCTCGGTCTGTTCCCGGACCCTCTGAGCAGCATCATCTGCACTGAGCTGCTGCCCTGTGTCAGCACCTGTAGACTCAAGCCACCTCAAACAGCTCCCAGGGTTTCTCACCCTCCATACAGCGCCTCCTGCACCGAGCTTCCAGCCTTGTTCTGGAGGTTGAGGACCTGAGCCACCCCAGGGGCTCCAAAGATCCTTTTGTGTCCACCAGCCTGTGTACCCGACACATCTGCCCCTCATGCTGGGCACGCAGCTCCTTTTATACACTCCAGGGAGTCTGCCCCTGAAGTCTTCCATACTTGACAGTTTGCAGTCTTCAATCAGGTCCGGGGGAGCTCTTTCCCCCTTCCCTTCAGGAAAGGGGTGTGATGTTATTTCTCTTGCTGCCTCCTGATTGGTGGATGGACTCCACCAGTGAAAACAGCAGGATCTCAAGCCTGGGACTCAACCCAAGCTCTGAAAGATAATCCTGCTACATAAACAAGGGAAGCCTGCTAAGTTATTTGGATATTTGTTTCAGTCAGGAAAACTGTGGGAGTATTTTAGGAAGAGCGAATGATAGGATCATAAATTTGTCAAAGGAATGTAAACATAAGGGATCTTCTGCTAGACATTTTAAAATTTGCAGGTCCATATGCTCTCCACCCAAGGGTGTTGAGGGTGCTGGCAGGGATCATTGCGGAGCCCTTGGCCCGGGTGTATGAGCATTCGTAGTCATCTGGCCAGGTGATGGGGGATTGGAAACTGGCTAATGTAGTCCCAATTTTCCAGAAAGTTAGGAAGGAGGACCCAAGTAATTATAGGCCTGTAAGCCTCACCTTGGTGCTCAGGAAGATCTTGGAGAGAATCATCAAGGAGCACATCTGTGGGGGGCCTGCAGGGGAGATCATGCTCAGGGGCAATCAGCATGAGTTCATCAAAGGCACATCCTTCCTGACCAACCTGATTGCCTTTTATGACCAAGTAACTAAATACTTGGATGATGGTGTTGCCATGGATGTAGTCTTTCTAGACTTTAAGAAGGCCTTTGACACTGTCTCTCACCCATCCTCATCAATAAATTAAGCAAGTGTGGCATTGATGTCTACACAATTGGATAGGTAAAAAATTGGCTGATGGGGCCTACCCAGAGAGTAGTGGTAGATGGGTTGTACTCAAATTGGTGAGATGTGAGCAGTGGGGTACCCCAGGGCTTGGTCCTCGGGCCTGCACTGTTTAACATCTTCATCAGCGATTTGGACGAGGGGGTAGAAAGCACGCTGTCCAAGTTTGCTGATGACACTAAGATGTGGGGCGAGGTGGACACACTTGAAGGGAGAGAGAGGCTGCAAGTAGATTTAGATATACTACAAAAGTGGGCAGACAAGAATAGGATGGGGTTCAACGTAGACAAATGCAGGGTGCTGCACCTTGGGAAAAGGAATCCACATCATACATAAAGGCTGGGGAGTTCCCTTCTTGAAAACACAGAGGCATAATGACTCCAAGATGAACATGATTTTCCAAAGCCAGATTACAGCCAGCAAGGCCAGCCATACCTTATCATGCATCCAAAGATGCATCTCAGACCGGTCCACTGAGGTGATACTCCCTATCTATGCGACTTTGGTCAGGCCGCAGTTGGAGTATTTCATCCAGTACTGGGCACTGCACTTCAAAAGTGATGTGGCCAGCCTGGAGAGAGTTCAGAGGAGGGTCACACGCTTGGTGAGAGGGCAGCAGGATAGGCCCTATGAGAAGAGACTGAGGGACTGAACCTGTTCAGCCTCAGCAAGAGAAGGCTGAGCGGGGACCTGGTGGCTGCCTACAAACTCATCAGGGGAGATCATCAGCAAATAAGAAGAGCCCTGTTTTCCCCAGCACCACCTGGGGTGATGAGGAACAATGGTAATAAGCTGATGGAGAGTAGGTTTAGGTTAGAGACCAGAAGGCAATATTTTACAGTTAGGGTGGACAAAATCTGGAGCAAACTTCCTAGGGAAGTGGTCCCCTACTTTGGGCAAATTCAAGAGGAGGTTGGATGATCACCTGTCTGGGGTCTTGTGACTCCAGCATTCATTCCTGCCTGTGGCAGGGAGTCAGGCTAGATGATCTGTTCAGGTCCCTCCTGAGCCTAGTTACTATGAAACTATAACTTTTCAAACATTTTTTCTTTTATTCTTAATCCAGGTTTAGGTGTACAGAAGGAGTTGTATTCTGTTGCTGATTTAAGACTGTTTTCATTTGCGTGTGTCTGTGGCCCTGCTAGCAAAGGGTGTGGTCAGTCTGTCTTATTTACATACTTTCCTACATGTTAGATAGGCCCTTTGTCCAGGGACTATGGTAGGCTAATAAAGGTTTGAGTGCCCTGTTGTATCAAGGTTCCTATTAATTCAGTGTATTGATCAAATATAATGGGAGTGGCTGCTCCAGAGCAGATAGAAGCTGTTGCACTATAAGTGTTACATGTGCAAGATACTCAGCCCATGTGGCTGGGAGAGTGGGGAGCTGGACTGCCCCTGCTGTGTGAGAAGCAGGGGTAGAGGAGGATGCTGGTCAGCCTGACTCCCCCCCTCTTCCAGCTGCATGTGCTTTTTGTGCAGCAGTTCCCTTACTTGGCTGGGAAGAGGAGTCACTGGGTCTTTTTTATTTTTATAATCAGTTGCTTTCTCCCCTTTCCCGTTCTCCATTTTTCTTTCACTTCCAAACCCGCAAGAAAGGAGTAACGATGTCTGAAGACACTCTGTTGCCCATCACTGACAAGCCACAAACCCTCTTGGCCCAACCCTGCTGCTGCCCATCACTCTGGACCCACTGACCCCAGCACTGTTGGTGCCCCTCACTCCCAACCCACAGCCCCCTGGTGCTGTCAGTGCCCTGCACACCCAACCCACAGTCACCCATCCCACCACCCTTGCCCCTTACTCAAGACTTGCAGCCCCCTGCCCTGCCCCTCAGCCCTGCTGGTGCCCCTCACTCTTGACCTGCATCCCCTCCAGCAGCTCAGGCAGTGCCTCTTACCCCCAATCTGTGGCCCCTGACCTCTCAAAGCCTGCTGATGCCCTTTACCTCTGACCACAGCCCCCTACCCCCCAGCTCTGCTTTCCAAGCAGCTTCCACATTGCCCTCTTACTCTCCATCCCTCTCCCTGGTGTTTTTTTGCTGTTCCTGTGCTCTATCCCAAGGTGATTGGCTGCCAGGGGTCATGTGACCCCCAGAAGCCAATCAACTTGCCCGCTGCTCTCAGCTGCAAACAGCTGGCCCAGGAGGGCAGAAGAACAGCAAAAAACCTGGACATTTTGCTCTTATTTTAAACACTCACCTGGACGCAGCATAGAGGGCCAAAAAAGAGGATGTCGGGGAACATCCAGATATATGGTAACCCCACCCTGCATCCCCTCCCACCAGGAAGTGGCATGCTGTGGGGCTGCAATAGTTGCAGGGCAGAGGCCCCCACTTCCCTTCCTCCTCCTGTGCCAGGCTGTGTCTCATAGCTGGCTGGAGGGAGGAGGTGGGGCTGGAGGCAGAGGATGTCACTGGATCACTGATAGCTGGGGGGACTGGGCAAGCCTGGCACTCAAGCAGAGCAAATGAATTCTGCCCTAGGCTAGAGCACAGCCCTGTACTATGCAGCCTGGGATGGTGGCAATCGTGCTCTGGTAACCCTTGATGGGGTTTGGCACAGAGATTCAATAAAGCGCTCTAACAGAAAGCACTTTTGTTTAATACTTCATCCATTGGGGATTAATTTAGAGCATGATCTGCCATTTATAAAGTGCTATAAAAGCCATGAACATCTGTTCAGTGATGGCTTTAGAGCACTTTCTGGGCAATTAATGTGTGATAGGTATAATGTCTGTACCTAGCTCTTAAAACCACTTGCAAACTGAGCTCCAGGATGAGCAGCAGCAGACACACTTAAGTGACTTGAAGATGGGATAGTAGTTTGACTTTCCTTGCTTTGTATTCTGTTCATATGCTAGACAGCTTTGTTTTAGGGATGATTTTTCCCTCCATCCTAATAAAAATGTAATCTTTATACAAGTTCTAAAAGTAATTTATTTATTGAAAAAAAAAACATCTTGCAGGTAGTAAACCAGACATGCTCAGTCAGGCATGGGATCCAAGAAAAATGGCTGTACTGTAGTGAGTTCTTTCTATCATTTATCTAATGTTAATGAAAGGTGTTTTGTGACATCACTAAACTGATGAGTCATTTTAAACTTACCAAAGGTGTGTTCCTATATCCTGAAAATCACTAAGATCTTATGCAGAAGACTTGGCTTGCTTTTCCTATCCTGTTATGGTACATGCATTGTAATGACATCAAACAACAGTAAATGAAGCCTTTCTCTGTCTTATCAAAAAATAAACTGCTTGTTTGAGAAAGGTGTTCCCTCACCTGGGGAAACCATTAAAGGGCCACAATCTCTGATTGCAGAAGTCTGAAGATAGGTTTGGGGGGGGCATTGGCTGTAATATATCTTAAGTGAACACCTGTTTCCTACATGAGAGCACGATAGCTTTCAAACTGAAGCATTTGATGTTTGTGACAGGAACATGGTCAGTCATTTGATATACAGTAAATATCACATCTGTTAAAGAGAGCTACAGCATGCTGGTGTAAAGCAACAATTGTACTGTGAAAAGAAGACTATCAATATAAGGAAGCAAAGTTGTAGGCAGCTTCTAACCTCTGTGCCTGATTTAAATAAATACATAAATGAAACAGCAAGCACTTCTGCAGGAGTTCGACCTAAGCATGGATTTCTCTTCATTCTCCTATTTATGCTAATAATTTCCTGTACAATTCCACCAGAACAAATATGTAGATTATACATTTCTACTGTATTGAGTTTGTTTATAGTTTTTCCCCATTATTCAATAAAATAAAGTGATTTAGCTCAATTCCTAGCTATAGAATATAGCAAGAGACTTTAGAATATTTGTTAAAGCAGGTTGGAAGAGTTCCACCAAAACAATATTTCAGTGAAAATAATGGGAAATAAGTTCTAATCCTAAGTAGTTATAGACAATTGGACAAACCTCAAAAGGCTTCTGATATAGAATAGTAGCTTATCTGAAAAACTGTGCATAGAATCTTATTAAAAACAGGTGCTCTCGTGAGACTTCTGAAACTTTCTACTTCATGTCAGTAAAGAAATACTGAAAAAACAACTTTTCATATGGTACTTTGATATTTCTACTTTTAGTCCCAGCTGGAACCCAGAAGGACAGTCATGCAAAAATGAAGAATAATGGGAAAATTGTAGCCAGACTGTTTTGCACCTCAAAGCATTTATTTGCACTTTAGGAAAATGGTTCAGGAAGGGAGTGGCAGTTGGGTTCTAGTTTTAGCTAAGATCCTGGCTGCCTACTTGCATCTTTACTCTCTGATATCTCAAAAGTTGTGAACCACTGCTTTGTTGAACTTGTAAGAGCTGTAGGAGCACTGTCTATACCTGTAGCATAGTGTAGTAAAAGCATTTCAGGATATTTCAGTAGTACATACTACACACATAATGTATGCAACTATCTGAACTGGTCCCCAGGATAAACTTCCTTATTCTTGTGCTGTTTTGGAAATTAATAAGAATGCTCCAGAAAAGAATATTTTCTATCATTAGTCTGATGACCTCAAGCATTTATTAGTGTCCAGTAAGACTCAACTGCAGTACTGTAAGACTAGGTAAGTATTGTATTCACTCGACCAAAGGGGAAATTGGAGCACCCGAGTGCTACAGCATAAATGTTTGAGAGTTTGTGAAAACTTTGGGTTCCCAACTAGTGAGAGATATGATTTGATTTTCAGTAGTGTTTATTTGTTAGACATTGACTTGACTTGGAGTTTCAGTTTGATGGCTCAGAAAATTGGACTCTTCTTCCACCTCCTTAGGTGCATAAGTGGACCTAGTTGCTTAACTGTGATTGTTTTCCACTCTGTTCTGATCCCTAGGAAAAAAATGTTAAACGTTTTTCTTTTGTAACATGCTATCATCTTAACTTGAAGACTACATCACAACAAGCAGTAAGAAAGAGGAGGATGTAGCCACCTTTTGTGTTAACTGTTTCTTCTGCCACTGGTAAATGGAGAATCTTATATAGGAAAAAATAGATATTGTTTATCCTAAATAATAATATAGGAACACAGAATAGGCTGACAGATATAGTCAAAATTTGTGTGTCTACCTTTTTCTTATTTAAAAATTGAGTACAATTTGGTCCTCTTTAAGGCCGAGTGAAGTCAATTGAAGCCTTTCTATGGACTTCATTGTGGATCAGGCCCTATATAATTGTGTGAGAGAAGATTTTAAATTTGTAATGGAGGTCTTTTTGGTGGAAGTTTATTAAAAAAATAACTAGCAGCTTCCTCTAAGATGGCATTAGAGGTATAGTAAGAACCGGGACAAAATATTAAAAAAGAAAAGAAAATAGAAAATTATTTGACATAAAATATTATTGAAAGATGAGCATCCGATAAAATGTGTGGTCCATAAAATGGATAGATAGCAAAAATACCATATTCATCCTTCAAGCACAGAAGTATATAATACTTTATTTTTAAAAGTTAGTTAATTCTCTAGTCAGCAGATTTATTTTCTCTCTTCCTCACCTTTTAAAGCTTGGATTTCAGAGCAAATTGAAACAATTTATTCTTCCATAATTTATTTTAAACTGTAACTGTAACTAGACTGTTTATAAGAGAGTGTCCTCAGATGTGAACCTCAAATCCAGTGGTTTTTATGAGGTGTCATGAAATGCTTTTAAGGGTGCCATGGGGTGCCAAACAATATTAGCACTCAGTTGTGTAAACACGTACACATAAGAACATAAGAAGTGCTACACTAGGTCAGACCAGTGGTCCACCTGGCCCGGTATATCTCCTCTTGGGCAGTGGCGGAAGTTGATGCTCTAGAGGGAGTGCATTGAACCAGGTATATCTAGAACAATTTGTCCTCTATCCAATACCCTCCCTAGTATCCACCATTACTGGTTGCATGTCAAAAACATTCTGAGCTTTTGTGGCCTCTCTGAATTCTTTGCAATTGAAGAATTTCTCTATTATTTTTTCATAGTAAAAAAGAGAATGCAAGTGAACAGCTGGCTTTTTCTGAGGGGTGCTTGGACTCTAAAAAGGTTGAAAATCACTGGTGTAGGCTAGGAAACTAAGGGTACATATAACATTTTATTTATGACCATTTATTTAAATCACTTACAAAATAATGGACCCAATCTAAACTAGTTCACCTCTGTACATGTTCAGAACTCAGTCTTGGGGCTGGGCACGCACAGCAGCATAGCCTAGCCCCAGGGCAGTGCTCTTCCTCCCTCCTCAACCCTGACTGGATTATTTTTAGCCTGTGTGACCCTCCCAGCCCCAGATAGACAACCCCACTCCAAGTAATTTGTACCCATTTCTCCACTTGGTGCCATGGAGCAGCAAGTGCCTGTGCATGCCACTTCTGGTCTACATTCACAAGGCTTAACTAAGCCACATGAATGTAGACTGGATGCTGTAAATGGTCATATGCACCCTAAAGCAGGAAGCTGACAAAACTGTTTAAAAGACATCGCCAACATCCATCATGCGTATATGGATGTAATCACGAAAAACATGCCTTACTATAATGATTGGAATTTTTTCACATATTTTTTCTTAACATAATAAAGTGCAAATTCTTGCAAGACCTTGTTGACATTAGAGACAACTTCCTCTATCACAGTATTGTCCATTAGTTTTAACACTAATATTTCTAATGCCTTTAACAAAATTATTTTCTAAAATCACTAAAGAAGTTTTCTTGTTTACCCATAACCAGCTGTTCAATCAGAAAATTCATTTCTGATTGTTTTGGAAAGATATGCTTCAAGTATAGTTTGAAAATTGTGGAAAATGAGTTCATATTTAACCCTGGAAAGGGGAAATGGCTTAGATTTTTTTCCCCTGCAAATTTGTTTTTTATCTTTTGACCAGCCCTGCACCTAACTTTATTCCCTGCTCACTTCCTTATTACATATTACTTGTGACAAGCAGGCCAAGAACCAGAGAGACAATGAAACATCTGGTTCAGGTACTGTAACCTTCATATTTCAGACCTAGCGCCTTCCTGGTGACTATAGGCACAAAGAGAATTCTCTCTGGGTACTGCAATCAGTCTTCCTAAGCCAGCTGCCTCTATAGGTGTTATTTATTTGCATTTTGATAGTACTTACATATCTGAATCAGAGTTCAAAAATTTGTCATGCTAGACGCTATGCATACCCATGACAAAAATACATTCCCTGCCCTAAAGAGATTATAGTTAAAGTCCCAAATTTCTTAAATATTTTACTTAAGTTTTTTTAAAAAAATCAAAAGGACTACTCATTGGAGTGGAGCTCATGTGTAAACTTTACAGATTATGTCTGGATGCAGTACACCTTATGTAATATGGCCTTTGATCCCCAGATACAGAGCACTCAGTTTTGGTCTGTTCCAGGAACTGAACAAGTCTGTATTTATCACTGCAACATGGAAACATAACATGGTGTAAAAAGCTAAAGAACTAGATTTGTGTTTGAGAAGAGAAGATGCTGCTAAAGCATTTAAATTTATTTTCTGACAAAATCAAGGCAAGGCTACAAAGCAAGTTAGCATGCAATAGTCAAAGGTGTGAATTTATAGCATGGCAGCTGCTTTTGCAGTAACTGACTGTTTGCATGCTCTTATCTCAAGTTAAGTGCAAGAAACCTTGCCTCACATACTGTGGCCACATCTACATGTGCACTTAACTGTAGAGTAGACTAGCTAGCTACAGAATAAAGTATTACTGTCTACACATGTGGTGCTATTAAGCCATAGTAAATTCATGAATTGTGCCATAAGGTAGTACTATACTATCTTAGAACAAATAGACAAGGACAGTACTACCTTAGAGTGGGGTAATTAACTGCAACTAAATACTGACTGTGGGTGTAAATTGCTTATAGTCAGCCCAGCCAGCAGGGGACCAGGCTCCTGCCTGTGGCCTAGACACACAGTTCTGCACTTTCAGCACCCTCATGCTCCAGCCAGCTGCTTCACTGCCCAATGCCACCCCCTAGAGCCCAGGGCTGACCCTCAGTGCCTCCTGCTAACCTGCTCCTGCTCCTTCATAGCTCAAATTGCTGTTGTCCTGGGTACATGTATAGATGCTTTGCCTAGGAGTAGTTTGCTCTGGCTCAAACTGCTTCAGAGTTTATTGCTTTGAATCAATGCTTACATCTACACGTGCAATTAAAAGCTAACTAGCACTGAGTGGGCATGTCTACATGAAACATGTACTATGGAGTAGATTAGTTGGCTCTACAGTAAACACTGTGCATCTGTATATGTACTCCTATTAGCCTGCAGTAAACTAATTCACTCTGCAGCAGAATAGTACTTGTATTTACAATTTACAAGTACTATCCTGCTGCAGGTTTTTTTTTGCTTTGCAGCATTGCATGCAGAGACACTGCCTCAGCTGGCTGGGGCATGAAGGTGCTTCAGTGCAGGAGATGCCTGCTAGCTAACCCTGCATTAAAGCACCCTTATGCCCTAGCTGTGCAAAACAGCACCATTTCATTTTGACTTCCATTTCACCATTTTGAAGGGATAGTGTTTCGTTTTGTCATTTCATTTTGTTTTGAAGCACTATTCCATTTTGTTTTGTCAAAACCATTTCACTGTTTCGACACGCTGCAACATTTTACGCATAGGCTATAATGGGGAATCACAAAAATGCCTATAACTGTGTTATTTATTGTCTGATTTGAATAAAAACAGTAAGCATGATAGCCCCTGCTGAGGCCATAAAGTCTGCCAAGTTTCAAGGAGATAGGTGCAGGGGTTTCTGGGAAACTGCAAATCAAGGTGCTGACAAGCAAAACTCGTGACATGTGACTGTGTGTGTGTGTGTGTGTGTGTGTGTGTGTGTGTGTGTGTTAAGGTGCGCCCTCACTGGCACAGTGGCGTCTACACAACATGGTAGCATGCCCCAATGAGGTCTTCTCCTTCCCTACAGCTTTAGTCCGGTCCACCACTTTAAATAACAACAGGTAGGTAAGCAGCACAGCACAGCATCTCAGGCAGCCAAACTGTCACAGAAACTTTCTTTCCTTGCCTGCAGGAGCTTCTTCTCCAGCAGCTGCCAGAGAAGTCTTCCAGCCAGCCTCAGCCTTGGGGCTTAGATGTGCCCAGGGCCCTGCATCATTTTGGTCAGCTGACTAGGGCCAGCTGCTAGGGGTCTAGGTTGTAGCCGGATTGGTCTAAGGACTTACAAACCACTTTTCATAAATGAGCCTATGAACTGCACTTCATCAACCTCCTAGGTACAGAAACTCATGGAATCAATATAGACACTGGAATTCTGACACTATAACCTGCCAGACATCTGACTCTTCAGGTACCTATCCACTTTTACCTGCTACATCCCCACCCCCTTCATCCCTTCACCCTGTCCCATACCTCCTGATGCCTCCATTTCCATTTTCACTGACTGGCTTTCTTGCCTGCATTGCATGCCAGCCTCTGGCTTCTTTACCATTTCTTCCATCCAGGAAGAGCACACACACTGGCATACTGGCAGTCCCACCAGGCCTCCCAACCCTGGCAAGGTGCAGTTTTAATGGTCATGCCCAGAACCTGGGGCCTCCTCCTTCCCTACAGCCCCTGTTCATACCTCCAAGTTTATTCTGGCACAGGAGCTCAGCAGGAACATGTTTTTCCCCTGCTAGCTGGTGATACAGTGAGTGCCCTCTCCATCTCCATCTGGGTTGTCAAACCCAAGGTTAAAAAAATAAGAAGGAAGTATGGACAGAGTGAAAAGGGTGGCATTAACTCTATCTGTACTTGGAGCTTAGGGAACCCCAGGAGTGAGAGATTCACCATCCGGAACACCAGCTGTTCCTCCAGGACAGGTGTTTCCAGGAAACCATGGCCAGATACAACCACATCTGGCTGTGGCTTGCCCAATAGGTCAAGGGGTTGCACAGAAGGGGCTCCATGACCTTGGCGAGATAGTGCTCAAGCCTTGGTGGTTGCCTGTCTGATGGTGGGGTCTAGTGCCTCTGGACCCCATCATGGAAACCATGCTGTTGGCCCACATTAGCAGTGCCTGTGGTGGTGGGTGGTGTGCTGGCTGGTGTGCTGGCATGGGAAAGTGGGTCCCCCTCTTCCACATCCCCCCGCCTCTGCTCTTCTGCCTTCCTGATTCTCTTCAGCAGCACTGCTGTCCACTGATCTAGGGTTTTTCTGCTGCATACACTGACACTACCCTTCACTCTCAGATCACACATGGAGCCAACACGTGGACTGTATTGGCCTACAAAGAATCAATCCATTTCCTGATTCCCTCCTTCAGCCACCTCACCAGTGCCTACATGTCTGGTGACAGCATCTTGCCCCGGCCAGGAATGTTGATCCCCTGGAACCATTTGGTTCTAAAGTCCCTCACTACAGGGATCAGCTGACTAAGGAGGGCATTTCCAGTGCTGAGAGTCTCAGTGGCCTTGAGGAAGGGCTTGAGGACCACCAGGATCCAGGAGATGGTATCCCACTCAGCTCTGTTAAGGAGGCAACTGATCCCAATCTCCCCGAGCAAGGCCATCTCATGGATGGCCTTCTGTTGCTCCACCAGCCTCTTGAGCATCAGGTATGTGGAGTTCCACTGAGTCTCCACATCCTGCATGATTTTGTGCTGCAGGATGTTCAGCACTGCCCATATATCCTGCAGCACCTTGCCCCCCCTTGATGCTCTGGTGGAAGTAGCCTGCTGCCTTCCTGCATTTGGAAATGAACTTGCTGGTGCTGCTGGTGCTGTCACCTGCAGCCCTTTCCCCCTCCAAGGCATTCCTGACAATGAGGTGGAACTTGTGTGCCACACAGTAGATGCCAATGAAGTTGGCATCACGAACCGCCTTGACCATATTGGCCCCATTATCAGTTACCATGAACCCATGGGTAAGCTCACCCTGCCCAAAGAGCAACCTCTGTGCTAAATGGTTCATGGCTCCCATGATTTCTCTTGCTGTGTGGGATGCACCTATTACCTCAGCTTGAAGGAAAACTCACCATCGGCCTGAGTGGTTGCACCAGTGCCTTGTGAGGGAGAGGTAGGCTTGATCTCCATCCCAGCTGCTCCTGATGTCTGAGGTGAAGTGTAAGGTCACCTGCAGACCTGCCTTGCACAGCTCCTCCCTCAAGTAATCCCTGCATGCCTTGTACAGGGAGGGTAACACTGTCCTGCTGAAGGTAGTGCATGCAGGCACTTGGTAAAATGGGGCCACAAGAGCCATGAGCCACCTGAACCCTAGCCACTCAACTAAGGAGAAGGGCTGGCGATCCACAACAAGCATCTCCTCAATGCTCTGGGTGATCTCACTTGCCTTTGCAATGTGCCCCCTTTTCTGTCTGCCCTTTCCCCACTGTTTCAGGGTAGCCTGCATCTATTTTGGGAGAATGGGGGCTTTGGAGTGAGAGGGGGATGGACTTCTTTTTGGGATGCTCCCACTGTTGTCGGGCTGTGGAGGAACAAGGGCAAGGGAGTGATGCCTGCAGAGATGCATCAGGATCTCTATGGTGCTCATGTGTTTTCTTCCCTTGCCCAGCTGGTTTTGGCTTGGCAGTGTAGGCAGATAGCATGTGTGGGAACACCTGTCAGCTCAAAATGATCCCAGACCACACTAACCGCTTATTTCTGGGGATGCGGGTGCATGTGCGGATGCTGCCTTTTCTCCCTCCTCAGCAGATAGAGGCACAGCTACAGGAGGAGTGGACTCAGCCAAGCCACTTGCCTCTACAACTTCTACCACAACCTCCTTTGAAGTGTCCTCTTGGGAAGGAGACTTGGCTCTAGGGGAAACTTAAGAGGTATGGAGCACAAACTCAGATAATTCCCTCTCCTTCCCCAGAATTTCCCTTACTATGGCACTCAGATCCACATCCAGCTCCAGCTCTTCCTCTGTCACTGTCAGGCTTAGGATTTTAATTGAAATTTGGGTGGAGGAGACTGTCATGCTGGTGCTGCTTGTTGTCGTGGTGGTGGTGTGGGGGTTATGGCTGGTGTTCTTGGGGGGAATGCACACTCAGGCAGTGGCACTGTTCTCCTCTCCCTGCTGCTAGTAGAACTGGAAGCCTCATGTCTACTACTTGTAGGATAGAGGCTGCATCTCAGTTGGGGGTGGGGGGAGGAACTTACAGCTCTCCCTCTACCCCCTTTTCTGCCCCTCCCTGAGGCCTTGCCTGCTGCCTTTCCAGCACGCTTCATAGTATGTTTGGTGTGCTGGAAAATCTGTGTTCTTCTGAATGTAATCTGTATTTATGTAATATATATAGATAATTGTATGTATACATTTATGTAATAAATAAAATATATAAATGTATGTAGTATGGATTCCTGAATAAATTCTATATTATAATATGCAATTTATGCTGTGCTTTCCTGCACAGTGAATGGAATCCACACCGTGAGAAAAAGCACAGATTTCTTTTGTGGGGGAAAAGAATCAAAACAGACTAACAGAAACAAAAAGAGGATTGGGGGAGGGATAAATTGAAATGAATGACTATAATAATAAAAGGGTATAGAAAGCAAAAGGTATTGAATCCCACTGGCTAGTACCAAGCTAGCAAGTAGGAAGTGATACCCTTTTTCTGCTGATGCTGAGCTGCTGGAAGACACAGCTCAGTAATTGACCCCAAGGCATAGAGAAAGCTCAGGTCAAACAATGCTGGTTTTTATGCTGCTTTTCTGTCCCTCCCCCAGAGCATTGGGATTGAAAGGGACCTCAGGGGAGGGTCACAGTCACTGGCCAGCTATGCATGTCAATATCAGAGCAGTCATTCCCTCCTCTTTCCCCTCCCTCTCCTTAGTATTTTGTTTCCCTGTAAGCAAGCCCAGCTTTGAAACTCAAAATGTTTCTAAACTTTCCAAATGTTTTGACTGCCCTCATTTCAAAGCCTTTCATTTCATTTCAGCTGGGGTCCTCTGAAATGGCTCAACATGCTGTAGTCTCAAAATGCATGTTTAAAGAGCATGCCCAGGAACAATAAACTCCAGAGCAATAAACTCTAGAGTTTATTGCTTTGCTTTAATTGCACATGTAGACATGCCCAGTGTGGGATAAGAGCATGAACACAGGCACTTACTAAGAACAGCTAAAATCCTGTGAATTCACATCCTAGCTTGCTTTACAGTAACCAGCTTGTGCACCCGTACCTTTTCCTCTGAAAAACACACTGTTTATAAAATTTATTTCATTACAGAATTTGACTAAGACTGCACCTACTTAGACCTGATCTCATTTTTGCCAAGTTGATGACTCAACCTGTTTGTTGTATCAGTGAACTTTGTATTTTCACTTTTCCTTTCTTGGTTAAGAATTGATATTAATTGTGCTTAGCCTTTGGAAAAAATGATGAGAGAAACTGTTTCTACCAATGCAAATAGAAGAGTTAGAATAGAATAGGTAAAGGGGAAAGGACAAAAAATTTCAGATAAAATTTAAGTGCCATGATCAGTGTCATAACTGATTTCCTAGTGAGTAGAAATTGTTGTTGTGTTCTGCACCTGGCACACAGCACTTCCTAACATTTTTTTAAAAATAAGATACATTTGAAGTTTAGCTTTGCAGTAGTTATTGTGAAAGATCATTTCTTATTTGGAACAACAAGCAATGGATTTACTAAGATCTTGCTATAATATGCAGACAGTTTAGTATGTCTTGTTAGGATAAATTAAACATTTGTTCACCCTAGTGAAAATATTAAGAGACAGAATTTCCTAGATCTATCTAGATCATGTGTGTTTTGTTTTGTAAGTTGTTTCATTTGTAAGCAGTTTGTAGTAAACCTGATCCAAACTAGAGCTACTTGTTCCAAGAATAATGTTTTGGGCAACAAAATCTTTTAAATCTGGAGATTTGGTCTTTTGATTTGTTTAAGAAATTTGATACATTTTTCCTGTATATGTAATTTGGCATTTTACAATATTTTAAAGATACAACAAATTGTACTGTTAGAACCAAAGTAGAGAATAATAAAATAGCATGAGTATTATTTAATTTGTTCACAAAGTTTATAAAAGTTTATGAATCAGAATGGGAAAATCCTATATTTTTATTTGATCTTTGAACAGAGAACTCAGCTTCTGAGGGTCAGAAAATCACAAGGCAACATTTAAGAGACAAATGGCCTTTATTTGCTTACTTTTAAAATCTCATTTGGTTGACACATATATGTAGAAGTCTATTTTTAACTAAGTTTAAAACAGGTAAGTATATATGGAGTATTGATGTTCCACATTCCAGTGGCTGGCATATATGTAATTACTATGCTACAATATTCATATGGTTTCCAAATGTTTTAGTATTTAACTTGTATTTTCTTGGCTGAATTACATTGATTGACAAATGTAACAACTGTTTTTGTGGTAAAGACCCAGGCAGTATACTTACTCCTTATTCATTATTGCAAATTAATCCCACCTATTTTTTCAGAAGAGCCTAATAAAGCACAACACCAATCAAGATGCAGAGAGAGAGAGACTGAGTGAGAAGAATTTACAAACTACCAGATGTAATGCATTTCCACCCACACTTTTTTTAGTTCTGGGTTTGGTACTTGGTAAATCTACGTTTCTTTTCTCTTTCTTGTTATTTTTGGAAACAACTTTCAGGCTTGAAAAGTTTCCATGTACAGAAGACACATTTTAGTTTTTCTGCCAATTGCATTCAGTGGATGATGAGACTGCAATGTGTGGTTGCCAGATGACTAATCAACTTGTTACGAAATAACAGGTCTTGATGGAGAATAAACGGTGTCTTTAGCCTCAACGCAATAAAGTGTCTGGAATTTTCTTAACTAATAGGACAGATCAGTTTAATGTTTTTCCAGCACTACTTCCATATGATCTAGCAGAACATCTAATTACAAAACCCCACACAATTCCTATGTTTTTGCTTGGGATAGATTTAGGCTTATAAGAAAGGTTTAAGATTACTTCCTACAATATGTGTGTGTTGAAGGGGATGGGAGTACAGGCATGCAGCTGTGAATGATAGAAGTTGACTCAGTGAGAACTTGTTTGGATGCTTCCATAGAACCTGTATTGCAACAGAAATACAATGATGTTTATTCTTTATTGAGGTGCAGCCTGTCCTTTCTTCCTTCCCACAAGCTCAGCTGTACTGTGCTCCAGGAAATCTAATACCAATGGCAGTGTTAGTCATTCCTGGTTCTTCTATATGGGCTCTAGCCTTAAGTTTTGAAAGGCAGCAAAAACTCCTTCCCATTCTTACAAGGTTTTCAACCTTAACTTGGGCCATGGCACTTGTAACAGTATGTAGAAGTTGAATCTGTGCATTTGCAAAGGAGGGCTGCCCTCAGGGGCAAGTGGATTCAGAATGTCTCAATAGCTGACAGTGCCATGGGGGATGTAATACAAATTTGGCTAGGAAAATACAGGCGACCCTTGCCATTTGCAAGGGTTACGTTCTTGTATCCCCCATCAATACCAAAATCTGCAAATAAGGCACTGAGTTCATGAAGGCAGAATGAATTCATGAACGCAGTGCCCCTGACAGCTGAGGGGAGGGAGGAGGGGCACAGCAATGGCAGCAATGGTGGGAGCCTGGTGGCAGCAAGCGCGGCGCTCCCATAGAGCTCCTGTAAGTATCTAAAATGTATTTAAAATGCAGGTTTGGCATTCGCAAATATTTGAAACCGTGAATGCTGAACCCATGAATAGCGAAGGTTTCCTGTACACCCACATGTCTAAGTATACCTGGCAACTACTGCCTCCAAACTTCACACCTGAGCAGGCCTACTAATAAGCAATTTTCATACCATCTGTTAGCTGAACATGCATCGAATCAGTACAATAGCCCCAGTCAAGTGACCAGAATTCGTAGCTGCTTGGCACTGCAAAAGCAAAATCATCTGACTGGACACTTGAAACATAGCCTAAACTCAGAGAGTACAGGCCACTAAAAAGCCAGCCCAAATGCCTCTGATTAGTCACCAGACAACATATAAATTCACATGCTAATAAGCTGCACTATATATGTGGAAGATGGCTGGCACTCCCATCTGTGAAACAGCAGCAGGGAAATGGATAAATGTCAGGCTACAAGCTAGGATTGTCACAAGGATCAGCCAGAAGTCATTCTGCTTTTGCCATCTGCACAGAGCAGTAGGGCAGGGCCAGGGCCACAAAAGAGTTATTCATTAAAATACTTTTCCACCAGGAAAGGGAAAAAACAGCAGCAAATTTTGAGGCAGTTAGATGACATTGTACACAGTGCACAATCTGAATGTGTTATTGGTAGTTATAAAAAGAGGTAACCACAGAGACAGTGCTCATCCCTTGAACAGTGATCATGACTGTGAGCCCAAATCCCCAAACTCCCACATAGGATGGTCATACAGCTGCAAGCCAAGAAAGCCTGACATACATCTTCTCTTGTGTGGGGATGGAGGCAGGGGTGGGCGGGAAAGTCTAGCTGCCAGTATAACCAGAAGTTTCTCTTCATCTTGCAACAGCTTGGAAAGTGTTGACTACAATGTCCATAAATGTACAGTTACTGGTACTAAGAGGAGTGGTTCAAGTCTGTCAATGAAGAAACATCTTATGCCTCTGATTTTTAGTGATCTAAAAAACAATCCTGATTGGATCAACACACTGGCCATGTCTAAACAAGACGTTTACTGCTCAGTAGCTCATTACTACTGTGCAGTAGCATTGAGGGGCATGAACTGTGACACGATGCTACTAAACAGTAGTAACGAGCTATTGCACAGTAGTAATGAGCTACTGCACAGTCAGCATCACCATGAAGCTGTGTGGGTATGCTTGTACTAAATACTTGGGTATGCAAGTACTAAATGACTGCACAGTAACAACAGCATGTCATGTTAACATGGCCATTGAGAACTTCTGATCCTAGGTAAAAAGTACAACTGGGTTTGTGTTGTGGATGGCCTTTCTGACTAAGCTCACTTTCACTGTAGCCATTCATTTTCTCCTCTCTACTCTTTACATGAACTGTTGGAGAAAGATGATAAACACAGAAACAGAAAGACCTGCTCTGCTCCTACCACAGTTAATGGAAAGTAGGATCAAGCCCCGAAGGTCTTCTCTTAGACTTGAACACTTATTGACTGGAACAGTAAGGTGCCATCATAATAAGCCCAGCAATGCAGTGTAACCATTCAGCTATGCTGTTTGAGACTAAGGACTTTACTTATGGCAAGAACCTTTGGAAAGCTGAGGTACAAAGAGCATCAGCTCTGGTAATAGTAAAGAACATGCCATGGTGCCATTTGCTGTACTTATGGATGTTCTTTCCTGGGTACAGCTGTTACGTATCTGGATGAAAGGAATTGTCCTGAATTTCAAGAGCAATTGAGAGTGGCAACAGAACTTCAGAAAAATCTTTTGTCATCCTTTAATTCTGACTCTTTCACATCAGAATTGCAATGTCAGATCACCAAGAAGTGAGTTCTGATTTCCTGGGAAGAAAGACGGGTGATCAATTTAAAATTGAGGGGCCCTCTCTGAGTGGAATTGAATTTGAAACTTTTAGGCATTTATTAACACTCTTGATCATGTGCCAGAAATGGCAGAAGAATTTAACCAATTTCCCAAAACAGCATGCCAGAAACATTGATGGAATCCACTTGCCTATATTCTCCACCTTCTCTTTCTTACAGTTCCAGGAGTGCACCAACAATCATAGTATAGTACCTAGGGTCAGAAGGGGCCTAGAGCAGGCCATCTAGTCTGACCCCCTGCCAATTGGCAAGAAACGAGTGCCAGGGTCACAGGACCTCAGCCAAGTACCTATCTAATCTACTCTTGAAGACGCCCAAGGTAGGAGCAAGAACAACTTCCCTAGGAAGCCGGTTCCACGTCCTAGCCACCCTAACTG
>JAGPOW010003642.1:61482724-61501419 GCA_030014935.1 Caiman crocodilus | reverse complement strand
TCCCAACCACCGTCTGACATTGGCGGCTCATGTTCATCTTGGCATCAACAATGACGCCAAGATCCCGTTCCTCCACTGTGCTAGTGAGAGGGGAGCTTCAAACAAAGGGAGGAACTATCCAATGGTGACTGGTGGGTAATGACAGAAAATTCAAAAACTGGATTTTTTAAGAGCTGCACAATGAAATCCTTATTTTCACATAACAACATTGACATTGATGATACCTACCTATACTAACCAACTCTTGCTCTTCTGAACCTGATCCCATGTGGGATCCACTTTTTGAGGTCTCATTCTCCCTCCCCCCCACATTAAATTATTGAGCTTCTTGAAAAAAGGAGTCAGAACTGATTTCTATCTAGCTATGTACATGAGGATAGGCTCCCTTATAATAGAGGCTTCTTCAGCCTTGTAGACAAAGAGTATAAGAAGACTAGTGAATGGGGGTTGACATATTAAAACTAGGAGTAAGGTGTATACTTTTAAGGGAGAGCAGTTAACTCTTGAAATAACCTATCAAAGAAGAAAGTAGAGTTCCCATCCCTTTGAAATATTAACATAACATGATTGGCACTGAGCCCAGAAATACTGGGTTGAACCCTGCCACCTATTATGTGCCCACACAGATGCCAGACTTGATCATATTAGTATATTTGGCTCTTAACATCTATGAGAGAACTCAGGGAAATGCTGATTTACCTATGCACAGACTAGGTGCAGATTAGTGATGGTAATCACATTTTTTCTCTGGTTTATCTCTGAAGACTTCCTGTGAACTTTCAGAATTTCAGCTACCTTACTAAGAACTTCTATTATAGTTAGGGATTTCTGTAAACCATGCCAGCAGCATGTGTGTTGTCCCCCCCCAGTGGCTCCTTTAATGTTTTAAATTTCACTGCTTTCCTCCCCCCACCCCCACCCCGATCGGTGGAGGGGTCCCACCAGCTGGACCATTTGCCGGAGAAGCAAAAATTGCAGCATATTTGAAACTGATTTTCGCTTCCCTGGCATTTAGGGGCAAATGGCCCACCCAGCAGGGCCTCTCTGCCAATCAGGTGGGAGGGGCAAGCAGCAAAATAAAAAAACATTGAGGAAGTTGCTGTGGGGGGCACTTCTAATGTGATATACAGAGGCCCTTAATTGTAGTCTGTTAAATGTCATAGGATTAAAGGAAAGCAGGCGTGGAAGCGACCTCATGAGGTCATCTAGTCCAGTCTTCTTCAGAAGCAGGATCAGCTTTGATGATAGTAAGGCTACAGGGAGAACTGGCAGTGGTATAGGCTCTGGCATTGTGAAATCTTCCAGCTATCCTCTTGATGCTCCTGCTAGCTCCTTTATTCTCTTCTGCGTCTACTTCCTGAAAAAAAATCTTTCTTCCTCTACCACTTAATTCCACACTACACACTTATAGTGAAAGAAGGGCAAGAAAGAAAGTGATTGGGAAAACTCCTCAGAACACTGTCCTGTTTCTTGGTTGTGGTGCCACTGGGTTCTGGCTAGTCGAACCTTTCTGCCTAGGCAAGCCCTACCTTCATGGCTTACACTGCTGTCAGCTGTTGGCCTCAGCACCTGAGAACTCCTCTCTGTTCCCTCCTTAAAGCAACCCTGTAAAATGACTTCCATTAATGTTAGCTACTAATGATTCCCTTTGATCTTTTTATTATCAGATAATGTACATATTTCATACTAGTATTAATATAACATTAGCCTAAGGGCAGTTTTGATTACTTATTGTCAATTAATATTAATTGTTAATATTGCCATATGAAGAATTTAATTAAAATTAACAATTGTAATTAAAATTAATGAAGAGAACTGTATAAATAACCCATTCAGTGTCATATTGAAATGGACTATTCAGATTATCTAGGTTTTAGTAGACACCTGCATGAGAAACTCAGCCAGAGACTGGACTGGAATATGCAGGTGGTGTAATATTTAAAATAATAATAAAAAGATCATATTACCTCATGAGAGTAAAACTATTAGTTTAGGCCTAATATTAAAAAAAAATTAAGCATGCTCTGAAACAAGTAGAACCCCTCATTATAGACTGGAGTATATAACTGACCTGGATACCCCTGCTTTCAGTTTAGAGTGAGTAATTCACATTGCAGTTCATTGTCTGCTGCTATAACCCACAATGGCTGGAACTCTTGCTTAATTATATCCTGTTTTTCCTTTTTAGTCCCATTATTGTAATTTAGGTTGCTGCAGTTCTCTGTCACTTCTATCATTTAACCTACATTAGTGGAAGTGAAACTGAATCAGTGGTAAACTTCTTAAAATACAATTAATGAGAATAATTTGTCATCTTGTCATAAAAATGAATGCTAAATACTAATAAATTATGCCTTGGCACTAATTATTCATTTAAAGAAAATGTGTAAAGCCAACATTTTCTAGGTTTTATCTAAAATATTGTAGTCCTGATTACTGCGCATTATCTACATTCTGTTTTCTTAAATATACCAGGTCTCGTTTCTCATTTACAGTCAAGTCTACTTCTTAAGTCACCCTCCCCGCTTCCCTCCATCCAGCCTGAGCAAAATTAAAGAGTCAAAATTAAAGACAACGGGGTGGCTAACCCACAACATGCATGCCCCACGTGGCACAGGTAGCTGCTGTGTTGGGCACATGGCAGACTGGGGAGAGAGTGAGGCTGAGTACACACTTCAAAAAGCCCAAGGTGGATTTACACTATTTGTCATTGTGTTTTCTAAGCCCCCTAGATTAGTTCAGTAGTAAACATAAGTCATGCTCACCCTTCAGGGGAGTGGGTGGGCAGAGAGGTGACTTGCAATGGCCGAGGACAGCAGGCTGCATGACTCTCAGACACCACGACTCTCAGCAAGCTGCCAGAAAATGCTGATCTCAGCTGAGCAGCTGGACACCCTGATCGCCTGTTGTGGCCTGAACCTCAGCCTTCTACCAGCTCCTGGCTGTCAGCAGAGGCTGTGGTGGGAGAGAAATGGAAATGGAGCTGCTTACTGTGGATGCTTCCCCAGCTAAGCTGGCTCGGGTCTGGGTGGGCTGGGGTTGTACTGCTGTCCACTGCATTAGGACGTGGGGGCAGGGAAGAGGAAGCAGAGTCCCCATTATGCAGCTTCTCCAGCTAGTTGGTTTGGGTCTAGGGAGGGGCTGGACTGGGTCCATGCAGTGGGGGATTCCACTCCCCCAGCCCCCTGCAGTGGCCAGGCAGGAGGGGTGGCTCCATCCCAGAGCCAGCACAGTTGGGCAAGGGTGTTGGGGAGCTCCATTCCATCTCTCTGCCACCTGCTTAACAGCTGCAGGCAGGAATCATAGTTTGGACCCATGCAGCTTCCCACTGCGCCAGGAACCAAGGGAGGGAGGGGTTGACTGGGTCCCTCTCCTGCAAAGACCTGGCCCAACTCTCTCCCCAGCCAGCATAGCTGAGCGTGATAGGGGAAGGCTGTATAGCAGGTAGTTCCTTTCTCCCACCCTCAGTTCCCAGAGTGGCAGACAGCCATGAGGGTGTGATCTTCAACATCTTCATCAATGATTTGGATGTGGGGGTAAAGAGCTCACTGGCCAAGTTCGCGGACAACACCAAGTTATGGGGAAGAGTGGTCACAGTTGAAGATAGGTTTCAGATACAGGCGGACCTAGATAGCCTTGCAAGCTGGGCAAACTGGAACCAGATGAAGTTCAATGTCAAGAAATGGAAAGTGCTCCACCTGGGGACAAACAATCCTCTGTATACGTACAGGCTTGGCAATGTCAATCTGACCAGCACTATGAATAAAAGAGACCTGGGAGTAATAATAGACCACAGTATGAATATGAGCCAGCATTTCACTCTGTGCACCTTTCCTTTCTTCCTTTGTCAGTGTTATCTTTTTAGATTTTATGCTTTTTGGCCCAGGGGTTGCATCTCCTTGTCTTCACATACTGACTAACAGTACAGAAATCTCAGTGTTGTTCGACTGAGATCCCAAAATATCTATCCTACATTTGTCTCTGAATTACATTAATGTAACTTAAATGAATAGGTGCACTCAAAAAGATTTTTCCTTTGAGCTGTAAGAAGTCCAAAACAGGAAGAACAGACATTTTCTATAAAAGGGAATGTCACATTTGAATATATTGCAATGTTTTTCTTGCATGAACAATAAATATTTGGTCAGAGGATTCATGAGGTTTCGTAGCAAGATTAAGCTGAATGAAAACACACACTGCTTGGCTACTTCAGTCCAGTATTTCTTTTTCACCCTCTCCATAAAAATAACTGAAAAAGTATCTGTTACAATGACCCAGGTTTTGCTATTCAAATCTTTCTAAATTACAGGCTTTTCCTCAGAGACCATTTACAGAGGGATACATAATGCATGGCTGTGTTACACACTACTACTCTTTGAATTCACTGTAACTTGTTATTACTATACTGAACTGTAGTGGTCTGTTCAAAGGCTTTTCTATAAATAAATATCTTCCTGGCTGGGCAGATGACAGTCCCTACCAACAGCTCCTGCATTATTGATTCTTTGGTTTTGTGCTCCTCCTCTGGGAATGGTTTTGAGCTGTTTTCAAAAGAGAAGCCGGTAAACACTTGATGGCTAGCTGCTGGACTCCTGAAAAATCTGATTAGCTGGAAATCAATAATGTTATTATATTGCTGGTTTCCATCCTGCTCAGCATTTTGCTGTGAAAGCAGCTCATTTACCTTGCATTCCATGCAGTTTTAGAAGAAAGGAGGGGATAGGAGAAGGTAGTGTGGCTCTTCTCTTTGTAATGCAGCTATTGTGGGTTGTGTTCATGTTGCCTTTGATTTATTAGTGCTGGTTTAGCTAAAGGTTGTGAGTGAAATTCTTGCCCCTTTTAAAACTCACAGACAAAACTTACACTGACTTCAGTGAGGTTTTATCATAGCAGATGGCTAGATGGATTATCAATGATAGTCTTTATTGAATACTGGGTTATGCTGAATTTTTGCTTTTTTTGTTTCATTATTTTATTTTATTTTATTTATTTTTTATAAAAATACATCAGTTTTTGTCCCTTGTAGGCATACTGGACAGAGAGAAACAGAGGTTTAACAAAGAGAAGAGCCACACTACCATTCTCCTATCCCCTCGTTTCTTCTAAAACTGCATGGAATGCAAGGTAAATGAACTGCTTTCACAGCAAAATGCTGAGCAGGATGGAAACCAGCAATATAATAACATTATGTCTATGGCCAGTAGTCATTCAGTACACTTTCTCCCATGTTGACCATCTGTCTGTAACATTAATTGCATGTTTAGTCTTTGCTGGCAGTTCTGTATGTTAAAGGAGCTTTCTTGAGCTTAAACTTTGGCCCCTCCTCTCCTTGCTGAGCAACACAGGGCCCTGTTTGTATTAGCTAATGGCCTAGTTAGCTTGTGAGATTTTAGGGTCAGGAACTCTCTCTTATGATGTGTAATACCTAGTAAAATGGGCCTCTGATCTCAGCTGGTACCTCTAGGCAATACTGCAGTACAATTAATAATAAAGAATATAAAAATGAGAACAAAATTTGGCAGGTTGGGCAAATAACAGTGCCTGTGCTCAAAACACTGAATAGACATTCATCCTTTGAACTGGGTTGTGTAATGCCTAACTCAAATATTCAAAACTCTAAATTCAGGGCTACTAAGTGCATGAGGGTGTCACTTTCAAGATTCTTTGGTTCTTCCTGTGGAGGGAGGGGAATAACTTGGTTCCAACCAGCCACCCAGGGAATGGGGTTTGGGAATTTGTCAGGGGGGAAAGTAGCCGTATTAATGGCCACTGCTCCCTTGGTGCCAACTTTCCAAACCCATGGGGAGACCTGTGGGCCAGATGCAATAGCTCCATGGGCCTCATTTGGCCTGCAAGCTAGAGGTTGAGCATCCCTGAATTAGAACACTCCTATGAAATAATAGGGTGAAGTTACATATTACACTTGGACCATACTAAATCTGTGGAAAGTTAAGCAGAGTTAAAGTTAGAATACCCTGTAAGCAGTTGCACACTAAGGTTAAGTAGGGAGGTTAAATAATGTTCAGAATGGCCACCCAATTTAAACTTAGCTTGTCCTGGTGCCAGCCTTATACTTATAGACCTAGTCTCAGTGACTGGTAATCATTCTAAACTTGTAACTGTACAGAAGTCCCAGGCACACAAACCAGTCTAAAAACTGCAGAACCTGGTTTATGATAAATTTGGATCTATGTAGATCCAGATCCAGATCCACTTATTTGATTTAGGTCAAACCAGTGCATGGAACTTCTGTCCATTTTCCCTCTGCAGAGAAAACCCAGCCACTGATCCCAGCTCCAGAGTAGCTCTTTTCCCTCCTCCTCCTCCTCCACTCATCTATTTTTTGCCCCCCAAGCCCCACCCTGAAGACCAGCCCCCACCCCAAAGCTGCTCCAGGTGAGTCTGCTTTTTTAAAATTTGCCACTGCCAGAGATAATTAAATAAGTCCTGGTGGGGGGAGGGGTGCAAGGGATGGGGGTATAGGTTCATTGCAGGTACCCTACAGCACCCAAGAGTCACGCCTGCCCCACCCATGCCACCCACAGGTTACGCCTACACCCTACCCCTTGCAGGCCATGCCCTCACCCCCACCCGACCCATGGGTCATTCCTGCCCACCCCAGCCCACCCCACTCCTGGGTTGTGCCTTCCTCCCCATCTCCCTGGTGGACCCCTGACCTTCCTCAGCTTCCTGGACCCCCCCCCCCATCCTGACTTAGTACTATTGGGCAGCCATTTTTAATTGATTTAACCTTCCCCTAATGCCCCTGAATGTCTGTACTTATCCTAAGAGTTAATACTTTCTTGCCTGTACAGTTCTCACTTTCCATTAGAAGGCTGGTGAGGAGAGGTGTGGCTAGGACCCAGGGCACTATCACTGCTCTGGGGGAGGGGAGACTGGGAGCGGTGTATCCTGAGATGCTGGAGGACTGAATTTTGCTCATTTTATTTCCATGGAGCAGACTGAAGTTATCCTAACATGAGCTAGGTAGCATGGCCCAGAGTTAACCCTCACACAAGGTGGTGTAAGTTTAAGATACTCAGACAAAACGTAGCTCACATTAATCAGCTTTAATGTATGGACACTAACATTTTAAGTGCCCTTAGTATGGTCTAAGCATAAGGTATAATTTAATTTTGAAAGACTTAGATTATAGGCAGTCCTTAACCTGAGGCAATTTGAACCAATAATTCCAACTTTCCAACAGTTTTCTAATTGCTAAGCTATGAATTAGGTTAGCTGCGTTAATGCTTTAGACCATCAGATAGCCAAGAGTAACAGACTTATGAAGTCAGGAGGAAAGCAAGGTAGAGGAAGTCTTCTTCTAGCTTGGTAGTTCTGGCAGCCCTTGGGGAGCATGGAGATGAATTTCAAGGCTCTGAAGGCTGGTTTATTTCAGTTTTTCAGCCAATGATTGTATAATGTAAAATGCAGAATTGGTGCAGGAAGTGCATTGGGCTTAGGCATGGTGAATTGCAAATGAAAGAAGATGCTTAAAGGACAGTTTGATGCAGCCTAAGTTCCTGAGAGGGGGACCTTATAATTTAGGAATTTTTTGGTCTCTTGTGGGCTTTCAGAATTGCCCTATTGGAAGTACCTGCCATACTTTCTTCTCTGGATAAAAATCCTAAGAGCGTAAGCCAGCATCACATTTGGCGCTTCCAAAATCTCTAATTTTTTAAAAGCATCGTAAATGCCTAACTAGACCATTTTGAATTGCCCTTCTCAAGCAGCAGGCTCTGAAGTTAGATGTAGCAACTCCTAAGGCACATATTGGATACGTCTACACATGCCCCCAAGTGTGCAGTTGTTACTGCTCAGTTATTTAGTACTTGCTAAAGCATAAAGCAAGTACTAAATGACTGTGTAGTAACTGCTGTTACTGCACAGACTTGGTGGCACATGGGTCATTGAATTTCTTGGATCTTGGCTTACTGTTTTAGAGAATATTATCTGAGATATCACATAATCTCATGACAATACTTAATATAGAAAATGTCTCAGTCAAAGCCTGTGTATGGGAAAACATGAGAAGGATGTTTTTATTTCTGCATTATAGATGGAAAGAGAGACCGATAAATTAGGTGACAGCAACTTTCTGAAGAACACAGAGCACTTCACAAGTCCAAAAAACTATGACTTTGTAGCAAGAAGCTACAAAATTATTATAAAAATATGAGATTTAGAAAAAGCAAACCAATTTTTGAGTTCTTTTTATTGCCTCATGATTTCCAAGCATTTCAGAATGCTCATATTTTCAAGCTTGTTTCTGAAACTGGGGGATAGAAACTTCAAAAATAATCAAAGTCAGTTCTAGCAATGGGGTTTTTTAGAAATCATGAGACTTGCTAATTCTGAGATCACTGTAGCTTGTCAGCCTGAGAGTCTTTTGTCTAAACTGTGGTGTCTTTCAGTTAGTTATTGACTCCTAGGAGGAATAAAGTCATAGAAATGAACATGGTCCCTGGAAGTTTTTAAAAACAAGCCCTTATCTTCAAAGAATGCCCCCAAAAGCTCACGTATCATGACCATTTAGTGGGCTAAATGCTGAATTATGTTTGTCAAATTGACATTGCAGTTCAATGAGAGAAACATGAACACTGTGTGTTTTTTAATTGTCTATGAATGCAGTTCTGGATATTTAACCTTTTTAGTTTAATCAGCTACATGCTTTTTATGCCATTGGAGTGATACTGTTGCAACTACAACGGGAAAGGCAGTTTCCAAGGAATTGGAGGTTATAGCTGCCCCTGAATTACTGGAAATGCTGTGCACATATGCTATAATAAATGGGTATGTATGCAATGGATGGTTCTGCAATTACAATCTGCTGCAATTATAGTAGATAGAACTACAGGAGGCAACTAGTTAAAATGCACAGAACTCAAAATACAGAGTTAGATTGTCTTTGGGGAATTTGAACTCATTTTTTTCCGCTGTAAGAATTAGTTTTCCTGGACACCCACAGCTACCTCCCTCTCCTTTTGACATTTCCTTTTTTTAAGCTGGTGACCCTGCCCCAACTTTTGGATGGCATTTAAAATGTAGGGCTTGACTGTTTGTGGTCACTGAAGTTCACAAGGCTTTTGTGGGAAGAGTAGGTTCTTAATCTAGTGTTCTGGCCCAACTTCAGGTTGAGCAACTACGTTCAGGGTCCTATATTCCTTTATCTTAAGGATATTACCTATTGCATAGAGCTTATAGGAACAGAGCAGAGCTGAGAGCAATGCTTCTCAGCCATTTGGTATAGAACAAAATAGAGGGATGGTGATAAGTACTTCTCATTCCATCTGATAACAGCTATGAAGGAAGTTGGGAGGGGGAGAACTGATTTAACTGCCTTCAAACCCCTGCTCATTTGACTGCAGAGAAACAGAGAAGATGGAAAACAGCTGTGTCATCAGAGAGAGTAGAAAGGTTGCTGGGACTCTTCTAGAGAAAAACTCTACAAATCAGGAACTGCTGTTTTTTTTTTATATCATAATTCTTATACCAAATTAAAAATAATGCATAATTTGGATTGATCACTATGGCAACAATATTGGAAGAATGTAATAATTCTGGCCAAATTTCTTCAGGCCTATAAAAATAGTTAACGTTTGTGGACACCAGTTTAGATTTTTACTAACTTTCCTATTTTATTAATCTGATTCTAGATTTCTGACCATCTCCTGGCTATAAGGTATGGTAAAGACTGGATAATAATAATAATCCATGTACTTTGTTCACATTGCTTATTTCCCACATTTAACAATAAAATGCTTGTTTATTTAAATACATATTTGAAAGGGAAAATGCACAAAAAATCCAATGCAAACAGCATAGGCGAGGCATTTTCAATACCTGCATCCTGAATAATTAAGGGCCCTTAAACAATCAATAAGATTGCACAAGTGTGTTTCTATACTAGAAGAGTTTATAAGAAGAAAGGAATCTTTTGTGTTTATAAATTCCTTGAGGACACCCGGTTGAATAATCAGGGTCAAATTACTTATTTTTTTAGTCGGCTGATTTTTCCCCCGCAATTTTTGTCAAGGGAGCTGGAGAAAATGTTTCAGCTTATTTAGATTTTTCAATGTATTTTCTGACTTTTAATTTTAAGAACAAAATATTTAACATGCCATTTTTATCATTTGGCCCATGCTAACCCATAACGGGGACAAAAACATTTCAGTATGGCACCTCTTTCTTTGTGGATAGGTTTATGGAATAATAAAGTTTCCAACACACAAAAATCTTAACAATAGCTCCATGTTGTGATTGGTATTATTCATAGCTTTGAACATTAACAAGTGAATACTGTACTGGCATAACAAAAACAGTATTTCACATAATTTATCATTACTTGTATGCCTACGAAAGGGTCCTTAGAAAGAAATGGTTTGTTTTGAGATATGGATGAGCAAAAAAGAGACTTATAACTTCCCATTGGAGCAGCATACATTTTGTGACCCACTCAGAAATGGTCAAAGAAATCTTACTCAACTTCAGGTCTGTGGCACTGGAAAAAGGAGTTTGGCTGGGATTCCATCAGAGGAACTGCCTCCACCTGGGTGAGCTGGACCCTCCCCTATGTAAACTGCTGCTGCTTGAGGTGGCAGATGAAGTCTGAAATGCATTTAAGTTGTTTAATTTGGTCTGTGTTTAAATGTTGATAATTTATGTAACCTTTGGCTTATTTTATTTCCTTGTTATTATTTTATTTACTCAAATTTCCAAAAATCTCTGGACTTTTAGGAGAATTTCAGTCTTCCAGAGTGATTTTTTTCTCCAGAAAGTTATGAAGCTGTGAAAAAGGGGATTATTATAACAGTTACCGAAGGTGAAGGCAGAAATTACATTTGCCATGTGATCAGCCCCTTAAAAATGCTTGACAGCCATGCCCAAACAGAAGAGAACAGCTGCATAGCACTCTGATTGTGTGAAAAATTAACCCTCATTATATAATGGTTTAAATGAAGTCAGTCCAAAGTGGAGTGCCTTTATTAACTTCTGTTTGCTCCAGTGGCTGGGCTGCTGCAGTCCAGCCCCACCCTCAGTGCTGTCTCAGGATGGGAGGGGGAGAAGGTGAGGGGTGAGGTCTGTTCTGGGGTCAACTGCACTGAAGGGGAGGACAGGTGGATTGGAGACCCCACAAGGGGGTGGGTATTAATTCACCTGCTCCCCGCTCCACACCAGCGCAGGTTGGGAAAACCCCAGAATGGACCTCCCTACCCTGCCTTCTCCCCTGTCCATCTTGAGAAAGCACCAGAACTGATGGGGGTGGGGGACAGAGCTAGCAGAAGAGGCTGAAGACCTGCAGCCTCTCTTTCTGGATCAGCTCCAAACTGGAGCTTGATCCCCCACCCTCCTGACCCAACAGCTAACGTCTGTTGGGTTGAGAAGGTCAGTCTAACTTCTGGCACTTTCTATGAAGTGCCATGAGTTAGACCAGGTAGCTGCACTTCTGTTTGTGCCTTGATAATGAGAGGGGTAAAATACATTAGTTAATTAAGTAAAAATACTATGCTATATTTTTTTAATTCGATGGGTTCATGATAGCAGTTTTAGCTTTACATTTTTCTTCTTTCAAAAGACTGTCCTTTAGAACTGCAGCATTGTTTTCTCAGTGTCAGAATTACTGCCTCATTCAATGACATTAAGTTAAGGCATTTATTGACTGGCAATGGACTGCTAGAATTTCTCAGCAATAAATTGCTATTACAATTTCTGGAAATGTTGTTGATGCCTTTGCTTTACTCTTCAAGACATTATTCTTTCTCTACTGTATCTTGCTGTTTGGTATATGCTACATATGTCTTTCAATACTATGTTAAACAATACCACTATTTCTGTATACCTTATTTAGAATTACTGAGTATTTTTTAGCCATGTCAGTTTTCTACCAGTTCCATGTGACACTAACGATTAACTCTCACTTTCCTCACATTAATAGAAAAGAACTAAGTTGGGTGAGATCTACGAAGGTCGAAACAAAGTACACTGTGAGAGAAAAATGCCAACATTTTTTTTTACTGGCTTATGAGATGCTATTTCTTCATGACCCAGTGCAGTGCTGTGTAGAGATATCTAATCTATATCCTTCACAGGTAGCTCAGGCACTAACAGCAGCAATAGCACCCACCCTTTTCAGAGTTAGCTTGGGTGTCTCTGCACAGTGATGCATGATGATGTGTGGATATATTCTTGCTCTATTGTCAGACCTCTTTGAAAATTGCAGTGCTCAGTCTTACAAAATTACTTACAAATATGCAAGTGGTACAAAAACATGGAGAAAGTTTTTGAATTATCAAGTATTTGGAAGGGAGATTAACACAAGTTAAAAACAAAAACCAAATGATAGGGACTAAGGTAGGCATTACCTATGTTTTTACATAAGTGTTTTAGGGGCAGTAGAGTCTAAAATGTCTACATGATAAAGAACTATGAAACGAACAACCAATCAGGAGATGTAAAGCATTTTCAACTTCCTCTCAGCTTCACAGAGGATGGTTCTTACACAGGACACGTTAATGCACATTAGCCTAATTTAATGCACATTACAGCCGTGCATCTACATGTGCACACCTTTAATGCACATCAACTTAGGATAAACATGCCTAAATTTGATACTTGCAAGTGCAGGTATCAAATTTAGGTGTAATTAATTAATGTCAGGGATCAGAGTTTTCCCTGGCCAGGGATTAGAGTTTTCCAGATGGATACCAGGTCTGGCAGCTGGATCTGGCTTTATATGGCTGCCAAGTGCTGGCAATCATGTGGCCAGAGCTCCCCTGCCATCATAGCCGCAGGGGCACATGGCAGGGCTGCAGGGTGTCAGAGCTAAATGGTTAAGAGATGCCTCGGCACAGCTGCGTTTAAGCACATTGCAAGTCCCCGGTGCAGGGATTTCCCCTATAAAGTGGGAAACAGTCCTGGGTGCAAAATCGGAACCTGCCAAAAGCTTGCAGCTGCAACATCGAGTGCGTGCTTTTGCTTGGCTCGGTGTAAATTATGCACATGTGGCAGTCAGCAATTGGCTTGCTGGCCATACAAAAGGCTTGGGTGGTTTCAACCCAAATTGGAGGAGAGCTCAGATGCGCATAGGGTGAGGTCCCCACGTGTAACTCGGAGCCATGGAGGGGCCTGATCAACCACCAATGACTCCCCGTCGTGATTACCACAACATATCCCATACCCTGCGTGAGTGTGAATGTCGGTGTGCTTGCCTACGGTTTTCATTTTGTTACTGTCTACAGAGTGTGCCTACACTGCATACCTCACTGTATCGCAGCCTGTAAGTAAAGTTTTTTTGTTACAACTGCTACGCCTCCCTCACCTAATTCCACTCCATTGGCGGCCCCGTTCTGCCGGTGCTTCTCGGCCCCCACACAGGGACATGGGGCTAACTTTAGTCCCAAGTACTTGTATGTGTAGACACCTGCCAAAAATTGTTTCACGTGCATTAAATTTAGTTGCACTTAAATGCATGTGTAGATGATCACCAAATATGTTTATTAGTCAAATACCTCAGTACTGCACATCTGAAGGAAGTAAGGTTGCACCAGAAATGGATCGGTACTTTGAAGTTAGGCCAAAGGTTAGTAATGCTTTTGCAGGAGAAGGGGGCTGCTTCAACAGAACATAGCTGTGAGTGCAGTGTGTTCCAGCCCAGGCCACACTGTCACTACTTTATTCAGAGCAGGAGACAGAACCCAAACGAGAGCTGGAGTCACAGTCAGCACTCTTCCTGCCACTCCCCTGCAGTGCTGTCCTTTCTCTTTGCTGGCCAACTGTAACAGCCATATGGGCTGTAGGTTGCCAATCCAAGAGGTAAGTAGTTCTCATCAATTTTTATAATGGAAGAGGGTTACAGAGCTATTGTATTCTTATCATGCACTCTGTGAGTAACTCCTAGAAGAAAGCAAGCAGCAGACTAATGCTAGTCAATAGTTAATGTGTTATTGGAGCTCTGATGGTCATGGAAATATATGAGAGGCAAGGGGTTTTTTTGCGGTTTTCTACTGAACCAACTGCATAGCTGGAAGAAGTGGTGGACAGGTTTTGAGAAAGCCTGTCTTGTGCCCAAAAGCTTGTCCAACATCTCTCTCTCAGATATACAGTTGATCCTTTGGGATCATTGAAAAACCCCAATGTAAGTGTACACTTGACTCAACTGAAAGTGGGGAAAATGGCTGGATACATTATTTATTTTATAAAAAATACCCTAGGAAGTCTGTAATATGGACAAGTGTGGTAGTCCACTGGGCTTGTCAAAAATGTTCTCTCAGTAATCATTTAACAATGGAAAAACAAAGTTTTGCAAATATTTTGGTGCAAGATGCACTTTTCCACAGAAAGTAGTGGAGTACTTCATTGATAAAAATGAATAGATAATTTATTAAAAACTCAAAGGCAAAATACCTTTTACAAAATAATACCAAGGTGCCTCAGGGGAATTGTAATTCAAGTGCCTTCTCATTTCATTCTCCTCTATGGATTGAGTTCTCTTGCTGGACTATCTCTCCCAGAGTGCACTATGGTTAGGCTTTCTTATAACATAAGAACTCTTCTCATCATAGAGGGAAAATGTGATGCCTCAGGCAATCATCAACTCTCATGAGTTGAGTCTATGGCAATATATTTTAGCTTTTCATTTTGAAAAGTCAGACTTTTCTGTTGGGGTAACCCTAGTAAATGTCATTTTAGACCCTCAGCGTCAAAAGATATCTCACAAAAATAATCCCAGATGCAAAAGGCATGGACAAATCTAGTGCAATATTACAAGGAGAGACCTCTTGTGACACTAGATATGAACGCTGACACCAAGTTCAAAAAAAATTCATGGCTGACACCATGAATTCAAAAAAATTCATGTTGCACATCTAGAATCTGATTATTCTTTCCTATACAGCACCAGTAAGGTTCTATCTATGGTGGAGTTATCGTTACAAGGAAAGGCATTTAGAGTAAAGTAGCTATGAAAATTTGGGGACTGAAAGCAGTGTCTTTGTGAGAGAACATAAAAAGAACTAGGCAAATATATTTGAAGGCTATGGGTGTCAAAGACAGAATTACATATGGTGTGGATGGGTACAGTTATAAAAGAGGGTGAAAACAGGATTCAATTTAGGCTGGAAAACTTTCTGCTATTTGTTGAGATTTGTAAGACTGTGAAATGGTTTTCTGGTGAAAGTGGTAAAAACCTTTCTCTTAAATTGGATCAAACAGGTCTGTGCAAAGTGCTTGAGAGTACACTGAGAACAATTCTGTACTGGAAGGGTGGAGAGGATGACCTAATAGACACCTCTTGTACTTTTCTTTTTTCTGCATTATGGATACAAAAAATAAATAAATAAAATAAAATGTCTTCTTGACCTTCCTGACCTCTACTATGAAACTATAATTTATGTGTAACTAAAAATGACAATAACATCATAGTTTCCCTAGAAGACATATGGAAACTGTACTAACTCCATCTGACAAACAAGTGACCACATATTGTGTGTATCACCATATCTTTCTAATGTTGGAGCCAAGGAAAGTATGCTGAGAAGATGTTAGATTTCAAGAATCCTTGAATTAGATCTCAATATGCTGTTTTTCCTTTAGGGCTTGTTTGTACAGGGACACTCAGGAAAGCTAATCCAAATTAAGTAATGTTGTGATTAAAGTGGATTAATTAAGATGTGTTAAGACACTGTTGAAACTCTTATTAAAAAAGGGGGGCTTTACATTCTGATTGAGTTTAATCCACTTCAGAAGTGAAATAGAACAAATGCCAGTTTTGAAGAAGGCTGTATGATGAATTTTAATCCAGTTTAATTGTTTTGAACTATCCCTTAAAGTGCATACATCCTTTTCTGGGACCTTGCTACTGCTGACAAGATGAAGTAGGATTGCTCCTTGTCAAACTCACAAAGGCAGCTAAATGCAATTTATATAGAGTTTCAAATCAGAATCTGGAAGCCAAATTCTGCTATGCTATGTGTCTAAAATGCCAACATTCCTAGTCAGAGTTCTAACTCATAACCCCATTTTGTCCCAAGGAGCAGAATATAGCCCTTTTGTTTTAACATTTATATGGTATTTTATGATGATACAGACTATTGGCTATGGTAATTTCTGCTAGCGTTGCAGTTTAAGGTCAGCAAAAAATGTAAAATGTGTCTCAGCAGGTACTTGACAGCAACAATTTACATAACCATCTTAATTTAGGTAAACATTGTCTTAATATTATAGGAACTTTAGTAAGTAGTCTCAAATCCAAGAAGCCATCTAGATGTTGAAAGTATCACATTGCTTTTTGAAATAGACTGATGTGCTATATTATTTCATTGGTCACAGTCCAAGGTTAGAGGGGAAATTGATGTAAGACATGTTTCACATACGTTTCAGGCTTTTTTAAAACTATGCTTAGAAAGGTTTCCATTTGTCTTGCAAATGATTATGTACCTATATACAATGAAAGATAATCTGATTTGATAGAAACAAAGTGTGGAAATCAAATGGCTTTTAAAAATAATTCACAGGTCAAGAAACCTCCCTGAACTTGCCCCAAGTCATTATATATCATGGCAATCACTCACTGTCAAGGTTGATTGTCTTCCATGTTTGCCTTATCTGTGGGTCTGAAATGGCTGTTAAGGCTGATCTGGAATCAACAGACTCTTTTGCAACTTGGACATTTGTTTCTATGTGGGGTGGGTGACTATGGATTCAGTCTGCAACTGCTGTTTCTGCTGTTTCCATTTTTATGTCTCTTGTCATCATAAGGCTTCAAAGTACTGAGATCCTTGCAGCAAACTCTTCCTTCATTTGAGGCCGTCCTGGGTGATAGTCTCCCATGAGTTGATGTCAATGCTATTTTTTTCAAGTAGGCCTTGAGGACATTCTTGAAGCACTTTATCCGCCCTCCTCTTGAGCGTATTCTTTGACTGAGCTGGGAAAATAAACTTGCTTTGTGAATCTGGAGTCTGACATTCAGTTGGCATGACTGGCCCAGCAAATTCAGGGCCAGATTAACCCTTTAGTGGGCCATAGGCAAACAAACTCATGGGTCCTGGGCTGGTTGAGACCCCCCTCCCCATCCTGGCACTGCCAACAGTGGGGAGCAGGACTTGGAGCTGCTGCTAGGAAGCAACTGCCGTGAGGAACAGGCTGACAGAGGGAAAGGGAAGGGAGATGGACAGGGTCATTTGCCCCACCACTGAGGAGGGAAGAACCAGGCAACCCCACATCTCAGAGCCCTAGGCATGTGCAATTTGCCTATGCATTAATCCAGCCCTAAGTGAAGTTGATGTTGGATGATCACTTTAATGCTCATGATGTTTGCTTGTGAGAGGATGCTAATGTTGGTGCATCTGTCTTCCCACTTGATTTGAAGGATCTTCCACAGGCAGTGTTGACAGTATTTCTCCAATGACTTGAGGTCTCTCCTGTACTTCGTCCATGTCTCAGCTTCATACAGAAAGGAGGGACCACAACTACTCGATTAACCATAAGCTTGATAACCATAAGCTTGTTTTTGGATCTGATATCATGATCTTTGAGCACCCATTTCCTCAAGTGTCCAGAGGCTGCACTTGCACTTTTCAGGCAGTGTTGGATTTCTTCATCAATGTCATCCTTCTGTGTGAGATGGCTTCCAAGGTATGGGAGATACTCAGCATTCTCCAGAGTCTCAGAATACATCTGAATTACCAGAGATGGGACTGCTCTTTAAAAGCTTGCTGATGTAGAACCTTAGTCTTCTGAATATTAAGCATTGGTCCCATTTTCTTGTATGCCCCAGTAAAGATGTTGACAGTTGCCTGAAGGTCTGCTTCTGAGTCAGCACATACTACAGCAACATCAGCATACTGGTATTCGAAGATTGAGGTTGAAATGGTCTTGGTTTTGGTTCCAAATCACCTGAGATTACACAATTTACCATCCATTCAGTAGTTTAGCTCCATTCTGACAGGAATCTTGTTGGTGATCAGAGGTAACATTTCAGTAAGGAATATCAAGATGAGTGTTGGACCAATGAGGCAGCCTTGATTAACTCATGTCTTAACCTAAAAGGGATCTGTGATAGATCTGTTATTGAGAACCACTACTTGCATACCACCACAAAGCCAGCAAAGAATGGTGATAAATTTCAGTGGACATCCATACTTCAGAAGGATCCTCCACAGTGCTTCTTGGTTCACAGTCAAAGACTTCTGTGAGGTAAAAGAAGACTATGTAGAGAGGTTATGTTGTTTCTGACATTTTTCTGTAACTGGTGAGCAGAGAAGAGCAGTTGTGCCTCTTGATGCTCTAAACCTGCACTGAGATTCTAGGTAGAGCTCTTCAGCAAGTGGAGGAAGATGGTTCAGGAAGGCTCTCACAATGATCTTTCCTGTGATAGATAGCAAGATAATCCCTCTGTAATTTCCAGTCAGACCTGTCTACTTTCTTGAAGATTGTCATGATCAAGGTGTCCCTAAAGACATCTGGAATTTCCTCATAGATTCATAGATGTAGGGTTGGAAGGGACCTAAGTAGATCATCAAGTCTGACCCCCTGCCCTGGGCAGGAGAGAATACTGGGCTCATATGACCCCAGCTAGATAACTGTCAAGCCTCCTCTTAAAGACCCCCAAGGTAGGAGCCAGCACCACTTCCCTTGGAAGTTGGTTCCAGATTCTAGCTGCCCTGACTGTGAAATAGTGTCTTCTAATGTCCAGCCTG
>JAGPOW010003642.1:61431350-61482624 GCA_030014935.1 Caiman crocodilus | reverse complement strand
AAGGTAGGAGCCAGCACCACTTCCCTTGGAAGTTGGTTCCAGATTCTAGCTGCCCTGACTGTGAAATAGTGTCTTCTAATGTCCAGCCTGAACCTACTCCCAAGCAACCTATGGCTGTTATTCCTTGTTACTCTGGGAGGTGCTCAGGTGAACAGGGTCTCTCCCATTCCCCGCTGGTCCCCCCTGATAAGTTTGTATATGGCCACCAAGTCCTGTCTCAGCCTTCTCTTGTGAAGGCTGAACAGGTTCAGGTCCTGTAGCCTCTCCTCATAGGGTGTGCCCTGCTGTCCCCAGATTATGTGAGTGGCCCTCCCCTGGACCCTCTCAATCTTGGCCACATCTCTCCTAAAGTGCAGCACCCAGAACTGGATGCAGTACTCCAACTATGGCCTGACCCATGGCGCATAGAGGGGGAGGATCACCTCCTTGGCCCTGCTTGTGATGCATCTGTGGATGCATGATAAGGTGTGGTTGGCCTTACTGACTGTGTCCTCACATTGGCAGCCCATGTTCTTTTTGGAATCAATAATGACTCCAAGATCTCTTTCTGCCACTGTGCTTTTGAGAAGGGATTTCCTCAGCCTATAGATAGGCTGCTGGTTCTTACTGCCCAAGTGCAGCACCCTGCACGAAATATTAATCCCATCCTATTCTCATTCACTCACCCCTGTAACCTGTCCAGGTCCAGCTGTATCGTGTCTCTCCCTTCTAGCATACCCACCTCGACCCAAATCTTGGTGACGTCAGTGAATCTGAACAGGGTGCTTTTCACCCCCTTGTCCAAGTTGCTAATAAAAAGATTGAACAGTGCAGACCCTAGGACCAAGCCCTGGGGGACCCCACTGCCCATATCCCTCCAGGTCGAATATGATCCATCCACCACCACTCTCTGGGTGCAACTCCTCAGCCAATTTGTGACCCATCTGACTGTGTACACATCAATGCCATAGTCTCCTAGCTTTTTAATGAGAATGGGGTGGGAGACAGTGTCAAAGGCCATCCTAAAATCCAAAAAAACCCACATCCACCCAGACACCTGCATCGAATGATTTTGTGACCTGATCGTAGAAGGCAATCAGGTTGGTCTTACAGGACCTGACCCTAATGAACCCATGCTGGTTGTCCCTGAGCATCATCCCCCCTGCTGGTCCTTCCCAGATGTGCTCCTGGATAATCTTCTCAAAGAGCTTCCCCAGGATTGAAGTAAGACTAAAGGGCTATAGTTGCTTGGGTCCTCCCTCTTCGCTTTTTTGAAAAAGGGGACCACATTGGCCTTCTAGTTGTCTAGCACCTGGCCTAAGCACCACAAGTGCTCATAAAGCCATGTCAGGGACCCCTCGATAACCTCTGACAATTCCCTCAGAACCCTGGGGTGGAGAGCATCTGGACCTGCTGATTTGAAAACATCCAGCCCCTCCAGAAGTTTTCTAACTCGGTCCTCCCTGGCCCTTGGCCTGGCAAAGTCTCTCCTGAGTTCATCCTACATATCAGTGGGGGAGTCCTGGTTCCTGCACAAAAAAATGGAGCCAAAGAAATTGTTAAAAAGGTCTATCTTTTCCTCTGGTGCAACCACCAGATTGCAAAGCGTATCCAGCAGGGGCCCCACATTACCTGGAGCTTTCTTCATACTCCCTATGTATTTAAAAAAGGACTTTTTGTTGTCCTTGATGCTAGCCCTAGTTCTGTATCTGCTTTAGCTTTCCTAACAGCCCCCCTACAAACCCGAGCGATGGAGGTATACTCCTCTTTGGTGACAGCCCCTCCCGTCCACTGGGTGTACACCTCTTTTTTGGCTTTCAGGCATACCTGAATGCCTTTGGTGGTCATATCTTCCAGGTTGACTGATCTTGTATGGCGTGCTTCAAACTAGCTTCGCCAGGGATTGGGGCCACAGAAGGACATGAGGACACCTCCCAACCAAGACAGGTGATGAGCACAAGGAATACCCAGGTAAATGATGGGGGTCCAGATAGTCCTAAGGATTGGGGGGTGATGCATGCACCAATACAAGGCTTTAAATGCCTCTGCACTAATGCTTATAGCATGGGAAATAAGCAGAAGGAGCTTGCCTTCCACATAGCTAGTACAAACCCAGACATAGTAGAGCTCACAGAAACTTGGTGGGATTCATCCCACAACTGGATGGTAAACATTAGGAGCTACAGACTATACAGGTGGGATGGAACAGGGAGGAAAGGTGGGGGTGTGGCCATCTACATCAAAGAGCAATACACATCCTCAGCTAACAGGATAGGATCAGAGGAGGGGCAGGCTGAAGTCCTCTAGGTCAGAATACAGGGGGGTCATGGGGAAAGGGACTTAATATTGGGGGTCTACTACAGACCACCCAACCAAGGGGAAGAACTGGACTGTGAATTCTCAGGCCAGCTTATAGAGACACTTAAGGCAAGGGCTGTAGTTGTTGTGGGTGATCTAAATTACCCAGGACATCTGCTGGGAGCAGTCAGCCAGGTTGGACTGCTCATGAAAGTTCCTTGCTGAGATACAGGACCTCCACTTAACCCAGGAGGTGCACAGTCCCACCAGGGGGAATGCCCTCCTGGACCTGGACCTGGCCACAGATGGTGACCTGGTGAGGGGACTTCAGGTTCTTGACCACCTGCATGACAGTGACCATTGCCTACTGGAATTCACCATCAAGCACAAGGTGTCAAGGGCCTACAGCAAGGGAGTAGCCCTTGATTTCAAGAGGGCCAATTTCAATAAGTTGAGGAGTTTGGTAGGAGAGGCACTGGGGTCCTGGAGGGTAGGGGAACTGCATGTCCAAGATGAGTGGTCATTTCATAAGGAGATGATCCCAAGGGGTGACAGTCCCAATGTGAATCAAAGGGAGAAAGAGTGCTCAAAAGCTCCCCCAGCTCACCAAAAGCATTCTAGATTCTTAATATGAGAGTATGACCTGTGATATGAGTTCCTCTTCCCCTTCTTGAAGATTTCAATGGGGATTCCATCAGCTCCAGATGCCTCATTGTTTTTTATTTGTTTGGTGGCTTTTCTCACCTCATCAAGGGTTTCAGGGATTCTGAGATCATCTGTGACTGCATGTCACAAGATGGAGTTGAGACGACTCTCATCAACAACAGATTCTTGATTGGGAAGGTCTTCAAAATGCCCCTTCAAGCAGACATTGATGGCTCCCTTAATCAAGCCTCTTCCATCCTTAGGTCTCAAGGGAGTTGGTTCCTAAGTGCTGAGACCATAGATGGCTTTGGTGGCTCTAAAAAAACATGTCAGTGAGATGTTGGCTGTCCTTTGCCTTGTCTGTGTATCATCTGTTCTTCATATTTTGGATCTTCCTTTGGACCTCTGTATTGGCTTATTGGTGATTCAGTTTCTTTTGCTTGGAATTGATGTCAGTCTGCCTTGTCAAAAGGCCTTGCACTTGCATTTGATCAACTCTTGGATCTCCTGGTTATTTTCATCAATCCAGTCATGATGTTTCTTGGTAGAGAATCCAAGTGTCTCTTCAAGGTGCTGATGATGGTGGACATGAAGGCACCCCAAACTCTGCCAACATCTCATTGTTGTTGACTGGAATTTGCCAGTTCTTTGTTGAGGCATGACACATACCCCTAGTGGCTGTGGGGGCATGGTGGCAGCAAGAGTGTGGTGGTGGGACTGTGGCGGCGGTAAGCAGGGGAGCTCCCACAGACATTGCTGGTGCTGTTGAGGTGGGGGGTGGCAGGGGTGGCAAGCGCCAACCAGGGGTCAGTGACCACCTGCAGACACTGCCAGCAGTGTTGTTTTCGGTCAGTGAGTGGGAATTGCGGACCACCCGCAGATACCACTGACAGTGTTGGTGGTGGGGTGGTGAGTGGCAACCTCCCACCTTTTTGTAGGGGGTGAATTGCCATGCTCAGGGGGTGTATGTGCACCCACATGTATCCCCTATGCATCACTCCTGGACACTGCTGAAAAAGATCTTGCTCGATTGGGCCTCTGAGTTCTTCAACATTGATCTTCTATCACTATTCCTTCTGCTGTAGCCATTGTCTGGGAGCCAGCTTGAGTGACATAATGATTGGATGAGTCAGTGATTGGTCCAGTAATCATCAGCTCCTAGCATAGCTTGGTTGATGTAGACATCTTTGTGATCTCGGGCACAAACAATGACATATTCAATCAAGTGTCAGTGCAAGTGTTCCCATGATGTCTTATGCCTCTTTTTTCCAGTGGATCAGGGTGTTTGTGATTGTGAGTTCATGTTCTGCACATTTGGTCAAGACGAGGATGCCATTAGGGTTGACTTTTCCCACTCCTTCCTTGCCAGACCCCTTTTGGAAATGTAATCACTTCCTATTTTAGATAATGGGTTCTTCCTCTTTGACAGAAGGAATGTAATACTGCATTGTATGGTGGCTCAGGACTCTTGGGCTTCATTTGAGCTACTGGTACTGAAATCAATGGAGATAAAATTAGGAAGCAGCAGAGTACTCTATGTGTGTGCATGTGTGTATGTGTACATGCACACATGCCCATACATATATTCTGACACTAATATCTTGTAAAATTAAACAATGAAGTGGCCCATTCAGGAATGGAGGTGACAGTTCAGTGCTTTGATACCATGGACATAGACATGAACGACACGTGCCCCTAGTGGCTGGGTGTGGGCACAGCAGTGCTGGTGGCAGTGAGTGCACAGCGGCAGTGGGGGGAGTGTGGTGACAGTAAATCGGGAGCTCCTGAAGATGCCACTGGCGCTGTTGGCAGTGGGGGGTGGGGCATGGTGATCACCCATAGATGCCGTTGACGGCGTTGGCCTGCAGACACTGCTGGTGGTATTGGTGGCGGGGGTGGGGAAGGAGATTGGTGAGATTTTTGTATGGGTACTGCCTTTTTGTAGAGGGTGCACTGCCATGCTCAGGGGTGCACATGCACTTGTGTGCACCTCCTATGTGTTGCCCCTGGTCATAGATACCTGTAGAAAAATGAATTAATTTTGGGATAGATCCTGAGATGCTCTAAACTGATTCATTCCTGTTGGTATACAGTTTTCAAAACATGCCACTCTTGAGGTGACCAAATGGTTGGCTTTTCCAGGCAGAGGTGTAACTGGGTGCTTGAGTGCTCTGGGCAGCAGCAGTGCACAGGGTAGCCTCAGTGGGTGTCCTGCTGCCAGCACAAGGGTGGCAATGCCAACAGTACAGCTTCTGTTCTTTTTGTGCTCTCCCCGTCATGTACCTCTGCTTCTCTAGGGTCGGCACTGGGGACCCGTGCCCTAGTTCCCATTCCCCTCCCCACACCCTTTGTTATAGTACCATTGCTAGCACACAAAAACTATTGAACATGGGCTTGTCCTCCAGTTTGAGAAGGAAGCTCTTTAAACCATACAGGCCAGGATACTTCTCTTTACTTGTAGAAGGACGTCATTAACCTGTTGTGTTAAAGGTGATGAGTGTGTCAATCTTGAGAAATCCAATAATCATTTTGCAAACTATGGGTGATGGTACCAAAAAAAGGGTATAACAAATATACAAAACCAGAAAATATGCCTAATATTATACTGCAAACTGATACACTAGGCTCCCTATAGCCATCCCTTTGCAGTTAGTCCCTTTATCTGATATGGAATATACCAGTTCCAGGGATAGACTGTAATATTATCATCCTCTCAGTTGCCTTGACTTCACTGTTTTTAAGCTGCATCTGGCCAGGTTCTCAATAGACATACAATTAGTCATCATCATGTAACTCTCACCAAGCCTCTTTGTTTTTTTTCTCTCTCTATATTAACTGGGTTGTTTTATCCATCTGCTAATACAACTAGATAAAATAATTAAAGCACATTTGAAGACTGTAGTATTATTTGTTAGGGACTGCTTGCCTAGGGTACTGTAAATTCATTTCCTAGATTAAACTGTCAAGGCCAAAATGCTCTAGAGATATATAAACTTATATTCCTCAGTAGGGGGCATGTGATCCGTTACAAAGTTACACTAGGAAAAAATAATTCATAGCAATATTATCAGGTAAATTTTATGAGTTATGTTCAGCCTTTAATGGACTAATTTGTATTGAAATCAATGTCCTGTATAGTAACTTTCTTTTGCCTGGAAAACAAGGGCAAACAGCAAAATGCATATGTTTGACAGATAAAGCCTGGCAATTATGGCTTCCTTATTAATTGTTTGGAAGCATTTACATTATATTGATTTATGTAATCCACCTCCGAGGTGTCTAGGGGTATTATACAAGGTAAATTATTAAAACTCATATTTAAACAGATTATTCCAAATGGGTCAAGTACTTGGCTAATGGAAATGACTCAGAAAAAGAGAAAGCAAAGAAAAGTTCCAAAAGGGAAAAAATAAAATGGTTAAGAGTTAACTAACCAACTAGGAAGGCCTTGCACTGAGTTCTGATAAGCTCTTAATTGAGGCAACTAATAGTGTTTAATGTATGGTTATGATAGCATTAGAGAAAATCTCAATGGCTGAAAGAAAGCCTAAGCAAAGAACAGTATTTCATCACCAGTCAGCAAATATAGTGAATGAATGCTCTGTCAGTGTCCACATACCAGGTGAGACAACAGCTACTGATTCTTTTGGCACACCTGCAAGGAAATTGGTAAATGGAAAGAGAAACCAGACAAAACGATGCTATGCCAAAATAAAAAGAGGCCTCTGCTTTGTGCTTTCATACCCCAAGATGTCTCTAGAGTTTCTCTCTGCAAATGAGCATGAGAATAGGCAGTCACTTGTTTTAAGATACCTGTCATATTTTCTTTAGTTTGTTTCTACAACAAACGTTGTTCCCATGCCTGCCTGCCAACAGCCAGCAATGCTGAAAAAGAGACACATCCTGGAGTTACAGGATGCCTTCTAGCCTGAGCCTTTTTTGTTGTCCTATTCCAGGGATATGTTGGTACCCTACATTCTCAGTATTTATCTGTGGCAAGCAAACATTGAGGTTTCTTGGGAATGCTACGTGTCTAACATGCGGTAGCTGAGTGAGATGCATGGTCATCTGTATGAAATGAGCCCTTCCTGGCCCTTGACTATTCATTTCCTTACAAAGCACCACTTTCTGGGGCTGATTCTGGATCATCTCTGAAAATTCAAGAGCACTGTATGGCTAAGTGACTATGTACCTTCTATCACAGAAACTTCTCCAAACCTGTCAGGTCTTCTAATGTAATTTTTTTTTTAAGTAAACTGAATTTTTATGTTGGAGAGGAAAGTGAAAGGGCCAAATTATCTGAGAATCATAGAAAATTAAGGAAGGGACCTCAGGAGGTTATCTAGTCCAATCTCCTGCTCAAAGCAGGACCATCCCCAACTATATCATCCCAGCCAAGGCTTTGTCTACCTGAGTCTTAAAAACCTCTAATGATGGAGATTGATTAACTGCTTTCCAGCAGTCCAAGAAACATAACTGTTTTACAAATCTAAATTGCATAACAGTTCCAAAATAAAGTTAATCCCAATCAAAAATGGTTTTGCCTTTATTGAAAAGTGGATTTTTAATAAAATCAAATATTTTTATCTTTTGATCTTGGCTTCCAAAATGTCTGTGAATTACTGAAATACAAAATAAATATGCATTCAGCCTTCTCTTTCCCCTTACTATTATGTTGAAGATAAAATAGAGGCACGTCAGATTAAAAGCATCAGAGTTGATCATGCAATAAAAGCAGTAAGTACTTTAAACTTAACAATACTTCCAGGCAAGTTTTGCATACTGAAAAACCATTCAAATGCTGGAGTACCTATCCAAGTAAACTTCTGAACCTTTTGAGGGGTTAGAAGGACAGAAGCCAATCCCAATTTTCAGACTGCCCTAATTGAAACAGCACTCTTTAATAATATTTAGGACAATATTTCGTCACCTGTTAAGTATAAACCTACAGAAAGAACAGAACCAAATAATGCTAAGTTACCCAGTCCTGGGGTGCAGGTAGGCTATTCCAGTTGTCATCTGATCAATGGCTGCGCCTCTTAGGCTATGCCTTATCATGTATTGCTCCATGATGCCGACATCTTGTGGACTGTTCCAATGATCTCCCTTTAGCAACCATGTGTATATAAACTGTATCTTCCATACATTTTTCCTATTAATCCAGTCAGGACTTTTTGTATTATACAAATTATCCAGTCAATTTCTGAATATGATTATTACTTACAGTTTCTTGAAACAACTTGATAGCTCTTCACTTTAGGAACTATCCTTTCTGTATCATTTTAGCAATATTTTCCTGCTTATTTTTGTTTTGCAGGACAGGCATACAACCCTTAAAAGTTAATGGGGCCTCAGAAAAACAACTGCCATTTTTACAAACCTAGGGTGAAGCTTTATAAAATTCTATGGCCACTCAAGTACTTTAAGAGTCCTGTTCAGCTTATCATAATTGCCTTTTATTATAAGCATTTACACACGTTATCTATGTGAACATAACTAATAAGCAGTCACACAACCAATTTTAGGAGATATTTTAGTTTACTTTTCCCTTAATCATTTGTTACCTAACAAAGTGTCACTTTTAAATGCTATCTTCTGGAATTATCACAGGTCCTTCAACATCATAAGACCTTTCTTCCCTGAATACTGTTCAGCCAAATGTTTTATAGTTACTTTAATCAAAACAATACAATCAGTTTTAGCCTTTTAAAATGTCTTTCACTCAGGGTTTTCCCATTATAACATGAGCTATATGCTTTGACTTTATTCTGTGACCAAAGGATTTTGATGTGGCCATGTTTTTACTACATACAGCAATTCAGAGTGTATTGTTAGGTAAATTGTAATTTTACATTTCATGATGAGAAACGGGTAGGAAATGGTTTTCCCCTCTTGAACAGTCTTTCGCTTCTCGGTGAAAAATCAGAGACTGATTCTCATCCACCCATTCTAGCTGCTGTCCCAACATTTAAGGCACTAACTAAGATGTAAGAAACTAATGTTCAGTGTTCAACTAATGACACAGTGCTACAGGTATGGCCTCAGCAGTGCCAAATAGAGGGTAAGAATCACTTCCTTTGATCTATTGGCAACACTTCTACTAATGCAGCCCAGTATGCCATTAACCTTCTTCACAACAGGGGTACACTGTTGGGGCTCTTTTCAGCTTATTGGCCACTGTAACCCCCAGATCCTTTTCTGCAGAGCTGCTGCTTTCTCAGTTGTATGATAGTGGTCTTTGCCATTGTAAAAATAAGAGTTAAGACTAAAACTAAGAGTAAATTAGACTGTACATTACAGTAATGATATTCAGAAAAATATAAAATAACTGTTTTTTTCCCATTGCAAACTGTTATTCTTATTGTAGTGTTTTTACAATGTATTGGTCTTAAACTTGGCTATTGCTAGGGGAATGTGCCCCTTTGAACAAACAAACTTTTAAACTTCTTTGTTTGTTTGTAAAACTTGGCAAGCAAGGGAGCCTAAAAAGCCTAATTAAAGTCAGTTGCAATATGAAGAGTCAAATAATAGGGCAGCAAGTTAAACTGGAGGGCAGAAAAAAAAGCAAGAGGGAAACTTTAAACACTTGTGTTAGGCAACTCCTATTGACTTTAGTAGGAGTTTCAGGCAATGCTAGGGGAAGAAGAAAACACATTGCAAAAAAAATTCTTTATACTTCTGAGAAAATATGTACCCCATTAATGAGTCATCTGATAAGGAAGGAAAAGTAGGCTCTCTAAATTTGCTCAATGATATTGCTGCATAATTTATTAAAAGGAAGGGTTTTTTTACAACAGATGTATATGTTTTATATGAAATACTGGGTACACGTGAATTTCCTTCTAGAGCCATTCAGGGCTCTCCTGATTTTGTTTCTCTATTGAAAGCTTTTACTAAGAAGCTGGTGTTTCTTCTTTTTGAGTTAAACTTAACTCTGTTTTTAAGTAAACTGTGCGTTAGGTAAAGTGTATTTTTAATGGAGCTGTTGGTTTTGCCCAAACTCTAAATGTAAACCACAACACGGATTATTATGGATCCCATGAATCAAAACCGATAAGATTTTCACAACTCCATGTGAATTCTCATTTCCAATCTGCAGCAGCAGATGCAAGTAATAGGTAACCAAGACTTAAGTCAATTCAAATACATTGGTTTACTTTGTGATATTTTGGGGCTTTTAATGTATTAGATGTTGTCCTAAAAAGAAAGCTACTTAATATTATTCAATTTCCTGCCATGTAAAAAGGACCTAGCTGCAAGCACAAATACCTTGCTCCAACGCTGATTGGTTTCATTGAGGTTTGGATCAGGCCCTTACTCCCCAGTTATCAGAGTAGGCCACATTTACTTGAGTAGCCTGCCTAACTTTACTAAAGGTGGAGGACTATGCTTCTAATTAGTATGGGCATGCTGCAATAAATCTAGTAATACCCTACACTTTTATTAATCTTTGAAATATACCATTGGGGCTCATTCTGTGTTACTAGACTAAAAAGGCTGTTCTGGGAGCAAACAAATGCTCAAGACTGGCATGGTGTTTACCCTTGCTGCCATTTGTGTTATGATGCAGTGCCGGTGTTAGATTAGGCAGAAGCAGTTGACTTACATTTTTTGCCGGTGGACTTCTCAGTTTTACAGTCAGGCTCCAGGGTTAATTCTCACTGTGAAATTCTTCTACTGATTTTAGTATTTTAAAAAGTAAACCTTTAAAAATTCCAAGTCTGCAAATCTGTGAAGGTTGTATTTTGGGGAGAAAGCCTTTTGTTCATGCCCATTGTTCTACTTCAAGTACCTGTGAAGTACTTGGCCAAAATGAGCTAATAGTTTTTTCCTGGGACATTGCTGTGTGTAAGTTAATTGTGGATCACTTAATTGTATTTCATTCCAGGGGCAAGTGTGTCAGGTTTTGTTCTCTCCCTGGCTACCCACTGACAGAGAAGCTTCAATGCAGCTTGAAAGTGCTATGTATATAACAGGCTGGACTACTCCTGCTTCTACCTGGGAAAGTCAGGACTGCCTAAGATTACATATCTATTTAAAACCTAAATGTTCTGAAGAAAAAGGTAAAATTTATTAAAAGTGAAATATCAACAGAAAACAGTAAGTATATAATAGGAAGAGAATAATTCTGCACCTGAAAGATAACTAGATCTAATAAAAAGAAATTAAGAGATAATAATGGTATTATCAGAGCATGAGAACTTTGGTATCAAGGGATCTGCTGTTCATTAAATGATGTTGAAAAGCAAACACAAGAGTTCTCTTTAATGTTAGTAAATACTGTGTTATTATCTCTAGTGCAGAGAGAGCTGCATATTCTTGTTTCAATATATTTTTTAAAAACTCTGAAGTGCTGTGATACTAATATGCAAAAGCAAATATTAATGTTTTTAGATAGATGGATATGGTTATTTAATAGGTTTTTGTTGTGCAAATATTTGTGCAGCGTATGTCTTTAAATATATATTTTTTTTCTTCTCTAATTAATTTTCATTCTATTTCTGCAAGGCCAAGGTATTGCTTGGTTTCTTGATCTGTTCCTTAAGAAATAAAGGCAAAAGCAATTTTATTGCTCTTATACATGATCACATGATACAACCTTCCTGCTGAACCTTCAGCAAATAAGTTAGGGTAAGATTTTTAAAGGTCCTTACGTGCCTAAAAATGTACCTAATCTCTTTTGAAAATCCCATTAGGTTCCAATTAGGTACCTAATTACATTGACATCAACAGGAGCTAGGCACTTAACTGCTTTCAAAAATTTCATCAGGCAATTTCTTGAGGCACCATAACCTTAAAAATCTGGCCTCATCTCTATGATAGCAATACTTGCTTTCCTCATTGTGGTGAATGTGGATGAACCCTTTAATAGTCAATTACATTCATTAATAAATATCTAGTCAGTTTGCAGAATAGTATAGATCTGCAGTAAAAATTCTTTGCCTAGTATGATGTACATGTACCTTTGCAAACTCTCATGGTAGTTTTGGTGCTTGTGTGTGTATATGTGTGAGCACATATGCACATGATAAACTTCTAATCTCTGCCAGATTTCTGTCTGGTCTCCAATTTCATTAAATGGGCTCACACTCTGTAAACTTGAAGAAGGAATGGGTGATCCAGGGTATTGATAATGTTTTATGAAACTGCTTTCTTCAAATCCAAAGCAGTAGTGACAGGATTTTTTCCCTCCTGGCTGGTGGCCTTTTCTGGAGGTGAGACCTAATGGAGTAGACTGAAAAGAAAGCTGATTATTCTAGTCCAGCTTCTGTAAGAGACCTGACTGTATTACAAAATGAGCTCTGCTCTTGGTTATTAATTGGTCCTCATGTAGACAGTTTCAGCAGAGGCCAAAGAACTGAAGAAGATTACTGTTGTTTCCTGAGTAATACAGGACCACATCATAATAGAAGGAGACAGAGTGAAGAGAGCAGGCAATACTGATGACTTAAACATGCAACCTAAACATTCTTTTCAAGGAATTATTGGTAGATTTACAGTATACATATTTACAATTATCTGGTTAAGAGGGGAATGTTCAAGACAAATACTTGACAGAGAATACCCATTGGGTTTGGAGTGACCCATTGGGCATGGTGTGACCTGTAGCGTCTCTCTAAGTGGAGAAGGCAGAAGACTTAGTTGCAATAAACACAAAAGTTATTCTCTATTGAAGCTACTGAACTCCTGTAGCCTCTGCAACATTTTAACTGCATGCGCAGAAGTGAAGAATTCACCAAGATTAAATAAGTGTAGTGTATCCTGAACAGCTGTGTCATTGAGGTGTTTGTCTAAATCCTGGCCTGAGTTCTGCAATCATGGAATGGATTACCGACTAGGCAAGAACTTAGTTTATGTTTCCAATGAATGGGGATCCTGGTTTTCTCTGTTTAAACATCACAGATTCACTGATAAAAATCTCAAATTCTCTTATTAAAAAAAACAAAATCTGCAATTAAAATGGAACACCACTATATATATGTAGATATCAATTGAACATGATATTTTATTGACATATTTACAATCTTAAAGCAATTTGGAATCCTACCAGTGCCTTAATCACTATAATAAAATTAATTCTGAGTATTTATAAATTTAAGTATTTGATTATGTTTTTTTTCTCATGAAAAATCAGAGCTCGCTGTGCTCACCAGGACACAGGTCCAGGCCCCTCACTTCTGATCCACAGCTACCCAGCCCTACTGGTGCCCCTCACTCCTCACCCACAGCGACCTACCTTCCCAGCCGTGCCCGAGGGGATGTTCAGTTGCCAGAGCTATGGGGTCAGCGACCTAGGTCTACAGCCTTCCACCCCCACAGCCATGCCCAAGCCCCAGCTGCCACCCACAGGAGGCAGTGGCTGCTGTGGCAGAACAGACAGTGGAACCTGGTTCCCCTTCCCTCATGGGCGGTAACAGCTGGATCGCAGCAGATCTGGGGCCAATCTCCATGCCACCATAGTGAGGCACCCCCTGCCTGCCTGGCAGCAGTGAGGGGCACAACTCCATGCCACTGCCAGGTAGGTAGGGGGCACTTTGCCACGGTGGTGCAGGGCTTGCAGCAACAAGAAGCTTCTCCACCTGGCCCCACTCTGCCCTGCTGCTCTGAGTCCCACCTGCTGGGCTGCAGAGACCCTGGGGGAAGGCAGCAGGGCAGGGAGCCTGAGCCCACAGTGGGCAGCCTGTCCCTGTCCCTGCTCCCTCCCTGTGCACAAATCTGAGGGGCATATGCCCTCTGTGCTCCCTCCAGGAGTACCCACAGTGATGGCAAGTCAGTCCTACCCCACAGACCTCCAAACGAACTGCCCGCAGCTCCATCCTGCTCCCCACTGCAGCCCTACAGCTGCACATTCCAGTTTTGGGCCCCAAGCGCCATGCACCACCCCAGCTTGGCAGCAGCTCCAGCTGTAGCCCCAGCCCTAGCCCCAGCCTCAGTCCTGCCCAACTCCCTCCTCCTTCCCTATGGGGGGCCTCAATCCCCACTCTCCCAGCTCCCCACTAGACTTACCTGCAGGAATTTCTCTCCAAGCTGCCTGGTGGCCATGCGCATATGCGAGCACGCACATACACATGACGTCTCCTGCCTGACTGCCCTTCTCCAGCTCCCCTCACCCCTTGCAGGCTGGAACTCTGCCAGCCTGTGGAGAGCTCTTTGCAAAAATGGAAAATACATGTGTTTCTCAATTAAAATGAAAAATCTACATTTTTCTTGGTTAAAAGGAAAAATCCATGTTTTTTTTTTCATTTTCCCATGGGAAGCAGAAAACCCAGATCTGCTAACAAAGAGCTGTTGGATAGACTTATAAACTCTGTGGATCAATTCCCACCAAGCCAGCAAGATCATTGTCTGATTTGTTTTTGAGATAGTAAGTAGAACATTAAGCAAAATTTGCAACAGCAATTGTGGCTCAGTGTGGGTAATACTATAAAACAGGGCTTTGGTCACTGGAACAGGCAGATAGATATCGTTGGCTATCCCTTGACTAGTTTGAAGTCAAGGAGAAAGCAAGATAAATCTGCACCTTATAGATTAGTTAAAATAGATATATTTAGCAAAAGCTTTCATGTGTTAGAGGTTACTTCATCTGATTCTCTTCATCTGATGAAGTGAGCTCTAGTCTGTGAAATCTTGTGCTATCTGGAACAAGATACATAGCACAAGCTTCATATGTAAACAATCTTTAGCAAATCTATAAGGTGAAAAATGCATGTTTCTGCCTTCCACCGGAAACATGCAATAAATGCATTGCTTATGCATTGTTCATAGTATCATAGTATCATAGTACCTAGGATCAGAAGGGGCCTAGAGCAGGCCATCTAGTCTGACCCCCCGCCAATGGCAGGATTTTGGCAGCAATGGCAGCAATTGTTATTGCTGTTCTCAAATGTAAACTACATTACTATCAAGACTCAAATCCAAAATAACCTGTCAGTACAGGTTATTTGCTGGCCATTCTGTTAGACAGTGGACCATTTTAGCAATCAGCCCAAAAGTTTTAGTTCTGTTGAAAAGTTTTTAAAGCATTTGATTGTTTTTGATTAAACATTGAATTCTCTTTTAAAACTCTTCCTCTTTTTAAGAGTATTGTGACATACAAACATGGTTTTACAACCTTCCTTACAACTGTTTCTGGTTAAGTACAGCCAGTCAGAAAGTCTGAGATGGAATTGATTCAATCTATACAGGTTTCTCTAAACTGCATAGATTAGACCATTAATGAACAGAACTCATGCTCACTCTTCGGTCAGCCAAGGCAAGCATATGCCTGCACTGGCTATGTCCAGAGAATGGAGGGCGCTCCCACACTCCCAGCTCTGCTGGGCTGTGACCACCTCAGTCCCACCCCCTCACCAGTCCCCTACCTTTGAGGGGGACAGGAAAGGGGGAATGGAGACTCCCTGCCCAGGCCCTGTTGTGCAGACTCAGGCTGGGGGGACAGGGCAGGGGTCCATTCCCTCCTTCACCCTTTTAACTGAGAGGCAGGGGCACTGACAAATGGATGGGGCTAGGGTGGTTGCAGCCTGGCAAAGAAGGGGCTTCCTCCTCACTGTGCAGACCCCAGCTGAGACGAGCTGGGGTGTGGGTCCATTCCCCCCGTTGCTCACCCCATGACCAAGCTCAGGAGCAGAGGCTTTGCTGCTTCAGCTCTGTGACAGCCCCCAGGCAGGGCTGCTTGGCTCTGCTGAAGCAGACAAACTGGGGAGGAGGTTAGCCCACATGCCCTGTGAGGAAGGCTGTAAAGCTTGCTGGAATGCTAGGGGACTGCAACCTAAATTGTGTCAAGGAGTGCTTTGGAATGGAGGTTTGATAGACTGGTCTAACCTGAAGTGATTACATCAGATGCTATGTCCATCTATGTCTACTTGAAACCAGATTTTGCCATTTTGAAATTGGTCTATATGCACTGAACTTCTGTTCTGTTACAGGTTTAGATCAATGTCCAATCACTTATACTAATTTATGTGTAATTTCTGTCCCTAGCCTCTCATTTGGTTTGATTTATGTGTTGTCTTTATGCACATTAGGCAAAGCAGGAGGATGAAGTATAATTTAGTAAGGCAGAATCTCAAGGCACAGTCAATATTTTTAAAAGATGAAATGACAGAATGAAAAGGGTTTTTTTTTAGTGACACAAGATTCTGACTCATGGCTTTTATTCATGTGATCAAAAACATTTAGCCTGAAAGTCTCATAGAAGTCTGTGATCACATTTGAGGCAGAAGAATTTTTTTTTTCTGGAGAATCAACAAATAAGGCATCCACACTGTAGCAAATGACTGTAGTACTGACATGCATTCTGAAATCACTGTGTGTAACTAAAAGGAGTTCATTAAAAGTAAATCTTATCCTATCAACTTTAAGAAATGCAATGACATAAAAATACAGCTATTCATTTTTCACTTGCAAAAAAGCTGAATAATTTGCATTTTTCTCTCAGAGAATGGGCTTTCACTGAACAAATGTATGTAAAAAATAAGGAAGGTTCTTTAATTATTAGAGAAAATATGGGAGACTGATTTTATGAAACCTCCAGTACTTAACAAATGTAATCCAGGTGGTATGTGGAAGGTACCCCCCTCTCCAACTGAAGGGATGTCAGCAGGTATGTGTACACTGTGGGCCTGTGGCTGCCTAGTTGCAGGCCAGCTCACTCACCTCCTTTTCCTATAGAGCAGAGCAGAGACCAAGGACACCCAGTGATATTTAACTATGTACATATTTAATGATAAAGCATAATATACATAACCATGAACTTAAACACATATATCTATATGTATCTATATACATATGTTATTTACAGATATAGGTTTACACAGGCAACAGCTCTTTTCAACCCTGAACTCAGGTACAGGTCTAGTCCTCTGTGACCTTCCAGTTAGTCTGCACCCTCTGTCCCTTTGACAGGGCCCTCCAGGCAGCAAGTGAGGGAGCACTTAACAATAAAATGCAGGTTAATCAACAAAACAATGACAGAGATATCTGGCAGTAATGGGACAATAATTATACATACACAATCAGGTTACATCTGCTGAGTCACAAATATTGACAGATAACACATACAATGAGTTCAGTTATAAAATAGCTTACATTCCTCTCCTGATACAACAATAAGGACACAACAAGAATCCCAGTGGTATAAGGAAACAGAGCACAATAATGGCACAGCAACTGTGCCCAAAGAAGAAATGGCACCCGGAGAAGGATCCCATTACCTAACAGAATATTAGTGCATGGGGCTGGTAGAGCTGAAAGGGACTATAGCGGCTGCGTGAGGCAGTATGTATCCCCAACCCAACATGAGGCAGGAGCCAGGCCCTTGGTACATGGAGCAGTGAACAGTGCCATAGAGCTGATGGGACATTGCAGCCATATGAGGTGACACAAGTCCTCATTCCTGCCCAATGCAGGCACCCCTTTGGTGCACAGGGTGGTGCATGGGGCAAGAGAGCCTTCTTCCAGACCCTCTGTGCACCAACACCACAGGTCCCTCCATGCTGGGGGCTGTGACACAGCCACTTGCTGTTTCCCCAGTTGACAAAGGCATCTTCTGGGCACTTCTGGGGCAACTGCTCCACCACACTGGTCAGCTCTACCAGCTCTTCACAAGCCCCATTGTCATCATTGTCCCCCGTCAAAAGCCGCCTGCATGCTCAGCACGCAGGCTTTTATTCCCTCTGGAGGGTGTGCCCCAGATTGGGAATGGACCAGTGAGGAAGCCCGAGGGGTTAGTTCCCTCTCAGGTCCTCTCTCTCGCTTCGCCCCTGGGTCAGGGTGGGGTTGCCTTCCTTCTGCCTTCCCTTGATTGGCGGGGAAGGAAAACTGTCTCCACCAATGGAGCCCGAGCCCTTCAGGCTCAAGTTAACAGTCAGCGAGGCCACTGGCTAGCCTGCAGCACAAAAACGGTCTAAGCATTTTGTGAAATTTTGAAATTTTAGGGAAAATCAAGTTCATGTATTTCTCCTCTGCCTGTGGAAAAAATATTCCTAATACCGGAAAAAGCAGGGCTCAGTACAAATAGAGACTAGGTGCCTATCATCCTTAAGATTTTTCTCTTAGGTGAAACTAGTTGCTCCCTTTGATAGCAGGTTTTACCAGAGGAGCTTAGGAGAGAGTAGTCTTAGAAACAGAGAGAGTCTAATTGTGGTGAATGAACACCTCAGTGGATTGTGACAGGAAGGAGTTAGTGGTTTTGTCCAAAAACATGGGCTGTAGTTTGCTCTGCCTAATACTATGCAAAGATTAAGATGCTGTGATGGCAAAATCAACATTACTAGCTGACTTGGTACCCAGAAAATAATTGCTATAGATGCTTTTTCAAAGGCCCAGTGTTGAAATGGTCATGTTTTTAGGTGGGAAGGAATGTATTAAACTCCTTGCAGCACACGGCAGCTGCATTGTTCAAATGAATCCAGGTGTAACTTCAGACACAACCTCCTTTCTCTTTTTGGGTTGAGGCATTGCACCCCCAGCATTTTTTCCCACTGGTGCCTTTTACTTTGATATCTGTATCAAGCTTGACCTAAAAACTCCAGTAGTTAAACATGTTAATTTGAAGGCTGTCCTGGTTCAGGGAAAAAAGGAACCAGTGACACATTGGCATCACTTGGTATACCATTAGATTAAAGTGATCACCATTTTTTTCTGTATTTTTTGTTATTTAACTTTTCTTTTACAAAGCAGCAGCTGTAAATGGATACAAAATCAGATCACTCCCAGAGCACAGTTACATGTTTTCATATTATTTATGGCACACATAGCAGCATACATAGCAAAAAACAAATATGTCATTCACTAATGTTAACATTTATTTGGCAGTAAAATACAGATAGCAGATAGTGTGGGTGGACTTCACTAGTATGATCCAACACAAGTTATAGAAGAATTACCAAATAAAAACTAAGAAAGCTAGGGAATTAATGTCAGAATAATTGCTTTCCCTTCCCCCTCTTTATGGACTCCATATAGGTTCAAATCTGGTTGTACTTATCATTTGCAGTAAGTCTTTTCAGAGCACATCTCTCCCTTAGAGATATGTTTAAGTAGAGAAAGCCATTTGCTGTTGATGTTCAGTGCCTATTTATGACCATGAAGTGTTATCACAAAAGCGCACTGCCAGCAAGAAGCAATCTGTTAAAATGAGTATACAGGGCCTAAGTTACTTATCATTGCAGGAGGAGTGGTGAGGGAGGACAGCAAAGGAAGAAGAAAGAAGAGGCATTGTCTGTTTTGAACTATTAGCATGTAAGTTTTGGGTTGTTGAAAACAGGCTGTGTTTAGTAATCAGAATCAGTTTTCAATTCAGACTCCCCATTTAATTTAATACTGGCAGCATGCAAGGAGATACCAAAGAAAGTGAAGGCAGAACTAGCCTGATCTAAAGTCCACTAAAGTGATTAGAAAGTAATTTATTGACTTTGGATCAAGTCCATAATTAGGGAGAAGCAAACAAAATACCAACTATCCTATAGCTCTGCTTCCCAATCCAAACTTTGATTTTTGGAAAAATTTAGATTTTAAATCTTATTGTTGGACAAGTATCTAAGTATTTACAATATTTGCATATTCAAAGCATGTGTGCACAGAAGGAGATAATTGGGAGAGATGATGGGGCCATTTGTGCTGTAGAGAAAAACTTTCACTGGAATAAATGGCTTGAATAGGGTAATACTATATTTACTTTTCTTTTGCTGAGGTGGAACATGGAGCATCTCCATGAAAGGTCCAAGAGGTTAAATAAACCACTGTTAGTCAAATATGTAGGCGTTAAAGCCAAGGTTACTTCTGCACACAGGAAATCTGTCCTTCAGGTTTTACTTAGAATTAAGACCTCCATCCAACTGATTTCTTTGCACTTTGGGCCTCTAAAAATAAACAAATACAAAAAAGAGTAAAATTGTTTTAGGTTAGTGAATGTGCAGTTTTGCTAGGGTTTACATGGCTTGCCTACTTCTATACATTTGATACAATTTCTGAGGTTCAAAGTAATATTCAGACTAATAGCTGAGCTTATATAATATAGGAACAAGTGCCCAAAATGGCTGCTTAAACAACTATTTAAAAAATCTGAGTTTTGAAATATATTTTTATTTTCCATTTATGTATTTTGTCATTTGCTGTCTAGTGATGATGGCATGATTACAGAATAGTTACATTTCTAAAAGAAAGAGGGTCTAGACTGCTGCCTTACTTCTGAACCTCAGACTGATTGATGTTGAACTTATTTGCCTGAACTTTATTAAATTTACACCCTAGAAACTGCTTTTAAATTTCTTTTGAAGAGAAGTAGGCTCATTTTGACTACATCCAGGTTTCTGTTTACCCATTTACAGCTCAGATAGTTTCAAACTTATCTTGGAAAAAGAGAATTAGTTTTCAAAGTCCAAGTGCACAAAGGGCAAAGTATTGTGATAACCACTTCAGGCTGTGCTTAGACCTGCATTCTTGTGTCAGTGTAGGATTCCCAATCCACGCCCAAGTTAGAGCCTTATTTTATACTGTGTAAATAGAGTGCTTCTGTGCAGGATCAAGCCCTTGAAGAGGTGAAGCACTAGCATATATCAAATCAAATGAATATCTTCAAGGTGAAAGTACTGTACTGCAATGTTTTTCGACACAATCTTTTTTGACCACGAGCAGTCCCCCACAGTTTTTGTAGACAGATGTTCTAAGCTTGAAAAAAAATTACCTTGTTGCAAAGCCATGCCAGAACTTGAAATCTACATTAGTTTTAGGTTTCTAAGTTTCCAAAATAATGAAGGGCAAAGGAAAAGGATGGATGAGCTTGTAAGAGAGTGGGAACAACATGGAAAAAATATGCACATCATGCTAACAAAGCCTGTAAGTATAAAGTTTCCCATGTAACAAGCCCAGGGAAACTGAGTTATATTGGTGACAGCAGGAGAAATATCATTTTCTGTAACTGCAGAGGATGTCTGTTTGAAGCAAAGTCACCCAAAAAACTATGTCTTCAGAATACCTGAATCCCCTCTCATCCCTTCTTGCCTACACATGGATTTGTGGATGTCATTTAGTTATTTCCTGACAGGTTGTCTCCACATGCTTGGCAGGTACACAAAAGAGCCTTCCTACCTTACATTCTATATGCATCATTTTGAACTATGAACAACTGTAGGCTCTGTTCTCATGGGAATGTAATAACTACTCCCTGAAGCACAAATCACATTATAAAAGAAGGTAGATAAGACTTGTTCCATTTTTTCCAGGCTGCTGAACTGGCTGATGTTACTGACAGGAGCATTCTGTATGGACTTGATTCCAAGATGAGGTTTTTCCCAATTTAACATGATGAGGAAACTCCCCTCGTCTTTGAATCAAGTACAAGGTGATGAGGGGAACAAGTAGCTGCTGTGGCTTTAGCTCCAGGCCCAGCCTTGACCCTGGCTCTAGGGTCTAGCTGGAGCCAGAGCCAGAGCCAGAGCCAGTGCCAGTGCTGCTGTCCCCCTCCTCCACCTTCTCTGCACTACCTGCCACTTGGTCCCATCCCACCCACTTCCCCTCCATTCCAGTTTCCCCCATCTCTGCACCCTGGCAGCATCTGCCCCTCACTCCCCATGTTCCTCCCCCTCCACCCTTGCTCTGGTGCTGGCAGGCTTTGTCTTGACTCCAGCCTGAGGCCAAGAGCATTGGTGCAAGTTTTGTGTTGCAGTGGTGGGGAAAGAATTTAAGATGATCCTCCATTAATTATATTCTATTGATGGAAAATGATAACAAATTTATAGTTTCCATGTCTAGAATCTAATTATTGGGGGTCATCATAAATTCAGGGTCATTTTAGATTTGGATGAATATGGTAAATTATGGTGTATGTTGCTTGCTTCCCAGAATGCAACAACTCTAATCACTCTAATTTCAGACATACACCTGAGCGGCACAAATCATTCCTGCAAACTGAAAATTCTCCAATGGCCAGACTTTCAAAATTGTTAAGGTATCCTATAGTATAGATTCAGATAGGAGCCTTGTGCGATTTTCAAAAGTATCTAGGGCAGTGACTCTCAACCAGGGTGCCAGCAGGCCTTTTGAAGGTGCCTTCAGATATGAGAAAAGAACTGAGGGGGTTAGGAGGTAAGCAGATAAGTACAAGCTCAGGTTTGTTTCTACCTAGACAATTCCCTATCCCTCTGCCATACCCCTCTGCAAGGAAATAAGCACTGTAATCTATGTATTTGTTTTTGAAGTTTGGTACCACTCAATTCACGAAAGTTATGGAGGGGTACCTTAAGCCCAGCGAGGGGTGCCTTGAGTCCAAAAAGTTTGAGAACCACTGATCAGACCATGATCAGGAGTTAAGCACCTAACCTGTTTTAAGCATTTTTGAAAATCCCATTAGGCATTATCTGCATTTTATCTCAGACTTCCATTCCTACTTATTTCTAAATCCCTGGGTGTTTCTACATGTGCACTTAGGTGCCCCTAAATTTAATGCACATTAGCTTCATGCTCATTAAGGCGATTTAGGCTTGTGTCTACACGTACACATACATGGGCTGATATGGGTCTAAAGTTAGTCCCTAGTCAGTCCACAAAGAGCGTTAATGCACCTTAATGCATCTATACATGTGTTAAAGTGCTTTAGCCATTCGTGCCTAAATATAATACCTGCTGTAACTCGGGTGGTACTCCAAGACATACCCCCTCTCCAATTCCAGGGATCAGAGCAGGTGCACAAGCACTGTGAGAGGCATAGGGACCCTCTTTCCTCTATAGAGCTTAGACAGATCACCAATCGGGACTTAACCTTGTAATGAGGGAAACAGTGGTGGGAACATAACATATATAAACCAGAGTGAATAGGGGGCACTACAATACCCCAGGGGCACAGGGACTCAATAAAGGTTAGGCATTCACATTCACAGGCATATTCATTCAGTTGACAAAAGACAGTTTGACAAAATATGATACACAAGCAGACACAACAGAAGATACTGGTTGACAGAATATGAGAGGCACAAAATATGAGATGCAGAATAACAAAAAGATATAGGTGTAGGCACTCAGGGGGGAGGGGGGGATGCGGGGAACTGGGAAAAAACACAATGAGCCCTTCCACTCCAATAAGAATTTTTCCCCTTGTCACTTAACTCACCCCTACTTAACACCTCCAGAACTTGAACTCAGGTCTCCTACATGGTAGGTAGAAACTCTACCACTCAACTCCCAGTGCTAGGATTACTCCAGGCTGCTAGGGCTTTTTCCCTTCTAGGAACCCCATGCCTCATGTCAAGCCATGCTGTCTCTTGCTGGAGAAATTGGAAGCTGAGCTGGGAGGCTCTTGGGTCAGCTGCACACTGCATTGTACAGCCTCTCGCTGGATCTGGGTGGAGAACCTCTGCTGGGAGCCTCTTGGGTTGGCTGCACAGCTTCTCATGGGAGCTGGGTGGGGAACCTCTCCTGCTGGCTGCACACTGCACTGCCCAGTCTCTCACTGGGAATTCTAGAGCTCAGTGGGGAGTCTCTCTTGCTGGCTGCACACTGTGCTGCCAAGAGCTCCACTGCTGCCTGTGGGTCCCACTCCCCTGGGCTCTACTGGAGCAACTGCTTCTGCCCTGCAGGCCCAGCTCTTCATCATCCCTCACCAGTCTCTTCCTCAAGTCAGCTGTGTTGCCTCTTTTATTCCCTTCCAGGTGGCCAGATGGGCCAATCAGGGGACATGGAGGGTGAGTCTTAATTCAGGTCTGGTTTCTCTACCTGGGCCATGGGCGGGGAGGGTGGGCAGGGCATAAACCCCCTCCCTGGGCCTGATTGGTGAGGAAAGGGAATCCAAAACCCTCCAATAATTTTTTACTGTTTCAAAAGCCCTGAGCCAAATCACTACCAGCTAGCCCATCATACCTGCTTTTGTGCACATAGCCTAAAATGGCCATTTTTAAGGTGCATTAAGGGCATGCATGTGTAGACATGTGCCTTTAGTGTGCTTTAAATCAGGCTAAAGCACCTTAAATAGGCATGTGTAGACACGCCCCCTAATCCTTATTTTGCTCAAGACCTGGTTTAGCTCTTGGCATAGTTTACAATAACCCTGAAGCTCATACATCTATGTTCAACTGATTCAAGATCCCACTGGGATTGATGGTATCTTCAGCAGTGTCCTTTTGGCCATTTGAGAAGCCTTCTGCTGTCCCAAGGTATAAACCACCCATACTGGCTCAGTGTTAACTGTATGTCTTTTTTGTGAAAGTTATAGCTAAAGTTTTATAGAAAATTAAGACTTCTTTCCATCTAAAGAACAGGGGACAAGTAACAAAGTGGCTCAGTGCTTAAGGAGAGGTGTGGCTCAGGTCCTCCTCCTTGTTTCTGATAATGTTAGGGCCAAGGATTCTCTCTCCCCCCCTTCTTTCATAAAGATAGGCAATTTATCTGCATGAGAGAGTTTGAACTGGCTATCAACATATTTCTGGGTGACTCAGAAACTTGAGTTCTGAACCACACACGCTCTTAAAAGGCCAGCCTGCCCTGTAAATTGTGGCTGTTCCTTGTGACTCCATCTTTCCACAGAAATCTTGCTCTGGAGGTGAAAAGTACAGCTGGTTATTTTTTTTTTTTTTTAATGAAACAATTCCCTTGTTCAGAAAAGATGCTTAATCAGTGTGGGAATATGTTAAGGAAATTTTCTGAAGTCGGGGATGGAATTTCTTGTCAAAAGGAGATTGCCTCCATTCCAGAATGGGCAGAATATTTATCTGAGATGTGGAAGACCATGTTTCCAACTCTGATTTAAGCTCTTCCATACCAAGTGTTTGCCCTAATCATTGACTTAGTAAGTCTCAATCTCTTTTGGGCCCATTAAAGCTCTTTTTCATAATGCGAAATGAAACAGCTCTAACAGGAAAGATTCAAAGATATCACACTAGATTGAGCAGTAGCCTGTTTGTCTAGGGCACTCTCTTGAGATGTGGAAGACTGGTCAGAGCCTGGACTTGAATATTGGTTTCCAGTGTTCTAGGACAGCATCCAACCACTTGACTTCTAGCTACTATTTCTCGAAGTGTTGGTTAATTCCTGCTTCTAATAGCAAATAATTTGAAATCTTCAAACATTTTGTGTAATGGGAAAACTGTTTCCTGACCAGTTCTAGGGAGAAGGTCGAGGCATTTCCAGTCTTTGGTCTTTCTGCTGATATTGCCAACAAGGTAAAAATGGTGTTGCTGGGTTTTCTTTCAGCAACAATGGGCACGTCTACATGAGATGCTATGTTGCTGCAGCTATGTGCTTCCTCGCTATAGCATATTGCTATGATGACGTAGAGGCTAAAAATAACCATGCACTGCCAGCTGTTGCTGCACTGCCAGTAACAGCTGTTACTGCACTGTCATGTAGGACCTAAGAGAAAGACTAAATTACAGCACAGTAACAGCAGCACTGCAGGGGCATGTGTAGATATGCCTGATAAATGGGAACATAAGACTGGAAGGGACCTCCTATCTGATCAAGTTCAGTCCCTGGTTATCACAAGCAATCAGATCATATCATCCCTTTAGTAAATTTATCAACCTCCTGCTATCATGTTTAGTTAGTATTTTTCTAACAGCATTCACTGCGTTGAGACTAACAATTTATTTTACATAGGTCTGTGAATACTTCCTCGTCAGTAACATTTTCCAGGCCACTTGGATACATACAAATCTGTAAATTAGCACCAAAAGTCTCACCATATCTATCTTAAGAGCACACTTTAAACTTTTTTTTGCAAGTCATTCATTTTTGTAAGCCAGAGTATGAAAAATACTTATTCAGTATGAGGTTTAAAGTAAACAAGCTATGCTATCTAACTGTACATATCATTATCTTTTCTTACAGTGTGAGCATGTTTGTTTACTTTCTGTGAGTGTTTCAGTAATTTCAGTGCTGCTTTTAAAAATGTGGACTCTCAGCAACAACAGATTACACAAAATTAAATTGTATTTACTGAGAAACTGTCTTTCATACAAACTATGCTGTTAAAATAGTACCCAAAAAGCTACTATTCTGAAGGTACCAGGACAAGCCAATTTTTAGGTTTAACAACATCTATTTAAAAGTGTAAAAATCTAGTTTCTACCTTCCTGTTTTAAAAGGTGGTTTTAATTCACTGGAATTAAGCAGTTCTGTCGCACAGTATAGTCCTCCATACCAACCCACAATTTTTTTCTCAGGGATAAACTTCCCTAAAAGACAGTTTAAGGTTAGATGTTTTCCTTTTCTGGTGCTGAATCATCTGCCCATGGGGAAATGTTGAACTAATGGGAATACTAGTAGCCTGAGTTCTTTTGAATATATTTATATATCCATTCCTCCCACTACATATGCATACAATTGTGACATATGAAAGCAATACCAGCCAGGAAATGAAACTTCTCTAGCAAGAACTATTCATCACTTTGGCTCTGTGCTTGTAATAGTGATTTTGATTAATGTTGCTAGAAATCCAAAGATTTTGAGAAGTTAATGATGTTTTTCAATGTTATGAAAACTTTTTTTATCCAAATATATTTTGACTGAATACTTATCCTGAACGCCTTAGAAAGGACTACAGTGTTTGACAGGGTGAATGTTCAGTGGATGAAGGGAGAATAAATTGGAAAAGTTATGTCAGTTTTCATGCCTGCCAGTTTCATCTGACAACACTACAGTGATGCAGATTCTTAGCTTATGTGAGCTCACATAGTTCTGTTCATATCAAGGGGGTCTGTTCATATCAAGCTCATGTCAATTTACACCTGCTGAGAATCTGGCCCTACATATTAAATGTCACAGCTGAAATGGCTCAAGCTCATGGTTCTTCTGAATCAGATATACCACTGTACATTACAGAGCACTAGAGACTTGAAAATAGAACCAGTTTTGTTTTGGCAGCAGGTAGAAAAGGTGGGGAAATGGTGTGCTGAGTTACTGGGAAGAGGGAGTATTTTCTATCCAACCATAATCAGCTTCTTAGGAAATGTGTTCTAGCTTTCTTGGCTAGCAGAGGTGGGATACTGGCCAGTTACTACACAAAGGCTTTGAAGATAGTGGGAAAAATACAAATTAAAACCAGGAAGAGGGAAATCATGATGTTCCAAGATGGATAGCTTATGAGTAACCATTTATCCATCCAGTCTGGATTTAAAAACATGCATGCTTCTAATGCCTTTAAGCAGTTTAAATACAACAGCTTCCTAACTATTTAGTAGCGAGTGTGTCTTTGGGAGTGCATGGCACTAGTACTCTGTTGTATACCCTATCGGGCTCTAAGTGTGGTTTAGGGTAATGTTTCTGACCTATAATGGCCACATAAATCAGCAGGCCTATCTCTTTGAAAAGTGACTTCTTCCGCACTGCTATACTGCTACAGATAGATCAGTAGAACTACTGCTTCATTTTACTTCTTTCACTATAAAAGAGAGAGAGAAGGTGCAAAAAGTGAGGTGTCATTTTGGGGAAAAAAATCAGAGATACATAAGTGAAAGAACAATTTTTGGGTAGAGGGGAGGTGCTTGAGGACAGCAATTTGACAACTGTTCAGTTGAAAGTGACTGGCAACCACAAGAGAAGTGGATAAGTAGATAAAGTAAAGATGAGGAGCTTAAAGATGGAAAATAAATATTTACCAGATACCTTTGCTATCCATGTATGGACAATACAATGAGTTATGTGTATAAAATTATGTAGTAAACACTTAACCTACCTTAACAGCAGCCCTGGATTTCAGGAGGGTGGATTTCATTGAGCTAAGGAGAGTAGTCAAGGAGGCACCAAGGTCCCAGAGGGGTGAGGAGTTGGGAGTCCAAGAAGAATGGTTGTTCCTGAAGTAGACAATCTTCCAAGCCCAAAGGATGGCAATCCCAACACGGATCAAAGGGGGAAAGAGTGCTCAAAAGCCCCCATGGCTCATCAAAAGCATCTAAGAACATCTCAAAGCTAAAAAGGAGGCATACACCCAATAGAAGGGAGGGGCCATCACCAGGGAGGACTATACCTCTGTTGCTCAGGATTGTAGGGGGGGCTGTTAAGAAGGCTAAGGCAGAGATGGAACTGGGACTAGTAACCTGGATCAAGGATAACAAGAAATCCTTTTTTAAATGCATAGGGGGTAAAAAAATGTGGGGCCTCTGCAGGACAAGCTAGGAAATCTGGTGGTCTCACCAGATGACAAAGCTAACCTATTTAACAATTTCTTTGCCTCCATTTTTCTGAGCATGGACCAGGCCATCCCCCCAACCAGGATCCTCAATGGTCCCAGGGGAGGCATATCCAGGCCCAGGGTCAGAGAAGATCTAGTCAGTGAACTTCTGGTGGGACTGGACATGTTCAAATCAGCTGGTCCTGATGACCTCCACCCCAGAGTGCTGAGGGAATTAGCAGAGGTCATTGTGGGACCCTGGCACAACTTTATGAGCACTTGTGGTGCTCTGACAAGGTGCTGGAGGAATGGAAAAGGGCCATTGTGGTTCCCATTTTCAAAAAAAGGAGTAAAGAGGACCCAAGAAATTATAGGCCTGTTAGTCTAACCTTGGTCCTGGGAAAGCTCTTTCTGACAATTATCCAGGTACACATCTGTGAGGGGCAAGCAGAGGAGTGAATGCTTACGGGCAACCAACATGGGTTCATTGGAGGCAGGTCCTGTCAGACCAATCTGGTGGCCTTCTATGACCAAGTCACAAAATCCTTGGACACACGTGTTGCTGTGGACACAGTCTTTCTGGACTTTAGGAAGGCCTTCAACACTGTCTCTCACCCCATTCTCATAAAAAAAGTAGGAGATTGTGGTGTCAATGCCTACACAGTCAGATGGGTCACCAATTGGCTGGGGGTGCAGAGAGTGGTAGTGGATGGGTCATATTTGACCTGGAGGGATGTGAGCAGTGGGGTCCCCCAGGGCTCAGTTCTTGGGCCCACACTGTTCAACATCTTCATCAGTGACTTGGACAAGAGGGTGAAAAGCACCTTGTTCAGATTTGCAGATGACACTAATATGTGGGGAGAAGTGGGCACGCTAGAAGGGAGGGACAGATTGCAATTGGATCTGGACAGGTTATAGGGGTGGGCAGATGAGAATAAGATGGGATTAAATACTGACAAGTGCAGGGTACTGCACCTAGGGAGAAAGAACCAGCAGCATAACTACAGGCTGGGGAACTCTCTTCTCGTCCACACAGAGGCAGAAAAGGATCTCAAAGTCACTATAGACTCCAAGATGAACATAGGCCGCCAATGTGGGGACGCAGTCCATAAGGCTTACCACACCTTGTCATGCATCCACAGATGCATCACGAGGTCCAAGGATCAGGTCCAAGGGGGTGATCCTCCCCATCTATATGACATTGGTTGGGCTGCAGTTGGAGTACTGCATCCAGTTCTGGGCACTGCCCTTTAGGAGGGATGTGGACAACATGGAGAGGGTCCAGAGGAGGGCCACTTGCATGATCAGGGAGCAGCAGGGCAGGCCCTACAATGAGAGGCTATGAGACCTGAACCTGTTCAGCCTCCACAAGAGAAGGCTGAGAGGGGATCTGGTGGCCATCTATAAACTGGCCAAGGAAGACCAAGCAGTCCCTGTTCCCCCGAGCACTGCTGGGAGTAACAAGGAATAACAGCCATAAATTGACAGAGAATAGATTCAGGCTAGACATCAGGAGGCCCTACTGCACAGTCAGGGTGGCTAGGATCTGGAACCAACTTCCAAAGGAAGTGGTGCTTGCTCCTACCCTGGTGGTTCTTAAAAGGAGGCTAGATAGATGCCTTGCCGGGGTTGTTGGACCCCAGCACTCTTTCCTGCCCATGGCAGGGGGTCGGACTCGATGATCTGCTCAGGTCTCTTTCGACCCTTCCAACTATGAAACTATGAAACAGTAACTGTCACTCATTACCCATTTAGAAGATTAAGAATATCAACATATATTTGATAGTTGTATGGTGTATTGTAGTGTCATGTAAGAATCTCCAGGGTTTTACGGCTAGAAAAGTTCTGCTGTTTTAATATGGGGAAACTTACTGTAGACAACAGAACTGAATACTGTGTAGAAAATGAATGGGGGTAAAAACAAGTAGAGGAATAAATAGAAACTAGAGGTAAAAGAAACTATTTTGGGAAGTGCATTTGTGTTTTGCTTGATTTTTCTTTTTTCCAGTCCTGTGTAAATGAACTGTAATCAGTGTCAAATCAGTGTCACTCAGAATATGCACAGAGAAAAAAAGGCTCAAAGGCACTGGTGAAAATGAAAGTATGATTTTCATAATGCATGCTGTCTGTCAGGTCTTAAGGTCAGTAAAAGTGAGTTTTATATAACAAAAGTGGCAGAAAAGTATATGAGTGGTTTGAATGTCAAACCCTGGTATCTACTGATACTGAATACTTACATGTCGCAATTGTTTGTTTTGGAATGTACAAACTATTGAATATACAGAAGACACTACTTTAAAGATTAAAGCTCTTACTAATAAACAGTATTTCCTTACCTCTTAACATCATTATATCAATGTGATCTTTAAATTATGCTTTCTATTGTTAGAGTTCGACCTGAACTCCTAAATAGATCTATTATTTCCAGTGACCTCATTCTTGTTAGGTTTTACAGGTCAGCAGTGAACTAATCAGGCAGCTTCCTGCTAATTAATCCTATTTAGCTAAAGAACAGTTAGTCTGTTTATCTTATCTCTGCTAAAAGGAAGCTTTTACAGGTTTGGCATCCAATTACTAAAATGAATGACAACTCCCCATCCCAGTGTGATACATTTCATGGACATGAAGTCAAAAATTGACTGGTGTACACAACTGTTTTCCTGTACATCAGAGTGCTCCTTCATGTGTGGAACTATTCCAGTATTCAGAGACTTTGCACACATACTACACCGCACTGTTGAAAACTGAGCATTTGATTGAGCCAACCTCCAAGTGCACCTATTTGTTTGTCTTCAGATGAGAGAACAAGAGAAATTGATATTTTATATGTGCATGGTCACTTTTACTTTTGATTACTAGTTTACCTGGTATTACTAAATCCTGTTGTGGATACAAGAGAACTTCTGGCATAACAGTATTCTTTGAGATCTAGTTCTTTACTGTAGTTATGGGGCTTTAGTGCATAACCCTTTACACCTCATTTTGAAATCAGCTGTAATGGAATTGCAAGGAAGAGGCACCCTCAGTGCCTAATAACTTCCTAGATCATGTGGTGGAAATGCAGTGGGACAAGAAGCACTGATCCATGCAATAGTGTGTGTGTGTGTGTGTGTGTGAATGTGCACACATATGTGTATGAAGAGGTGCATGTATTTTTAAATTTGTTTTAACCTTTTATTAGGTAGCAGACTTTTCTTCTTATTTTGGTGTAATTCTGAAATGTGCTGGATTTACTAGGAGATAGTGTATATGAGGGAGAGGAAAGGCTGAACCAGGTGTTATTTATAAAGGTCCTCCATTTTTCTTGACTTTTAAATACTGAAGATATTTAAACTATTATATCTACGCAAGTAAATTTTAAGAGGCTGATTATCTATCTTTCACTTTTAGGATCCCTGTGAAAAGAAATGCATTATGTGGTTGAAGTTTACTGTGCATTTAGTTTTGCCAGGAGGACCAAGGGCACTGTTAAATAGCAGATGCATGTACTTGAGCCTTCCAAAATAATCCTTCTGTGCAGTATATATGTCAATGTATAAAGCTTAGGGATTTAGAACTCCTTTGCTAAGTGGGTTATTAGCACTCTCTGCAGCTGGTGTAATTTGCATCAGTGTTTTTTCCACCCAGTCACATTAGATGATCTTAAATGAAGGTTTGAAAGACACTGGTTGCATCTAAATGTGCAATTAATGTGAAACGATAAACTTTGGAGCACTCTGGGCCAGAGTATACCATTCCCAGGCACAGCATTTATACATGCTCCTGAGGCAGCAGCACTTTGAGACATGGTGGAGGAAGCCCAGGCTTACAGCAGAATTAGGGGTTCAGCCCCAGGCTCTGCGTGGCAGTGGTAGGGCTGGCTGGAGCACAAGAATGCCAAATGTGTGGAGCTGTGTGGCTAGGTGGCAGGCAGGGGTCTGGCCCCCTGCTGCCTGAGCTGGCTGGGTGCCATTGCCACCAGTGGTCACTGTTTTCATATGCATTTGGTTGCAGTTAAGTAGTTCACTGTGCCTCAATACTGGTGCATGTGTAGATGGTGACTAATTAGTCTACTCCACAGTAAAGCACATGTGTAGATGTACCCACTGATACTACCTGCAGGATCAGTATAGTAAGTATAGTAAACCATTGCAAGGAAGTTTGCTCATTCTATTAGGGTGCAAGAAGAACAGGAATGGGAAAGGAAGTCTATAGTAAAAAACTGTAAGTAAAATCCCCTACTTAAGTGCTCAAAATCATAAGCCTCTGTCCGCGAGTGCTGAGCTATCGTGGTACAATGGTTGCTGTTATTAAATAGGAAGTTTCTGTCTCCCTGTAATTAGAACAGGAAATACCTGTGAGGATATGGTGGTGATATAACTGATAAACTTTTTAATGATGGCCACTGTGTTTGCATGAGCTATGGTAAGTAGGTTGATAAAATCTTAACATTGACAAGTCTTAGCATAGAGAATATGAAGTATGTTATTTAGAAGGATGAAGGGAACTGGGTAGTTGCTAAATATATAAATAGTAAGTTTGGGCACTGGCTACCCTAACAATTATTTCAGATAGGCTACCATCTACTTTTTTCATCATCTCTTAGTGTGTAACACGGCTCTGTGCAGACAATAGCTACAGCCCCTTGAGCCATGACAATGTTGTGCAATGTAAATAATACATAATGAGACTTCTTTAATTGTGCAAGTTAGCAGGCTAACAATAACTTAGTCTTTAATTGTTAAGGTATAGAATCATAGAAAATCAGGGTTGGAAATGACCTCAGGAGATAATCTAGTCAAACCTCCTGTTAAAGGCAGAACCATCCCCAACTAGATCATCCCAGCCAAAGCTTTGTCTAAGCAGGTCTTAAAAACCTCCAAGGATGGACCTTCCACCACCACTCTGGGTAACCTGTTTTAGTATTTTACTACCCTCCTAGTAAGAAAATTCTTCCTAATATCTAAACTTCCTACTATCTAAACTTTCCTTGCTGCAACTTGAGACAGTTGCTCCTTGTTCTGTCATCTGCCACCACTGAGAACAGTGCTCCATCCTCTTTGGAACCACCTCTCAGGTAGTTGAAGGTTGCTATTACATTTCCTCTCAGTGTTCTCTTCTCTAGATTAAATAAGCCCAGTTCCCTCAGTCTTTCCTTATAAGTCATTTCCCTCAGCCCCATCACCATTTTTGTTGCCCTCCACTGGACCTTCTCCAATTTGTCCACATCCTTTCTGTAGTGGGGTGTAGTGGCCAGTAATCCAGATGTGGCCTCACTGGTGATGAATAGAAAGGAATAATCACTTTCCCTGACCTGCTAGAAATACTTCTACCAATGCAGGCCAGTATGCCAGTAGCTTTCTTTGTAACAAGGGCACACTGTTGGCTCATATTGATTATTGTTCCCTGTGACCCCCAGGGCCTTTACTGCAGTGCTGCTGCCCAGCCAGTCAGCCCTCAGCTTATAATGGTGCATGGGATTGTTCTGTCGTAAGTGCAGGACTTTGTACTTGTCTTTGTTGAACCTCATGAGATTCCTTTTGGCCCAATCCTCCAATTTGTCTAGGTCACTGTGAATCTTAGCCCTACCCTCCAGTGCATTTCCCCCCAGCTTGGTGTATTTCCCTTGCAGACTCGCTTAGGGTGAACTCTATGCCATCTTCTAGCTCATTGATGAAGACACTGAACAAAACCAGTCCCAGGACCGACCCCTGGGGTGCATCAGCTGCCATTGAGCCATTGATTACTACCCTCTCAGCCTGATGCTCAGGGCTGGCCCACCCTATCCTGCGGAACCTGCATCCGCAGGGGGTCCCGCAGCCAAGGGGTCTCCTGTAGCCATGAATACTCCAAATCAGTGCCATAGCAAGGCAGGGCAGGCAGTTGCCACCACTGCATTGCTGCCACTACTGCTAGATTCACGTCCGGCCACTCACCACCCCCCGCCCTCCCACCACCAGCTTCTTCAGCTGCTTGCCACCCCCTACTACTGGCTTCTTCATGTCAGGGGGCCTCAAAACTGTATCTTGCAGAGGGCCCGAAAAAAATTGCTGCAGACTTTACAGTCTATTCAGTACAGTATCCACTTTACAGTCTATTCATCAAGCCCAAACTTCCTTAGTTTGTCTGTGAGAATGTTGTGAGAGACTGTATCAAAAGCTTTGCTAAAATCAAAGTATATCACATACCCACATCCACAGAAACAGTCACTTCATCATAGAAGGCAATCAGGTTGGCCAGACATGACTTGCCCTTGGTGAATCCACTTTGGCTGTTCCTAATCACCTTCTTCTCCAAGTGCTTAGAAATGGATTTCTTGAGGATCTGCTCTATGATTTTTCCAGGGGCTGAGGTGAAGCTGACTGATCTGCTGTTCCCTGGATCTTCCTTTTTCCCTTCCTTAAATATGGGCACTATGCTCACTCTTTTCCAATCATAGATTCATAGATTGTGAGGCTGGAAGGGACCTCATAGGATCATCAGGTCCAGCTCCCTGCACCAAGCAGAAAAGACAACAGGATCTCTCCTGATTACCATGAGTTTTCAAACATAATGATCCATGGTTCTGCAATCTCATCAGCCATGTGCCCTCAAGTGCATCCTGTCCAGCACTATGAACTTGTATATACCCAGCTTTTGCAGGTAAGAATATCAAAACCTGTTTGAAAAGTGATCCATTTTTAAGTTTGAAAAATATTTTGAGTCATTATTAACATTATTTAAAACTATTAAAGAGAAGCATAAAGGGTACCATATCATTGGTAGGGCAAAAAAAATTATAATAGTAAGTCTCTGACTCTTATCTTGTGCATGAAATTTGTGTTGAAGGACCATAGGAAGTCTCTGTTCTTTTTAAAAGAATAAACCACTTAAGAAAAGAAGAAAAGAACTGGAGAAGAAAAAGAGAGAGAGGCACAAAGAAACGTGAACAGTATCTGTCACGAGTTTAGTTTGTTTGGCCTTATGTTTGAAGGTCCACAATGTGTTCCTCGTTAGTAGGGAGAGAGAGGAATTATGTACCACACTTAAGAAATGTGTGGGTTTGTCTACAGATAAAAAGGAAGAACCAAGTTTTTCTAAAAAGCTAAAGAATAATTTAAGAAGTGACTGGTTTCCATACTTAAATATGGTTCATTATAGAAGAAAAAATGTGCTATTTTTCTGCTTTAGACTTTATGTTCTCATTTTCACTCATCAGACTGTCAATGAAAGATTTCTGAAGCTGCTCTATGAGCCACTTCCTAAGATAAACATTTGAAAGTTAAAATAAGACATTTGTTAAAAATAAACTAATAAAAAATCACCAGCAGCTCAATGTCATGAGGAAGGTAAGGTATATGAGTATATTTTCCTTTTCCACTGAAACATTTGATGTAGGCCACTGCCAGATACCAGACTCATCTGGCTTAATATAATATATGTCATAACATTTATTTCTTAAAATCATTTACACAGGCTGGGTCCCAACAGAGCTAGGTACAATATAAACACATGACTGACTGTTGTGTAATGCAGTAAATATAGGTTTTTATTTCTGTAGTGTGTACTTTCTGTGCTTGGATATTCTCATTTGACTGAAGGAAGTTTAAGTTTACTTCTGCACTATAAACTTTCTATAACAGACTTTTGTTGAACAATCTATTTTGGAACATACATCTATACATACATTCATACATACATGATGCACAAAACCCCTAAGCCTTTATTCACCTGCCTTTGAACACACTGGAACAGTTAATTTTAACTTTGCTCTTCATTTACACAGCAGCAATAATCTCTTGTCTGCTAAATTAGGATGAGCTGGTTTAAAAGCTCAGTGGGAGCTAAGACACAAAACCCAGAAGAAATGTCTAGCCAATCTCTGGAACATGTTGCCTTTTGAAATAGGACCATAACTCTTTAAAACAAAGCTGTTAGGGATTACATTTTATTACAAGCAAAAAATGAGTAAATTATTACCAGTCCTTTTTTCTTTTTTCAATCCATTGTATTGATTTTATCTTTGATAATGACTAATGCTGATTAAACTAACTTTTTTTGTTGTTCATTAGGTATAGAGTTTTAAAGGACTCTTGGTAAGTTAGTGCTTTTAGTAGGTGAACACATAAGCAATCAAAGGAAATGCCTGTCAGTAATGTAAGTTGCTGTAAGCACTAAAAGGATCTTCCATGGTGCCATGTGTGCTTTGGGAAAGAGGCAGCAAGGAGAAGCTGGCCAGACAATGAAACCAGCAAAATGACTGCAGTAGCAACCAAGACAGTGGCATGATAGTGTGCCTGTGGTGGTAGTGATTCTTTTTCTTCCCTGCTCTCCAAGTCAGCGACTAGAGTTTCTGTCCCAGTGGCTCCACTCTTATTATGCTATTGAAGTTATATATCCCTTTCTCTTTGCCTGTGTCCATCTCAGCAACTTAGATTACAAGCTTTTTGACACAGTGGCTATCCAGTCCTCTGTGTTTGTACAGTGCCTAGAACAACAGGGATTTGACCCTAATTGGTCTGTAGCCATGACCCAAACAATCATGATCGATTATCATGAAAGACCACTTCTGCAAAAGTGAAGATGGTTGCAAGTGATGAAATGATGCATGCATCAATTAATGAGAAAAACAAGTCATTTTGCCTGGAGGGGATCAGCTGTTTAAAAAGCTTTACTGATTTACTTATGTGGACAATGTAATTTAACACAGATGCAGGAACAAGGCATGGTATAAAACCAGTTACAAGGCATGTGCTACTTAACAGCAGTCAAAGTGCAGTTTCTTAGAGCAATTAAGGTGCGATAAATTTTACAATTATTAACCTAAAATGACAGAAATGTGTTACTTGTCACAAGTAGAAGCATATAGCCATTAAGCCATTACCAAGAACAGATACGTACAATTCTTTCTATCCTTCAAAATACCCTCTCAGATGGAAGGTTGAACACCCAGGAGCAGTACCTGACCTGGAAAAGCTATTCATTAGACATTAGGAGCCAAGAGGCAGCATAACAGCACAGGGCTTCTTAAACAGATATCCTTTAATTTCAGAGATTGGTGGCTTTTGGAGAATATTCTTCCCTGTTTCTTCAGCATGAAAGATGTCTTTTGCACCATCCCTGGTGTAGAGTTTGCTGAGACTCCACATAATTTTTTCTGTGGAGGGGCACAAATTATGAAGGAAATACTACATATCTTGAGCCAAATTCCTGTCTCTGTTATTCCAGTACAAATAAAACCAGAATTTATGTGAAGTGTAGCTGAGGTTATTCCTTGAAAAGTTACATTAGGACAACAGGTCTCATGAGCAAAATTATTTAGCATTTCATCTGAAAGTGAAACAAATGTAGCACTGATGTACAACGCAGGTGCTCCTATTTTTAGGTTTGCATGCCCCTGTTAATGTTTGTTGTATTGCTATGATTCCCCGTTACACATCATAAAAAATAACACTTTACATCCCTACAGCAGCACTGTAAAGGCATCAACAACTTAAATGATTATGCAGAGTTGATTACCATTATTTTTCTTTGATTTCTTTCATTCATATTGCCTTTTCCCCTTCTACTTTCCCATTCCATCCTTTCATATAACCCAGTGGGGCTCAACCTTTTTGACCAGCAGACCAGATGGGCAGTGCCAAAGCCATCCAGGGGTCAGCTGGATCTGGCTGATGGTCCTAATCTGGCATGGGGCAGTCGTGGGAGGGCCCCATTCAGCTGCGTGGAGGAGTACAGAGTGCATCCCAGTTCCAACATGGCCTTTGGGGTGGCGGGTGGGAAGGGAGGATGTGTAGCCCAACCCCATATGGCCTAGCCCCAACCCAGCCTTGTGGGGAGGGAGAGGTGTGGCCCAGTTCCATGGGGACTTTACCTGACCCGGGGAGGGGTGGGGGGCAGCAGGGCTTTAGCCACCCCAACCTGGCCCCATGTGAAAAAGGGAGCATGACCCAGCCCCATCCAGTCCAGAGGGAGGCACGTGGTGCAGCCTCATCCAGTCTCAGGAGTGATGGGAGGTTCCAACCTGCCCTATCTTGCTGCTGGGGCCGTGAGGTTTTGGACTTTGGCAGTGGGGGAACGTGGATGCGTTTACTGCCACCACTCCCCTACTGCCAAATCTCCTGAGCCATGGGGAGCCCTCAGGGCTGGATACTTATGACTCCATGGGTTGTGTTTGGCCCATGTGCTGGAAGTTGAGCTCCCCTAATGTAACCTTTAGAAATTCACTACATACCCCCAGGGGTTCATTTACCATAATTTGAAAAACAATGCTGTACAAAAAATTCTTGGGAGTTAGTTCTGACACACAAAGATCATAGTTTCATAGTAGTTAGAGGTCAGAAGGGACCTAAATAGATCATCTAGTCTGACCCACTGAGCCACTGGCCGGAGCACACTCTGGGATCACACGAACCCAGACAGGTGTTCATCCAAACTTTTTCTGAATTTACTCAAGGTAGGAGCAAGGATCACTTCCCTAGGAAGTTAGTTCCAGATCCTAGCCACCCTAACAGTGAAATAGTGCCTCCTAATCTCTAACCTGAACCTATTCTTCAGCAGCTTCTGGCCATGGTTCCTCATCACCTCAGGTGCTGCTGGGGGAAATAGGACCCTGCCTATTTGTTGATGATCTTCCCTAACGAGTTTGTAGGCAGCCACCAAATCCTGCCTCAGCCTCCACTTGCTGAAGCTGAACAGATTCAGGTCCCTCAGCCTCTCCTCATAGGGCCTGCCCTGTTGCCTTCCAACCAAGCGGGTGACCCTGCTCTGAACCCTCTTAAGGCAGGCCACATCCTTCTCAAAGTGTGGTGCCCAGAACTGGACGCAGTACTCCAATTGAGGCCAGACCAATGTCATGTAGAGGGGGAGTATCACCTCTCTCTCTCTGGACCAGCTTGAGATGCATCTTTGGATACACAACAAGGTGCAGTTGGCTTTGCTGGCTGTGGTCTGGCATTGGCCACTCATGTTCATCTTGGAGTCAATAATGACTCCAAGCTCCCTTTCTGCCTCTGTGCTCTCAAAGGGGGAACTCCCCAGCCTGTACATATGCTGTGGATTCCTTCTCCCCAGGTGCAGCACCCTGCACTTATCCACATTGAAGCCCATCCTATTACCATCCTCCCACTTCTGTAGTCTGTCCAAATCTAATTGCAGCCTCTCTCCCTTCGAGCATGCCTACCTCTCCCCACATCTTGGCGTCATCAGCAATCATCCCCATAAAAGGGGTAAGAAGAAGTGTACTAACTATATTTGTCTTGGTATTGTTATTTTGCTTGACTAGATTCATTTCTTCATCTCACAGAATCATAGCTGCAATTTCTGTAATTTTATTTTCCCCAAGTGAGAATTGTACATAGTCTATGTATTAAAAATGGGTTTCTATAGGTAGCATCCATATCTGGATCCAGAAAACCTGATACATTCCCACGATTATTCTCCCACCATCCCATGATTTGTCCCTTTCTGGGTCTAGTTGGTACCTTTTTCAAACTGCTACTACCAAGGATGAATGGGGCAGCACTCTGGGTTGTGATGCTGGGTAACACAAATATGCAGTGGCTTGTGAAGATGTTTTGTTTGTCTTACTGTTGAATGGTTGAACTTTGCAAGCTAACTCTGGCTCTACTGGGCAGCTTTAGCAGTGATTTTTGGCAGCATCCCCAGCAACTAGACTGCCTCCAACTTCACTGGAAGGACAAGGAGCAAGACAAGGAGAAAGAGGTGGAATTGGAGTAGGAGGACATAGACCAGCTGCTTCAATGAGAACTTTTCTTGGAGCAGGTTCATTTGGCTCAGTGCCATCATTTCTGGACTTGTGAAATAAATATGAAGTTGGGAAGCGAATTTAGGTGAAGACATCTCCTGCAGTGACAGCAGAATTTTAGGATGACTAAGGGCACTTTTCTTAAGATCTGCACTAAATTTCCCACGCAGCTGCAGAGGCAAGTACATCACCATGAAAGATTTTTTTTGTCCAGTACAACATGGCCATTGCTACCTAGAAGCTCATTCCCTCTCCCCTCTTTATTGCTACACTATTGATTTGGTGAAGGCAGATCAATTTGTGGGGGGTAAGGGAGGCTCTGGGGAAGATGTGTAATGGTATTTAGAAGGTAATATCAGTGCATATCACAAGTCTTGGCAATCTTCAGGAGGTTCCTGATGGTTTTGCTGATACTGTTTCCCATTTGTATTGGCTCTTTGGATAGAACCCATGTGTCACAGGGGGAGATGTCCTGGGGACACGCCAAAGTGCCCCAAAGGAGCCGCGGAGGCAGAGGCGAACGGCGGAGACCAAGAGGAAAGAAAAGGAAAATGGCCATTACTTACCTTAGGATCGCCAGAGAACCCTGCATGTGGCTGGAACGATGGCGTGGAACACCTGCGGACGGCGGGTGACATCAGCCCGAGGCATCGGCGGGAAAGTATAAAGGAAGAGGCCGCAGCCAGGACTGGGGGGAGCACGTGGCTGCTGGGCAGAGGCTGTGCCAGAAGCGGCAGGATTTGCAGAGCACCGGATCCGACGGGTGGAGCAGGCTTCGAGTGGGCGAGTGAGCCTGGGAGGCAGCTTGCCAGAGCTGGCTGCCGACGCGTGCTCCGGGCTAAAGAGCCAGCCAGGAGGGCACAGGACGCCGAAGCCAACTGCTGGCGCGTGCCTTGGACGGGGGAGAGAGCCCGGAGGATGCAGAATGCCGGGACGAACGGCTGGCGTGCCCTACAGAGAAGAAGAGCCCAGAGAGAGATGGACGCCGGAGGATGGCACGGCTTTAACTGGTGAGCAGGGGAAGAGCGGGGAGCAAGCCGCGGATGCGCAGAGGGGCCCGTGGCCCTGAGAAGTCCCAGAAAGAGGACTGCAGCCAGAGGCAGACCCAGGTGGGAGAGGGAAGCCCTGGGGTGACCCGGAGAGGGGATGTCCGGACCAGGTGGACCCAGAGAGACGCCTCTACGGCGGGGCCAGAGAGGGTGTCGCTCCCAGGAGAGCAAGACAAGGAGTGGTGGGTAGCCAGCCCGGAGAGTGAGGGCTAGCAGGCGGACTCGTGGGTAGTGACTTGACCTAGGGGCCAAGACCCGGTAGAATTCTTTTGTTTGGTTGTGTTACCCCAGGTTAGAAGGGTTTGCGTCACGGTGGCAGATAGAGGGAGGAAAGCTCATCCGTCAGTGGCGGGCCAGGGAGAATAGCAACGAGAATGCCAAGAACCTCCGGGCAGGGTAAGAGCGAGGTGGAAGGGGTGGAGGAGCCTCGTAGAAGATCCCAACTGCAGGTAGCTAGAGGGGACAGCCGCCCGGAGGGAAGCCCCAACCACTGGAAGATCAAAGTCGTGGCAGGCGAGAAGGGCGGACCCCGGAGTGGAACGAGACCTGCCCCAAGGCTTCCTGCGATGGCCAGCCAGATATCTACGAAACCTTGGGGCAAAGAGGCCCGAGGTAAGATGTTTGACACCCGGCGGCTACACCATGACTCTATTTTTTTGCCTTCTGCAGCAAGCATGAGATTGCACAAATAGAAAAGGACTCCACTGTGCTGTGACACTGGGTTGACTGTCCTGGAAGGGTTTACCTGAATTAACAGAGGATGTGAAGGAGTCCTGAAGGGGTCATGATGCCAGGATCATTAGAACTTGTGTCTCTTTTCTTTTATGAGAAAAAGTAGATTGTCCCATATAACAATTAGTGTGGGGATTAACAGTGTTGACATTCCCCTTTACCTTTGCTACCCTGGCTGATGAAAACTCTGAACAGTTACATCATAGAAAATAACTTTTTACTAGATTTACTTGCATACAAGATGAGGTCTCCCCTCAATTGGTATGGAGAAAAAAATCCTGATATCTTATAATTGCATACAAGGAAATTTCACTAAGTATGTTTTTTTTCATTAAATTGCTGTCAAAAACAGCATGTGCTCAGCAATGGAAACCAGTTATGAAGTTGTTTAAATGCAGCCAACACTGAGCATTACTATAAAACATATTGCCCACATCAGGCAACCATGCGGATGGGAACCTACCACAAGAATCAGTTAATGTAGTCCAGCTGAATAAGACATATGGCAGTGCCCATTAACACAGTCCCCATCACTGCTGACTCTTTTTTCAAGTTATGGTGAGACATGACATTGAATAACATCCAATAAGAATTCCTCCTGCCACCCCCCCTCAACCTGGTACATATGATTAGTGTGGCCCCATTAATCCATGAAGTGAAGCTAGATCAGATTGTTTGGCCTGCACCTAATCTACATAATAAAATTTTGGAGTGTCCCAGAACTTGTGACAAAAACACCTGGTCCAGTCATGAGTGGGGACTAATTAGAACATGGATCCTTTATGGGGTGGTATCTGAAGCACACACATGCATACTGTACAAGTAGGTACCCAAGTGCTGCTCAAAAGTGTTTATGGGGTACCTGTTCTAAAACTTGCAGCAATTTCAAAAAAAGGTAACATGCCTTAATTCTGGATCAATTAAATGCATGTGTACTATATGCAAAACACTACATTTATGTTTAATTTCAAGGTTATTGCTTTCAAATTTGCTCCTCACTTCCATGTTCTCAGAGAGAGCATGGTCTAATAGTAAGGAGGGGGAAAGTGGTTGCCAGGGGAAAAAGCTGGGGGAAAGCAGAAAGCAAAGTGCTACATGATCCCACAGATTCATTTTCCCTGCTGCGGAGGTGTGTGTGTGGGGGGGACAAATTCCAGATAAACCTCTGATAATTAGATTCTATACCTGGAAAATTATAAAAAAATATACATTTTCCATGTATAGAATCTAATTATTGGGGGACTGTCTTGTGACCAGTGTTGTCTGCTATACACATAAAATACTGTAACTGCCCTGTAAGCAACTCCATGATGACAGTCAGATGGTGCTGCCTCATGCCCAAGAGAGGCTGCTGAGCTGCAACTGTCTTAAACTATAACTGCATGCTGTATTGTACAATCTTTGGGAGAGCAAAAAGAGACAAAAGTCTGGATTTTTAGAGCCCTATGAACAGCCGCTGGGATATACTCTCCAAAATGACAGTCACTTAGGGCATATGATTAACAATATTTTGCGTTCCTATTTTAAGGACAGGCTAATTTTGAATTCCAGTACCATATGTTTTTATTATGCTTTGCATAACTTTCAATGGATTATGTCTTGAAAATATTATGGATTATGTCATGAAATATTTTAAGTGTGGGGACTGTGTTTCCACAGAATGGGATCTGCTTCATTCATACTTTGTGCACTATTACAGAACATTTTATGTTGTGGACAATGTTCATTCACTTTATAGAATATGGTTAAACTCTAGTTGTTGTTTTATTGCCTATTTCAGCTAGCGTACTGTCCATTTAGGATTATATTCTGTGATTTGCAGGCTATGCTCTTTATGACAAAATTTACATAAAAACAATGGTAAAATAAAACATTCTGTTTTTGCAAAAATTTAAGTACAAACACAGGAGCTATGAGAAACTGTGCAAAAAATAAAGTATTAGAAGCAAAAATAAAAGTAAAGTGGTGAAAATAGTTAACATAGTTTGAGATAATCTGTTCACACAGCTTTCAACAATTTACATTTGTTTGTTGCCACAAATTTTCTGCTTGGTCGCCCTTATGGAATCTCAAAGGCTGGAGTGCTATGGCAGGAATCCCGTCTGTGATGGGATCCAAGGTGCTGGTCTTAATATCCTGAAGGAAGGAGCTGTGGTTGAGTGCCCTCAAAGAAGAGTTCTCTGGGGTATGGGACTGGAGTTGTAGTTGCTGTAGTGCTGTGCCAAAGGAGACAGATTGGAAACTTTAATAGAGCTTGCTATGCTTTCTAGCAATGCTGTTCCTGAACTCCAGGAGTTGCATCTCCCTGTCATTGCAAAATTCTATTTGGCCTACTCCTTGTTCCCAGGAGGTCCTTTTCTCTCTGTTTCTGGGCTGCCTCTGTTCTTTCTTATTCTTAGCCTTGATAGTGTCCCTGATGATCTATTTTGGCCATCTTGTCCCATATAAAATGAGAAACATGCCTACTTTGTTTCTTATTCGGTTTCTGTGGTACCAAAGATTATATTTATCATGCCATCCCCTCAGAGCCTCTTCCTATACATGAAGTCTCTAAAGGTGGTACATCTGTTTCTACCTTTACTTCCCATCTGCTTATGACACTGATGTAATGAACTATCTGCGCACTCCTAAAATGTCTGCAGAGACTGGCTGGTGATAGCAGATTTAAATCTGAAGGGCTGTGTGTTTACATGTCAAAGCAATAAGTTCATAAGCAAGACTTTTAGAGCATAGGGTGAACCAAGTTAGAAGTTGCATTTGTATCTGTGCAGGTCGTTTTTCATAAGCAGAATGTTCTTTCCATTTTCCTTTTCTATATGGCCTGAATGACTTTGCGATTTTGGGGCAAGCGGGGGAGGGGGGTATTTGCAGTCCTAATGTTGTAGAATGGGTCATTGATGCAAGGGACCAGGAAGCAGAGAAAGTGCTTGTTTCTGAAAGGGAAGACATGCTGCTGCTATTCACCAGGGTGCTCTTTTCTGGTATTTTGCATGACTGACAGGGCAAAACTACCTATACTAAAACAAGTGACAGGCAGAACTCCTTTGTATTGATAGAGTAGTAATTGTACTTAATACCACTTTATACCCCTCCTGGAAATGTGTGTTAGCAGTAAATGAAATAGTTTCACAATGATAGTTCAGCACATTTAGCATTAACATAACTGAAGCCTTACTATCTGTACTTCCATGTGTTGCAGTTTTGTACAAAAAAAATCTGTAAGTACTCTTGCATTCATAAAACCCTATGTTTTCTGTGTGGAAGAATGAAAGCAGGATACTTGCTATGTTAGAATGTTTTGGAAGCATACTTTATAAAATGATTGTTTCCTGATTTGTATCCCACCCTCTGCACTCCATAAACATTTTTTTATAGTAAAGTATTTTTCTTATTTAAACCTGATGCTCCAAAGGGTAACTCTTAGGTTGGTGGTCAAGATTTCTGCTGGATGAGGTTGGAAGAGGGAAGCAGCAAAGTTTATAAAGTGTGTAGGAGGAGGGCCTGTGAGATCGGTGCTTGAGGAGATGTTGTTTGAAATGACCTCCAGCATTGTTGCCATTTTGAATGTGCCAAAAGGCAGGAGGCTACATGACTCCAAGACAAAGTAAAAAGAGAGGGTGGGACAAGGTGATCCATGTTGGGTTGTGTAGGTATCTGGTTGGAAAAAGAGAACTTGTAGATATGCACAGAACTATATGCATATCAAGATTGTGATTCTGAGCAACCTATCTCCCAAGTGATCATGATTTTGTGCATCCTGCAGTAGAGATGGTAGATGGAATTTAAAAAGGTTATCAGCCAATGTCACTTGCCATGGTGGCACCCAGGGTGCAATGGGAAAAAAAGAAACACTGCTTATATCTCCTAGCATTACGACCAGTTATTTATATTAAAGGCAAATGAGCTAAACCAAAAGATTAGTGGCTGAAGTCTTCTTGGCAGAGCAGATTGAGTGGGTGTGAACAGTGCTAGGAATCTTTTCCATCATGGGACTGGAAGAGTGGGTGTACAGGACCAGCTCAGAGACACTTCTAGTCCTCCAACAATCTGGCTTGTGTGTTGAATAACAAAGAACTCTTGGCTTTCAGCTGGCTCTCCATGTTCATGTTCTGTGTCTGTTCCAGAATCAGAGCTGTCATAGCCTATCCTGGAGATATCTATTACAGACTATAACACAATTTTGTGGTGGCATCCTGTGACAAAATTCTGTTGAGATCTTCATAGTAGTGTGGGATGGCAGCTAGGGACACCACCAGAATAATACAAAGTAGAGATGTATCTGGACAAACATTAGTGTGCATTAACTTAATACACAGCAAGCTCACTATAGTTTGAGGACATTTTTACATGTGGTACCGACGCAGTGCTGGGCACTTTTAATTAGTGAGCCATGCTAATTAAAAGCACCAGTGAATCATACGTATCAGTTCCACAGCACATCCCCCCACTGAGAAAATACTGGCAGAGTTTTTCTGAACTAAAGCACATCCAACATGTTTTAGTTCAAAGCGCACTACCGCCATTTTCTCAGCACAGTCACGCTGGACTACTGATGCACGTGACACGCAAGGCTGCCAAAGCGCATCAATTTGCATGCTCCAGCAGGCTCAATTAATCGAGCCTGCTCTAACACTCTAGATTTCCAGCACATCAGAATAGGCTCCCCACATGTGTGTAAGTTCCCAGAGATAGAAGAGAAGATATAATTAGTCAATGTATATTAAGAATTATACCTTCTGAATTCATATAATTTCTTTATGCCACAACTGAATTTAGTATGCACTCCCTCATTCACCTTCTTTGGTTAACAATCATTAGGCAAGAAGTAAGATGCACACTTTTAACTCTTGGAACAACCTACCTAGGAATAAGCTTTGTCATTTGAGGTCTTTAACTTGAGAACAGATAGTTTACCAAAAGATGCTCTATCTAAATCAGAAGTTGTGGCCTTAATGGAGGCATCACTGGGTGAAATTCAATGGTTTGTATTTTGCAGAGCTCAAAGTAGATTAAGGCCTAAATTTAGTGATTTGATTTTGTCTGAATGAACAGTAACCCAAATTCCCTTTTGGTTCACATTTTTTTTACACTCTAGTTCATTGTTCCAAAAACCAAGGTAGCTTGTTTAAATCTGAAATGACTTGTTTCTCCAGCTTCACTGATTACAAAGCAGAACAGCACTGAATTCTCCCAGAGTATTTCCACTTGCACTTTTAATGCATTCTAGGATAAAAAAAAAAATTGAAAAGTAAAATCAACAATAAAGTTCTATCAGTCATCTGAAGTAGGACTGTATGAATCATGATATGTTGTGGCTTTGTCTTCATATGTGGGCAGAAGAACTGGAAGTTTCAACTTAATTGCATACAAATAGAAAATGTAACTTTTTAAAGAAGAAAATATGCCACCTCCCTAATAAATAAGAATATTTGAATGTTAACATAGTTGATTTTACCCATTCTCATAAATACAGTGGAAATGGCTTTAGGCAGCAGTATTGCACAATAACAAATCAAAATGTCCTAGTACTACTGTAGTAAACCTAAGTGTAACAGAGTCCCGGCTGCGACTCTGTTACTTAGAAAAGTAACAGCTGAGGAGGAATAGCGTAGCTGGGAAACAGGAAACACCATACCCTAGGAAACCAATAAGGATCCAGAAGGAAGAATAAGTGGAAGAGAAGAGTGCCCAGAGTTGCCTGTGGGCACGGACTGGGATGGAAGTCGGACTGAGGAGGTTACTCAGAGGAAACTGAGAAACACCGACAGGGATAGAGACTGCTATCACCTCTGATGACAAGAAACCAGGATCACCACGACTCAACAGGCCACTACCTACCTGAAGAACCCACTCCAGTGGTGAGTCATGGAGATGAAAGAGGGAAGAGGTGACAGGTGGTGGTCCCAAGGTGGTTGAGATCAGCAGAGGAAGAGAGAGAGAGAGAGAGATAAAAGCGGAGCTAGCAGAGAGCTCAGGAGAAAAACGCTCTGTTCGCAAACTCAAGCCGTGGCCAGGGGGAATCCCTGGTTCCGGTGTTAATTGACCACTACTAGGAAAATTAGTGGCAGACAGTGAATAAACTGCTAACCTACAGCCTGTAACCATCCCCAAGTAATTTCTTGGTGGATCCTGGTAACTGGCCCTTGGGCAGGGCATTCAGGGTCAAAGTGAAACCAGCTGTAAACAATAAAAGGCTCGTTAACCTGATATCAAGACAGTGTGGTTCTTCCCGTGGTACTGACACTTAAGATCTCTTCCTCCCCAGAAATTAGCACAGATCAAAGTCGTGGCAGATGGAAATCACTGGAAAAGTCAGTCCTAAAGGCAAATGCATTGACACTAAGGTTAAATTGTTTCCTTTTGAGAAGAGCATGAAGTAATAGGAGTACAAGAGGAAACATCCAAGCATTCTTATAGGAGTTAGATACAACTTCAAGGGCTGATCTAGGGACGGTGCATTTGCACCCCCAGTTTAATCCCTATGCCACCCAAACTTTAAGACCAACTGCTTGGCAGTGGCTGTGGCAGCAGCATTTCTAGTCCAGCAGTACTGAAGGAGTCAATTGACTTCATGGCTCAGTATAATATACCTGATTCTTTCTAAATTCTTCATTCCACAGGTATTAATGACCATCTCTGTTTAATGGCCTTGATGTTCCTCCATTCAGCTCATCCTTTGTTTTGCAGTTCTGCTCTCTGATAGCTTCTCCTGAAGCTCCTATATCACAGACTTGTAGATTTTCCAGTGAAATTATATTTGCTTTTGCTTCAATCATGAACTGAATAATACAGCCCAGACTCCTAGCATATTAATAAAGCTTCTGGTTTATTTTCAACCATGGAAAAATGTGTTTTTTATATATAAGGATACACCTCACCACCTCCACCCTTTCCTTTTCAAAATTCTAGATCTGCCTGTGTACTATTGCATTTCACTCTGGAAATGAAAAGAGCACTATTAATAGTACCTCTGTTTTTGCTCATATCCCCAAAGTGATCTGACTTATGACCAACCTCTGTACTGCCTTGTTTTAGACATGATCCTGAAATTAATGCCTTTGGGAATTAATGGTGTCATGAAAGAAAATGTTTTAAATTGCCATGTTTGAATGATAAACTTTGGGCGTGTTCAGATGAGCATGCATGTGCCTTCTGCCTCATCACAAACCCCTTTGAGGCGGGGCAAGAGGCATGTGCGGGAACAAAAAATGTTGCAGCGCAGGGAGTTTAAAAAAATTGAAGTTTAAAAAAGAGGAACAGGGCATGGTCCTGGACTATGCCCTGAGGAAACCGGAGGCTGGATCCTCCATGGAGATGCTCTGGCTGCCAGAGCATCTCTATGGTTGGCCCCTTGCCCTGGTGCTGAAATATGTGGCCGGCCAGGCAACGTGTTTCAGCACCGGGGCTCCGGTGCTGGTGAGTAAAATGTCTGGGGGGCTGGAGGAGAGGGCCGGGAACCATGGGGGGGACCCCTGATGGCCCCGTCCACTCCCAGCCCTGCCCGGCTCCTGCCCTGGCTGGCCCCTCCCTGCCAAGGTCCCCAACCACTGCCCTGGCTGGCCCCTCCCCTGCCAGCCCTCCTGAAGCCCCCAACCCCTGCCCTGGCTGGCCCTATCCCCCCAAACCCCCTGATCTATGCCCCCCCATAGTTTTACCCCCCCAAAAAAAATACCCTGGCACTTACCTGCAGTTGGAGCTACATTCTGGCTTACTGGGGCGCTGCTCGCACATTGCCGGGCAGGGTGACAGCCCCAGCGGCCCCAGCCTGGGCTCTGCTGCCCTCCCACTGTCCTGTGCTGCCCCAGAGGGCTCTCCCAGGGGGCCCTGGAGCCCCCTTCCCCCCACTTCTCAGGTAAGCGGAGGTTTTTTTTCCCACCTTTTTTTCTGTTTTTTTCTCTGGTATTTTTTTTAAAGTGATGGTGCCTGGGGTTGTGAGGGTAGCCTTGGGGGCCTGGGGGTGTAAGTTGGGGGGTTAAGCTGGGTGGGGCAGCCATTTGGGAACCTGCGGGGGTTGGAGCTGGGTGGGGCATCCATTGGGGGAGCTGCAGCAGCTTTTGGGGGTTGGGGCTAGGAGAAGCAGCAATCGGGGGGCTGGGGTGGGGCATGTAGGCTTTGCAGGGGGTGGTAGCCTCTGTGCAGGCCATTTGGCCCCCTGTTGGGGGGGTGAACCCCTTGTGTGGGGGCCAAACCCCCTGTTGGGGGGCTGAACCCCTTGTGTGGGGGCTGAACCCCTTGTGTGGGGGCCCTCGTCCTGGGGGAAGGCAGCAAAATATGTATTTATGAATTCAAGAAATGTATTTAGAGTTCACTTTATTATTATGATAAGAGACTTGCTTTAACACTGTAAAATATATCAATAAAACATTATACAACTGATCGCTGTCTCTGTCTCTTTCTCTTTTTAGTGGTCTTGTTTTACTTGTGGAGGAACATGGATTTGTGGGTATTTTAGAGAGTGATTTTTTGGGATTATTTTTATCAGGGATTTTTCAGTTTTCCAGTAGAGAACACCAGAATTCCTGCTAGGGAGGCCAGTGGCAGGACACTGCTTGCTCAGTGCTAGCACCTTGGACTCATCTGGCTGTGGCTGACCTCCTGGCCAAATGGGGCCAGGAGGACATGCTTTGACCATTGAAAGCAGGCCACCACACCTGGAACATCTTCCGAATGATAGCTGCCCAGATGGCCAGGCAGAAGGCACACAGCCAGGCAGCAGCCCCCACTGCCAGACTGCTGCAGTGGATAGAGGGTGCAGGGAACTCTCAGGGCTGCTTCAGCAGTCCAGCTGGCACAAGGGGTAGTGTACCCAGGTACCAAGTGGCTGGGCCCCAGAAGTTCCTGAGAGCTAGTAGCCCTGAGCTATTTGCCTGGGAGGCTTTTTATGTAGCTGAGACCAGGACAGGCAGCTTTTTATACTGATGGAAACAGCACAGGTGCTGGCCCTGAGCTCTAGCTCCCCCTGGCTTCAGATCCAGGAGAAGCCAGACAGGGTTATTTTGCCCCAAGTGGCACAATTTGCTCTACACCAAAATGCATGTCCAAGCGTGTTTGCTGAAGCAAAAAGCCCCAGCTCAAATTTGCACCGCTTCTATTTGAGCTGCTGCAAGTGCACATGCTTGCATGTGTGGATGCGTCCTTTGGAGCTGTTGCAGGGTCAGTGTCCCAGCCCCTGCCACACTCCTGTGGAACTGGCCACGCTGACTGGGAATTCACTTTGGTGTCTCCAGTGCGTGGGGAACCATAGCTGCTGGCAATCCTGGGAGCATGAGGACACGTGATCTGGGGAATTGATTGGCCCACAGTGAGAGGTGAGCAATTTAAAAGGATGATACCAAGAGAACTTGGTGTTTGGCATCCCCAGCCTAGAAAAATCTCACAGGAGCCTGTAGGATGGGAAAGTCTTGAAGAAGAAACCCTGTACACCAAGCCCTCGGGAACTCCTGGGACCAGGACAAGCCTGCATGAAGATCAACCTGCTCTCCCTGACAGGTAAGTAGACATGGATGGGGGAGTGACAGCAAGGGTTGTCCCCACAGAAATCCCCAAGCTGAGACCCTGGGGGGTGCGGGGGGCAGGAGAGAACAACCATGGGAAATGGTTTGTCTGAACCAGTTGAGGAAAAGAGGGAGAGAAGAGAAAAGATTCATGGATTCATAGATGTTAGGGTCGGAAGGGACCTCAATAGCTCATCGAGTCCGACCCCCTGCATAGGCAGGAAAGAGTGCTGGGTCTAGATGACCCCAGCTA
>JAGPOW010003642.1:61420191-61431250 GCA_030014935.1 Caiman crocodilus | reverse complement strand
TAGCTGGGGTCATCTAGACCCAGCACTCTTTCCTGCCTATGCAGGGGGTCGGACTCGATGAGCTATTGAGGTCCCTTCCGACCCTAACATCTATGAATCTATTAAATGTTTTGAAAGTTTCAACACATTTCAAGTTTCGAAGCCATGTTTACTTGGCTTCAGCACCAGTCCCAGCCAGCAGCGGCAGACTCCTGTTATCCAGCATGCAGATCTGGGGACCCACACTGTCAAGAGGAGTTCAGCATAGCCTTGAAGTCCTCCCGAGGGTATGGGCCTGTGGATCTGCACACCTGATAAGAGGAGGCTGCCATTGCCAGCAAGTGTCACGCGTTTTGCTCTGAACAGTTTGAGGTGCAGTTTCCAGGAAACCTCTATACCTATCTCCTTGAAATGTGACAGGATTCATGCCCTCAGAAGGGGTTACCATCCCAAAAAGTGTCATCTGAATCAGACAAGAAATGACAACATTTTAGTCATTTTCATGATTCTCCATTATAGCCTATGGGCAAAACATCAAAACATGTCAAAACAGCAAAAGTTTTGATGAAACAAAATGGCATATTGCTTCAAAACAAGATAACAAAACAAAACATTGTTCCTGTGAAACAGCTAAATGTATGTCAAAACAATACAGTGCTATTTTTCACAGCCCTAATAATAGCCAAACCAGTGAAGCAGAAGAACAAGACGCTGTGAGTTAGTGACTGTAGAGAAAGAAAGACCAGGAATAGTCTTCACCTGCTATCCATGAAGAATAGTGACCATCAGCCCAAGAGGAAAGGGACAGGATGTAGGGAAGGTACAATCCTGCAGAAGAACCATACCTGGGTCAGGTGGACCAGCCAATCAAGATTATCCATCCTCCCATATGGATTCCATCAAGACGTGGCAGATGAATGGGAGGCAGCGATGGATGTCAGTATAATCCAACATGGTTCCGAATGTTATGCACAGTGGTGCATTAGCAAGAAACTTTGAAGCCATGACCAAAGCCAGGAGATAGTGACACAATATGGACCCAGGGGCAGCAGGCCTTGGCCCGTCCTAAGATTGGCAGTAGGCACATGGGCTAGTAATCCAGTTGGTGCAAGGACAACAAGCCCAAATGGAAGAAATTATCAGGGTGAGGACCAAAGAGGCCAATGCTCGGATCATGCCCTTGATGAGATAGCAGGAGCTGAGTGAGATTGATACCCAGCAGGTGGCTGTCATTCATACTACCAGAGGCTAAAACTGCCAAAGATGACAGTGGAAGATAACATAGAGGCTTATTTAGAATCATTCAAGAGAGCAGCCTTGTCAGGAGGATGAGACAAGGTTCAGGGTGTGGGGCAACTGGGGCCCTTACTTAATAGGCCCTGTCCAAGCTGACTACAGAGCCATGTCAAGGCATGAAGCTATGGATTGCACTGGCCATCCTGTACTAGCTAGAAATTTCCCCAGAATATTTCTACTAGCAGCAGTTCTGGGCCAAGAAGAGACCTTGACTTCTCACGCAGCTCCTGTGCAATCTAATAGACCAGGGGATTAAACCAAAAGGCAAGTCCCAAACCAAAGTCCTGGAGATCTTTATGCTAGACCAGTTCCTGGAGGACTTATAGGAAGGTATGCAAAGGTAGGTTGAGCAGCATCAACTTCAGATGTTAAAGAAAGCCTTACAACTAGCAGAGGATTTTGCCACCAAAGAGGAAAACAAAAAAAAGAAAAAGCCATCAAAACAGGACCGGCTATTATGAAATGGGTAGAGAGTCCCATTGCCCTGACTAAGAAAGGTGAGGCCTCCCTGGGCCCAGCCCATCCATTTAGAAGGTCAGAATCCTGGGAGCTAGTGAGCTATAGATGCAGGGCCCCAGGACATATCAGCCAGTATTGTACCTACTGGATACATGAGAGGCAACAAGGGGAAGAGACCCCACAACATCAGAATGAGAGATTTCAGGGGAGCACTTATGGTGAACTGATGGATTGCAGAAGAGTTGCCAGTAAGGATTGCCCAAAAAGTTGCCCTGTCCCATGCTGTTAGGGAAAGACTAGTCCTACTTCCCTGAAGTGCTCAACCAGGCTATGTACAAAAGATGAGATATGCACCCCAGGAAAGAAGTAGAGGGGCAACCAGAATGGCTGACGGGCAATGGACCAGATTCCGCAGAAGAGGAAATAGGGTAGGATATGGATAAGACCATCAGAGAACATTCATTTTGCGTCAAGACATGGCAGGCGAGTAGGAGGCAGAGACAGAGGTTAGTATAAACTGACAAAGTTCCAAAATGGAAGGCTATTGCCTGCTCACAGGGTTATTTTAGGGAATACCTCTGTAATCATATGCGTGTACAGCATTTAGTGCAATGTGACCCTGACTGGGGTGCATCAGAGTTTACATCAGAAGAGAGCCACATGCATGATTAGAGGTCAAGAGAACAGGCCTAATGAGGAGAGGTTGAAAGGCACGGGACTCTTTAGCCTGGAAAAGCGAAGGCTCAGGGGTAACTAGGTGGCAGCCTATAAGTATATAAGGGGTGTGCATCAGGAACTGGGAAAACGTCTGTTCACCAGGGCACCCTAAGGGAAGACAAGGTCTAACAGTAACAAACTGCTGGAAGATCTTTTTTAAACTGAACATAAGGAAAAGCTTCCTCACCAGCCGAGTCTCCAGAGTCTGGAATAGGCTCTCCACAGAAGTGGTGCAAGACGCTGGATACCTTTAAGAAACATTTGGATGCTTATCTTGCTGGACTTCCTGCCCCTTGGTGGGGGGCAGGACCCGATGATGTCGCAAGGTCTCTTCCAGCCTTAATGTCTATGAAATCTACAACTATGCAAATAATCTTATTTTATGTAATGTGTACTCTCTCAAAGGATTTGCAAAAAGACACTGGCAAACCTGACAGAAAATTGTGATTATCTGGCCTACTTTACCTAGTACCTTATTAAAACAATGCAGCTTTAGAGACAAACATTGACATTCTGCCCTGGATGAGTTTAAACACCTTTACAGTCAAAACTGACTGAAAGAGAAAAGAATACCATGGTAACATCATGAAAAAAGTTTTCCTATTCATGTTTGCAAGATTTTTTTAGATATCCCTGATTTCCATTTTACTCGAACATTAAGTTGAATCACCCTTTTGTTTCTAATGAGGAACATCAGCTATTCCAGTATAAGCTGTAACTATTTTCTATGTCACGCAAGGAAGTGTTTAGAGTTAATACACAGTAGGGCTAATCATAGCAGTGGAAAATGTCAGTGTATGCCTTTATGTGAAAAAGACTGCAGAAAGACAGTATGGAACCAGTTTCAAAATTAGACTTGTGTGTAATGTGAAAAAAGTTTTGAGTTCTTTCTCCAGATTAATGACCAAGTAATGCCAACAACTGATTTAGAGGAACATTGTGACTGGATCGAGTTTTCAAATGTGTCTAGTATAGGCTGAGCATATTCATTTTGAAAGTTGTGCATTTCATAGCACTGGCAAAAACATCATTAGTTATTCTAGCAATAAAATCTGCACTGCCTTGTCTTTTTTTTTCTGTGCAATATAATATAAATTATACTCTGCCTCTCCCCTCCCCCCACTTCCCGCAAAATTTCTGATGGAACCTAAAGAAATGTTTATTCATTTATTGTATTCTGGATAGATACAGATAGCAATCTCCATGTTCTAGGCTATCAAATGACATCAACAGATAAAAAATAATAATGAACCCATAAACTGTCTTGGTAAGTTCAGGTGTCATTGGAGAATGGTAAAAAATATTCTTACCTACTGAGCATGTTTCCTGAAAACAAATTATGTTGTACTCTAACCAAAAATATTAGATACATAAAAACCAAGACTTTTAGTGTTTGCTATTAGTTGGCTCTATGCAGTTCGCTGTTTAACATGGGGGGAAGTTCCCCAGTTGTCCTTCTGAAGTGCCTAACTCTCCCCATGCATTGTATATAGAGCTTGGGTGCCTAACTTGGAGTTAAGGATTCTCTTCATGGGAAGTCTATCTAAAATGTAGCCGTTACAACATCTGACTTTTGGTAGGCTTGCCACAAATTAAGCCCCATGTCCTCCTAATTGCCACTCCAATCCCATTTCCCTATACAACCTGCTCTGTTTTCTCTTTCCTGCCGTAGTTGCCACTGTGCTATTTGCCCTCTCCCCAATCTGGCATGTCACACAGAGGCTGCATATGCCACTTGCGGCATATATGCTGCAGGCTGGCCAGCTCTGCTTTAGTATAGCTAACCAAATCTTGATTAGAGATTTACATAAACAGGAGCATAAGCGGAGGAGTTGAGCACATGCAGCTTCTATTAAAATGAATGAACACCAAAGCAACACATTTGAAAATTTTTGGCTTAAGTGTCTCCTCAAGAACAGAGAGCAGTCAGTTGTTGAGAATTAGATCTCTGAAAGTCCCTGGCATGCAGTTGCAAACTCCCTCTAGTAGACTAGTTGCTGCCTCTCTCAGTCTGAATATTTATTTTAAATAAATAAATAAGCTGGCAAGCCCTACACAAACTGCTGGCAAATACACAGAATGTTACTGCTGTCTGCAAGCTGCATTCACTTTTACACATTCTGATCTAAAAAGCTTCCTGGTTTTTCTTTTTTAATGCATTTGCTGAAGTACTCAAAATTCCTTTTCTGGCCAATTCAGTTGCCTTTCAAATCTGTGCATTTAGATTTATAAATGAAGGACATCAACCTTTGGGTTCAGCCATCCACTCATTGCATACAGAGAACCCACAACAGTGATAATGCAACTTGTACATTTGGGGTAGCTGCAGCATTAGGCCTTTTTGTGCATTTTTACATCCACAGCACGCTCAAGAACTTTGAAAGGAATTTGTCATTGAAGTTATTTTATGATAGTGAAACAGAATGGAAAGGAATGAATGAGAAGCTAGTAGTTCTACTGTGCAAGCTATGGGCTAGATGGAAGATACGTGTTTTTCGGTGTGAGGAGATGGATAGTCATAGAATCATAGAAAATCAGGATTGGAAGGGACCTCAGGAGGTCATCTAGTCCAACCCCCAAAATGGGACCATCCCCAACTAGATCATCTCAGCCAAGGCTTTGCCTACCTAAGAAAAAATCCCTAGGGGTGATTCCACAACCTCTCTTAATAACCTGTTCCAATGCTTTACTACCCTACGTGACAAAGCGTTTCCTCATATCTAACATAAACTTCCCTTGCTGCAACCTGAGATCATTGCTCCGGTTGTCATCTGCCACCCCTGAGAACAGTTCAGCTCCATCCTCTTTGGAACCAGCCTTCAGGTAATTAAATGCTCCCTTCAGTCTTCTCTTTTCCAGACTACATGGGTGCTATACACAAGCACAGAGACTGCTCTGATGCACTGTAATTACAATGTGCTGAAGCAGACTTAAGTAATTGAGTTTGCTGTAGTGTGGTAATTACCATGCTCCCACATCCTCTCACGTCTTGCGTATCAGCATCCCCATGCTTAAAAATGGCAGGGGGGCATTTGAACTAAAGCTTGAATGAGCTTTAGTTCAAGCACTTCCCGCCACCATTTTTAAGCATGGGGATGCTGACACATGAGACACTGAAGCACTTTAATTAGACTGTTTCTTGGAGTTGCTCTAATTAAAGCATTGCTCCCCTCCCCCAAAGCATGTGTGAAAGTGCCCAGTAAGCCCAATTCCCTCAGCCTCTCCTGGTAAGCCATGTTCCCAAGCTCTCGAACCATATGCATTTCCCTCTGCTGGACTCTCTCCAATTTGGCCACACCTTTTTAGTGGGGGGACCCAAAACTGGACACAGTACTATATATGTGGCCTCAGCAGTGCAGAGTAAAAGGGAATAATTACTTCCCTCTATCCGCTGGTGACACTCCTAGTAACGCAGCCCAGCTTCAAAAAGAATTTGATTGGATTTAGTTGAACTTGTTTAAACTTTCACAACCCCTTTTTGATTTTTTTTGTGTTGTTGCCACCATAAAATAAGATCACAGGGTAACATCTCTGCTTCTTTCTAAATGACAAGCTCATGCAAAAAAAAAAACAACCTTAGCTCGACCTTTTCTGCACTTGATGGGAGTAATTTAGCAAGCTCTCTTAAAAGCCGATCCACTGGCAGAAACGATTCCATATATAGCTCTGGAACCCAAAATTGTAAGTTTGTAAGACCAGAAAATTTGCATCAGCGTGGACACAGAAGTGAAACACCCTGCACATATGTTGCGTTCTCAGCCTATTTTGTGCTTGGTGAGGGGAAGAAAAGGCAGGACTGGGCTGTGTTGCAAACACTGCCTCACCACAGGCAAGATCTGATTCCCCTCTGAGATTTCTAGGGTTAGCAGCTTTGGAGGCAACAGCTTGACTCTGGTCAGGAAATAGCACCTTGCAAAGAACCCCAAGGAATGAGAGGAAAAGGATCCCTTTCTCAGAGCCAGTCGCTGAGCAGGAAGAGGAAGATGGGGAGCACTGTGGAAGCTGGGGTTAAACCAGTTTTAGAAAGGAAAAGCTGGATCCTCATTTCCCCCTCAGTTTGGAAGCAGGGCTTAAATTTAAATGCACAGCCCTACAAAGGGGAGAGGTGGGCTTAGCCAGGGGGGCAGAGCGGCTGCCGTCAGGGAGTGTCTGTGGGGCTCCACCGAGACGCGGAGTCCCCGGACCCTGGTTGCAACGCATGTCGCTTTGGAGAGAGGCGAAGATGAATTCTCCAATTCTCCGAGCAGACTAAAGCAGCTTCCCCCACGAAGCAGGCGGGGCGAGCTCGCCTCGGGCCTGCAGGGGCAGCGACCCGTGCTGAGTCTGGGCGGGCCCGCAGGTGCAGGCGGCCCAGCGCCCGGCAGGGGGCGTCATTGCCACGCGGCTGTGAGGCAAGGAGGGGGCGGCGGCGGGGAAGGCTGCATCGCGGCTTGGTTGTTGCCCAGACCCTGTCCCCGCTGCCCCCTTGGCTGGAGGAGCGGGGTACGCTCGCTCGTGGGACACTAGAGGCAGCAGCGCCGCCAGCCGGGGGGGCTTCCGGGATGCAGGGCAGCCCCTCCTTCGCTACGCGTCCGGGGCTGCACCCAGACCATGCGTGGGCCCCTCCCTCCGGCCCAGGGGCGTCTTGGTCACTTGCACGGCCCCTCCCCCCCAAGCTCCTCCAATTGGCCCGCTGCCCGCAGGGGGCGAGGGAGTCGTGACGGCGGAGCCAGCGCTGATTGGTGGAGCCTCGCGCGCGTCACAATCCCTCGGAATCTCCTCGCAGCTGCTGTGTGTGACGTCGCGGTCAGTTCGAGGCTCGGCGCTCGCTCCTCCTCCCTTTGGCTGCTCCGCTTACCTCTGCCCCCGTGACTGCACGAGCAGCCTGCCCGCACGAGCCCGGCCCATCCGTAAGCGGGAGCCCCTCGGTAGCGCCTACGCTGCTCGGCTCTCGGGTGGGCAGAAACACGGGTCCTAACGAGGGTGCGGCGGGTTCGCTGCCAAGCACTGGGCACCGCAGCGCTGCCTGCTCGCGTGGTCTGGAGGGAGGCAGCCTGCGGAGAAGGCAGGGGGACATTTACCAGTGGGGCAAGTCGCTATGGGGCACGCTCTGCGTGATGCGGGCTGGGGGAATCTGGTGCAATGGAAAGAGCGGCTCTAGCTCTAACCCACTCTTCCCCCCCATGCCTGTGCAACGAGATTTTCTCGGGGGGGAGGGAGAAGGTAAAAACTGGATCCTGCTGGTATTTGGCTCCTCCAGGCGGTTCCCTTCAAGGTAGGGATTTGCCACCGCTGCTCCAGGCAACAAGTAAATTGCGCGATCTCATGCATGTCGGAACTTGAGCGCTGCAGGCACCCGGATTCAGCCGGGGGATCCTGCTGGATCTAGCCAAATTGGTATCCGGAACCTCCCTGCGTATTTGCTACAGCAGAGAAAGAAAAAACAAACAAAAAATCCAACCGACCGGGACCCTGACACATTGCAGCGTGTGAGTAGCTGTGAAAAAAAAGAGAGAAAGAATTGGCACCTCTGCCTCCGCTGTGAGGGATCTCCCTGTCCTGCCGGAGCCCTCCGGTTTGGAGCCCTAAATCCCAAAAGCCGGCGAATAAATAGCGAGCTCGTGTTGCACGGGCACCGTCTGGACCCCGAGGCACCCCGGTGCATCACCACTTCCCGCTCGGATCGGATGCTCGGATCCAGCGGGGACCCTGACGATTTTTGGCTCCAAGCACCAGCTTGTCAGATTTGAATGGGAAGCAGGGGTCATTCCCCCTTCTCACTTCGCTGGCCAAGAAAATCATCCAGATCCTCCTGCCTTTCCACCCAATCGCGCCGAGAAACCACATATCTGGTGCCTGGATCCTGCTAACTTTTATCTCTGTTATCTAAACGGTGATAACATAGAGCAGCTTCTGCGTGTTAACTGTGCAATTCGTGCACGGCTCCTACAGCTGCAAGAGCAGAATGGTGTAGCAGCATGTCAGCTAATAAGTGGAAAGCTATTTTTTAGGGCAATCACCCCTTCCCCAGCCCCTATTCAGTTCCATTTCCTCTGCAGAAATGCACCGCGTCCCGGCTCAGTGGCAGTTACAAAATCCCGGAGGCAGCACCTGGAGCCTGCTGGATCCTACTTTTCCTCTCTCCAGGCCCCGAAACGATGCTGCGTCGCAAAGAACAGAGCCAAGTGCGTATACCACAGCTTTTTGTTGGATTACGCAAACACTGACCACAACTGTCACAATCCCTAAGCGTTTATACCTAGTTCCTTATATCCGTCGGACCCTCGATACATGTTGGCACCTGTCCTATTGAAAAAAACCCTCGAGCTGTGGATCTGAACCTAGCAGGCACGCATTTTGGGGGTGCTTTTTAAAAAAATCCTTTCACTTAGATTCCTAAGTTTGACCTGTTAGCCAGGGCAACCTAGCTTGTCTCTTCCATCAGAGATGTCTATGTATCCAATCCACTAGAATGATCAAAGCAGTCTAGGAGATTTAGACACATTCGGATGGGATTAAAATGAATATATATATATATTGAGAGAGAGAGAGAAAAAATGTTTACACACTCTCTGTGTCTCTGTCTCTGTCTCTCTCTTTTTCTCTCTCAATTCTCTAGGCTAAGAATGCAGAGGTTTGAGGCTCGATTCTTGATCGAGCTTTGAGGTTTTGAAAAGCTCGGTTAAGAGCCGAGCGGCTAAAACCACATACATGGGGATCATCAGCATGTGCTAGGCGGCTGCCTTTGCCAAATCCCAGTGTCATGGTAGAACATTTGGCTGCGTCTGGAATGACCAAGAGGACAGCTCTGGTTTCAGCGGAGCACAAGGCATTGGATACAGCTCGAGGTGATGTAAAAGGCTAGCTAAAAACCTGACTGACGTCTGATTGGAAAGGGAGAATCTAGGTGGAAGAGGGGTGGGTGGGAAAGGAAGCTGCTGAATCCGCGTGCTGCTGCGTGGGGGCAGCCAGGTCCTTCCTCAGTCCTGGAGCGCACGCAGCCATTTTCGGAGCGCGGGGCCAAAACCCCGCATGGCTCCTTCCCCGCCCCGCGGGCGCACACATGCACCTGGCGTGGGGACCGCGGTGGTAGGTCCCGTCCACTGGGCATCTCCGGAGGCACGGAAGTGTGCACACAATCGGGGCCCAAGCTGGCGTGGAGGTGCCCGATGCTCTGCGGCTTGCCGGCCCCCCACTCCACTGGGCCGCGGCGCGCGCAGGGCAACCCACGCGACCCGCGCCAGGGCACAGAAGGCGGCGAACAGCTGTTTATGCAGATGAGGGGGGCGGGGTCGGCATGCAGATGAGGGGGCGTGGGCAGGGCCCCGGAAGCGCGACGGAACCGCGTATAAAAGCTCCCGGGGACATTTCCCAGGCAGAACTACTAAGGTTGCGGTGGTGGCGGGAGGGACGGACGGGACCGGCTGGGGACGTAGCTAGCAGCCGGGACTAGACGACAGCGAGCGGCGCTGCACAGGTCAGAAGCCGCCCCCAGTCCAGCGGCTGCAGCGCGGGCGCGGATCTCCTCGCTCTGGGCTGCGCGGGGCGGGGAGGGGGGATCCCGGGCAAGGAGTTGGGGGGGACGGGGGCAGGGCTCCGCGGCCCCTGCACTGGGCTTACCGCTTCCCTCTGTGCCGTCAGGAGCCATCGCGGAGGGGGCTCGGCCAGCGCGTCCCGCCCGGGGCCATGGCTGACGAGGACGGCGCCCGCAGCGGCGGCGGCCGCGGGGATTGCAGCGCGCACTGCAACGTGCTGAGCTGGGAGCAAGTGCAGCGGTTGGACCGCGTCCTCGGCGACACCATCCCCATCCACGGCCGCGGCAACTTCCCCACGCTGGAGGTGCAGCCGCGCCAGATCGTGAAGGTGGTGCGGAGCCGCCTGGAGGAGAGGGGCGTCGCGCTCCGGGACGTGCGCCTCAACGGCTCGGCCGCCAGCCACATCCTGCACCAGGACAGCGGCCTGGGCTACAAGGACTTGGACCTCATCTTCTGCGCCGACCTCAAGGAGGAAGCCGAATTTCAGACTGTGAAAGACGTGGTCTTGGACTGCCTTTTGGATTTCTTACCCGAGGGAGTGAACAAGGAGAAGATCACCCCGCTCACCCTGAAGGTAAAAAGCTGTGTCTAGGGGTCTCTGCTTTCAGAACTGCCCCACGGAAAGGCCGTGGAGATCCGCCCCCCCATAATGCGGGGGCAGCTGCCCACAGCCTGGTGCAGGGGGTCCTGGCCATGACCCTCAACAAAGCCTGCCAGAGGGCCCCCAGGGCCCTGCCTCTTTCCTCGGCCACCAAGGACGCTCATGGACAAGTCAGGCCGCAAAGGGACCTCCGGAGGTCATCTAGTCTGTGCTTTTTAGCCATTTTTGTGACAGGACCTGTGAAAGCCAGTCCCGATCCAGTGCCCCCCAGAGTGTGGGGCTGCCCCTCGCAGACTGGAGCTCTGCCAGCCTGCAAGGGAAACACCCCGGTTTCCTACCCTTTTTTCTTTTTTAAAGGAGAATCCACTTTTTAAAGTTTGTTCCCAACCCTTAAAGAGTCCTTGTAAAAAAGCTAGAGCAGGTTAGAGGTGGGGGAGAATATAAATAAAGGCTGTGAAGGGAAACTTTGTGTCAGTGTCTTCATCTACTATTT
>JAGPOW010003642.1:61378603-61415584 GCA_030014935.1 Caiman crocodilus | reverse complement strand
ATATATGACAATATATTTTCCTCCTTTTTAAGGAGTTTTTTTTTTTCATTTGCTTTTTAAAAGTTCGATTTATTTCTTTTCTCTGCTTCAATTTTACTTTGTTTTATGACTGACAGCAACCACTTATTTTATAGCTCAGAGTCCTGCTGTATGCACTAAAATGCATCTTTCAACATTCGCATTTTGATACATGTATAATATGTTTTTATATATATTATATAGGTATTGTGGACCTATTTTACATATGTAAATGAAAAAGTGGTGGAACGGGCAGGGGTTTGTTTTATAGTAGTTAAAAAGGTGTCTGTTAGCAATGGGAAGGAGCCATGAGTTCAGGCCAAGAGAGAGATAAGAACATCTTTTCAAGGCTTGTTTGCTTCTGTGGTTTGCACACCTTCCCCTTCTTATAAAGCTGTTTTTTTGTTTGTTTGTTTTTGTTTTTCTTCTTCTTTTCTTTCTTTACCTTCTCTTCAGCACGCTAATGCTTTTACAGCAAGAAAGCACTTTGTACTTTTGTAGGTTTTACTTTCCCGTCTGGTCTGAGGGATTGAAGATTAGAACTTGTTAAGGAGACAGTCCTCCCTTTTAAAATGCTGACTGATTTAAAACGTTGACCCAACTGCAGTAAAGCTGTTCATTTTGATGGCTGAATTTATTGCTGTGTGTTTAACATAAAAAGAACAACACAACTAAGAGCTCAACATTAGATTATTTTCTTATGTGTATATCGTCCCAAATACAAGAACTTTCCCTTGAAAATGTAAGGGGGGAGTACATCACCATGAAGTTCAGAATTTCCCAATTCCTTTTATTTTTATTTTATCTTTCTTCCTTTCTCTTTTTGCTTAAAAAAAAAAAAAAAAAATCCTCTTCTTTTGCTTTCTGTTGCACAAGAACTCTCATGTAATTCTTACAAAGCTTTGTAGGAGAGGTGTTTATGCGACTTGTACAATGTTGAAGGCTCATACCAGTTCAAAAGATGCGCTTTTTTTATTGTTGTTGAGAAAATGAAGTGTTGTTAGATGAAGCTGCACAGAAAAGAAAAGGAAAAAATGTAATTGCATATTCAGCTCCTATTATACTCTTCTGTATGGGCTTGTTTTTTGTTTTAAGCAGACAATTTCCACTGCAAGAAAGAAAATCTGCATACTGTTTTGCTGTTGTGATAATGGTTTAACTAAGTAAATAGTCAAAAGGCCTGCAAACTTTCAAGACAGCTTGGCTAAAGCACTGCAAGCTCTTGCAGTCTGTAGAAGGCTGTGCAGATTTTGCTTTCCCTTGGAATTTCATACAACTGTTGCCTTCTGCAAGGCATCCTGTTGCAGCAAACTGCTCCTTGGATTGCTGTTTTGGAACACTTTGACTACAGGCTCTGTCACACACAAAAAAGAGCTGATGGAAAACAGACTCTTAAAGCTAATGTGTTTGCATCACTGCTAGAGGGAACAGCTTGTGAATTTTGTTTACCGCATCCAATATTTGGATTTTTTTTTTGTAAATAAAAAGAAGTTATTTTTTTCTATTGATTTGTCTGCTTTCTTCAGTATCTGAAATGACCAGGGTTTGTTCCTAATAAATACTGACTAGCTTTCATTAAAAAGGGCAAGCATAGCACTTTTTCTGTGATGCGCAGCACTTGGCAGCTTTCTGATTGGAGCACAATACATGTTTAAAAGTCCTGCCAGCCAATTTGACTGGGTTCAGTCAGCACCTAGCTAGCCGGTGCCAGAAATACTTGGCTGGACACTTGCTGAGCAGTGTAAATGACCTACAATTGGGAGCCCCAGCAAGCTAGCAATTCTGATGAATCAAAGCCTAAAAGACTGTGTTTTTTGTTACTGCCTTTCCTGAACCCCTAGGCCATAATATTAATAATACTTAGCATTTACATAGCATTTGACATTTCCAAAGCATAATATAAACAGCAAGGCCTGGGTTCTTGTTCTCTTACTGATATTGAATAATACCTTGCTTATTGATTTCACTAGGTTTACTTGAGGAATATGGTACTGTTCAGCATGAATAGGGGTGAGGTACTTTTTTGGAATGGGTAGGGATGAAAATCTGGCCACAGTAATCAACTTCTCTGTATGCTGGAACCCATATGCTCATTTGATTTTGTGGGCCTCTGAATTGATCTGATTCTTTTCTCCACATTCAATATTTAGTGTACTTTCCTCATCTAAAATGCTATCTCTGTCAGCTAAGGTGCTTTCTGTTTGCTCTGTGTTTATGGTGGAGATGTCTCTGGTAATGAAAGCTAATTTCCTCAAAAAGGCACTTCAAGTCAATATAAAATTTTAATTCACAATGCTCATGCCAGTATGGTTTTTGCTGATCTTCCATTACGTCCACCTCCGCTGACTTGTTTTAAACCAGGGTTTTCAGTGACTCTATTTAAAAAAAAATGTTGACTGAAAACCCTTCAGTATGTTAGCTGTTACTAGATTTATTCATACATTGCTCAGTGCTTGGAGGATGGACATACTTAAGTGCTAGCCTGAATGTGCTTACTGTTAGGATGAGAGAACCTATATTCTTCTATAAGAAAACAAGTTTTTTGGAACTGCTAGCTTTTCTTTTCACATGAGCAGGCTCTGTTGAATAGGATGCTCATTCAGCAGAATGCATCTCTACATTTTTTTGTGCATGTAAAATGATTATCAGGCTGAACTGATTGTTGCAAAAGGGAGCAAGTGAATAAGCTGAATCTGAATGCAGTATTGCACTTTTTTCAAAAATCACTGGAATTAGAAAAACAGGAAATCTGAGCTGGGGCCCTCATTACTATTAACCACCTAATAATTTTCTGACAGCCAGACAGTTACAAAGTTGGGCACATAACACCCTCAAGCACTTTTTGAAGATCCAAACCTAAATGGATGCTCTTGTACTTTGGAATGGTGAAGGGTCTCTTTCTGCCATCCAACAATACTTTAGAGATAGGAAAATACATACAGTATAAAACTCTGGCTGACTGAAGGATTCAGGTCTTTTCTCCAAAACAGAAGTGATTGGGTGAACACCAGCTAAGGACAGACCAATATAGTTGAGTGCTTTGTTTTGGCAGGTTGTGTTTGGGGCATTCAAAGACTGTGGACCAGAGAAAAGAAAAAAGTGTGTGTGGGCGGGTGACTTATCTGGCAGACAGAACTAAGTACTCTGAGCAGTCAGATGGATTCAACAAAGAAAGGAGAGGAGGACTCAGCCCTCCTGCTGTATTTACCTCACTAGCTGGAGAGGAAAGAATACGCACAGGAGACAGGCCACCACTTTCAATGGCAAGTAATGTTTTGTAAGTTGCCCTGGCTCCAGAAAGCTTTATTTTACTTAGAAGCAAAAACAGAAGCTCTGTACAAGAATAAGGCTGAGCCTGGGCTACCCCCAGTTCTGACACTGTTAAGGATCCTTGGTGGCACAGAAATACAAGGGCTCCATGAGTTTGGGAATAAGCAATTTCAAACACAGAAACAGAATGTTCCCTGCAGGATCTCCTATAAAATCTATATATTGATTTTCCAGCACACTATACTTCTTACTGCTGCCAAAAGTTTGTGGGGATCTGGTCCTGTCATCATAAAACTATCAAAATGCATCCTTTCTTTGTTTTTAGTCGAATTCAATACATTGACTATATATGTCTGTAAATTATAGTGTATATCTAGGTGTAGTAGCTTCCAATCCTGCACTTTGCTGGAGTTTTCATTTATAGACCCAAATAAATATGTCAAACAGTTCTGTATATGGATTTTTAATCTTCATATAGGCAGCCAGGGCACCATAAGACAAATTTGCATTTCAGTGCTGAAACCAACACTAGCCTGCAAAAGCCTGGTAAAATACCAGGAGCAGAAAGATACCTTACAGCATACCTTAGACCACATAGAATGATTAGTTTAGGGGTGCAAAATTTTAGCCACCTTAGTCAGTTTGCTATTACATCATCCTGCTCTGGGTGGTGGAGGCTCAATAGATGCTGTAAATTATCCTTTATGTGCTAAATATTGTGTATCTGTAGTTAGTGAAAAGCAATGTTATAAATGGACATTTTTCCATTCTTCAGAGTGCAGACAGCAGAACACCCATGACTATATGGTGTTGGACAGAAGTGAAGGAGGAAGGCTGTAACACTTTCTAGTATTCAGTGTCTAAAATAGACTTGTGTCCCTTTATTTTCAGGCCTGTGACGCAGGAAGGGTAGTATTCTTTATCCTTTCTTACATCTAAATGGCAGCTTTCAAGCAGCATAAAGGACGTTTTTGGCACTTATACCCTGGTAGTGATTCTGTTTCCTGTGCAGTATTAGTTCAGACTGACATGTGCAGTAGGCTCTGCATGGGTTAGGTGTGTAGTTTGAGTCTTTAAATTATGAAAGTGTAGCTAGTTAGAAAACCATGACTATATGGTGTTGGACAGAAGTGAAGGAGGAAGGCTGTAACAGGGAACCCTAACCGTGTTACTAAGAGACAGGGTGGCCCCTTTAAGTCCAGAACCTTCCAGTCACAGCCGGCTGGTCAAGTAGGGGTTAAGGCTCAAGCCCTGCCAGCCGGTCAGGTGACAAGAAGAGGAAGTCCAGGATTCTACAAATGGTGAGTGGAGAAGGCCAGAGGGGGAAGCATGGAAGTGGGTTCCCCGATGACTATGGTGTTGTGGTTGCAGTCTCTGCCGGAAGACTATACCATGCCCAGAGACATTGTCATGATCATCTAAAGTAAGCAGGCGTGTTGCCTTCCTTGTTTGATGTTAACAACCAGTGGTTTGGGTGAGGCTATGTGGGGAAGGAGGAGGTCTCATTGGGGACCCACTGCAGTGTGGGGACCCTGGTGCCAGAGAGAGAGTGCAGTATTGAGGGGTGAGTAGACCCCAGCACCACAGAGGGGCAAGAGCCTGAATGAGGTTGGGGTTTGTTTGCTTTTTGATTGACAGGCCTAGCTAGAGAGAGAAAAAAGGGATAGGCCCACAGTGGCCTAGACCCCAACATAAAGAGGAATTTTCAAAATCCATCTGCGAGGCTTGGGCTGCGGTGTAGGGGAGGAACAGAGCTGCAGATAGTGCCCCGTGGCACTGAGGCAGAAAATGGGCAGCTTCCTACTTAATTACATCATTTAACTAATTACCAACAAGGCACGGCAGGAGAGAAAGTGAGCGGTTGGCCCACAACAGGTGGGCAGGGCTACAGTGAGATCAGCCCTGAGAAGGCCACTGTTACAAAAGCCCTCTATCTGTCTGCCTCAAACCTAGCTGTGGCTGAGTAGCTAGGTCTTAGCTTATTAATCTGAAAACCAGGATTCTAGCTCCCTTCTTACTTTGGATGGCTTAAATATGCATTGCTTTCACTTCCTAACAGTGTGCTCTAACTTGATTCTTGCTCTATCCAAAGTTTAAAAACAACTGCCTGGCAGTGGCAGCAGCATTTTTTTTTTCAGGCAGCTGTGAGGGAGGCAAATGGCTTCATGGCTCATTATAACCTACCCGATTCCTTCTAAACTCTTAATTCCACAGGTATTTAAAATGCTTTCTCCTTTTTAATGGTCTTGATGTTCCACTAATCAAGCTAACCTTTCTTTTTTAATTCTGCTGTCCATTGGCTGCTCCTGGTAATGTAGCTCGCATTTCACAGCCCTGCAGGCTTTTTTTAACTCTTTTCAGTGAAGCAATATTTGTTTTTACTTTCATCTGAAACTGAATAATATAGCCCTAGGCTCCAGGCATATTGGAGAAACTAGAGAAAAATATGTATTGTTTTATATGTGATGATGTATCTCACCATCTGCATGCAATTTTTCAAAAGTTTAGATTTATCCATGGCTCAAACCCAATAATGTTCAAGCTTTTAGGCTTGTGGGATGGATGACTAGCATAGGATCAGTTCTCAGATCAGGACCTGTGCCTCCTCAGTCCTATGTGCTTGATTTAGTGCTCAGGGCAATGCTGTTTGCCTGCAGGGCTCCCCATGGGTTTTGACATTTGGCAGCTGGGAAGAGGCAATAAACATTGCCACCGTTCCCCAATTGCCAAATTTTCAACTCCATCGGAATCCCTGCAGGTGGAATAACACAGCTCAGCAGGCTGGGAGTTGACACCTGCTCTAACCACTATGCCATAAGTCATGTATTATCTATACCTAACTCCAGCTCTCCTTTTGAAGCTGGACTCCCTGGGTAGCCAAGAGAGGGAGCTATATCAGGCCTGGAGGAAAAAGATACACTAGATGGTATGTTGCTCATTGAGATAACTGCTGCTGTGTGGGGAGTTGGCCTGAATTGATTCAATCTTTGCATGTTAGTCTAACCCGGCTAGGCTGACCTGGCTTCTAACTGCATAGACACCCCCCCTAGACTGAAGAAATGTAGGCACATGCCTGCAGTTTTTCAGGCTAGATGCTGGGGGGGCACTAGAGTAGCCCTCCCTTCCCTTCCACAGTGCTTACCTGAATAGGGGACTAGCCAGGCCCTGGCAGAATGTTCTAATTAGGGAGGGGTTCCCTAACAAGGAAGCCAGCAGAGAGTTGATAACAGAGCATTTAGTTACACAGCAGGGAGTTACAAAAGGAGTTGTTAGCATTTATCAGCCCATCAACAAAACAAAAGCCTCTCTCATTAGTTCAAGGTCTTCTTGCACAACTTTTTCCAAGGAAGGAACAGAGGGACATTACCAGCTACCTGTTGATTAGCTCCAAAAATCCCTAAGTGGACACTGTTCTGTCTGCCCTTGTCCTGTCTCCTAGAGCATGGATAAGATCATGGCCAGAATGTGGTATGCTAGCTAATGCTGAGAGGTGTCTGTGTAAGGCAGAGAGGAGGGGGGAATCCCTGGCTGAGCAGAGAGTGGTGGGGAGGGGGGGAGAAGGAGGAAGCCAGGCAGATACCACTTTACCTGCAGTCTCAACCACAGCTCCAGCCAAAGAGCAGAGGGGAGGGGCCAGGTGTGCTGGGCTGGAGCAGAGAACAGAGCTCTGCCCAGAGCTATAAAGTATCTAGGATACTGTGGAACTCTGGTTTCACTTAAACCAGGAAGGGGTCTGGGACAGACATTGCAGAAACTAGTTTGACCCAAATCAGTTAAGTCTGATACTACATTCAACCAGATTTATCTCAAACCAATTTCAGTGACTTTCAAATTGATTTATGTGCACTGAACATCTGTTTTGTTACAGGTTTAAACCCGTTTCTGATCACTTAAACTGGTTTATGTGTAATGTCTCTCCCTAGCCCTATGAAGCGCTTGAAAAAAGACTTTCTGGTGACTGACATGAGATGTTAAATACAAGTTCAATTTGTCCCTGGGTAAAAGCTAGATCTTGGCTCCCCAGCATTCTGGATGAATGCCCCATCTGTTCAGCTACTAGAGCTAGCTGGAACAGAAGAGGGTCTTTCCCTGATGAATTTCCTTGGATTTACATTCAGGTATGCATGTATATAGACCTGGCCAGTGTATAGCACTACTCTACATGCTAAGTCTATGCACACATGCTTTTTGCATCCACAGCATAAAGCCAAGACCAAAATTGACGGGGTAAATGGCTAGGAAATAGCCATTTAGACACACAAGAAGAAAGAGAATTCCATCTTAAATGTACAGTACCTCTTATCTGTATATATTTCTGTAGCAAACGTCTCCCTTAGACTTAAGTGTTTGAGATACCTGCTTTAAGGCTAATTAGTCTTCGTTTTGTAGAGGTGTTACACCTGAAATGCACACTGACTTCAGTCGGTGCTGAGGGTGAATAGCTCTCTGCAAAGACAGTTGAGTACCCAGCACTGCCAGCCACTTTGTAAAAGCTAGGTCTCCCAGTATCTAATCTTTATATTGGGTCTTCTTGCTCACTGTGAACAAAATAGTCTTGCCTTTCAAATTATTACTGAGTTAAAAGTGGTAAATTGAGGCTATATGGAGACTGTTTACTTGTCTCTGTCAGAAATATTGATACACTGTAAACACTTGTATGGAAGAGGATGGCTATTGAGCTGGGGGAGCAGAAGACTTAAAGGAGAGATAAGACCAGGATTTTTCCTAATGCGGACTACTTTTTTTTAATAAAGGGAATGTCTTTTGGGAAGTGGGGAGGAGCATTATGTAATGTGCCAGCTCTTCACAGACAACACATGATCCTGAGGACCACAGAGGTAAGGTATTTCCTCATGAAAAGGTTTAATTTTTCTGTTTACAGAAGACAGCTCAGTTTGGATCTCTGTATATGTTCTATAAAATGTCCTTCAGGAAAACATGTCAGTCAAGCGTCCAGAGCTACAAAGTAGATGGTAGAGAAGGTTGTGAATGAATAGTACCATCTCACTACTAGGCTTTCTTAAATATGAAGCTTTTGGATTATTTATTTTCATTATGAATATAGCAAGTTTGGATTTAATGTTTATTATATATTCAGTTATACTCTCTCATGTGGATTTTTATGTGCTCATTTTGAATGGGATTTGCAAACTTTGCCATTGTGGGTCAGAGATGTTTCAAATCTCAAATTTGTTTTCCTGGTGACAATGCGTCATAGTGCAGAACATTGCCTACAAAGTTGTCCAGCAGAGACTCAACCAACTCAAAAGATGTACTTTCAAATCAAATGGAACAGCCCCTGCAACACTTAAATGAAGAATAATAATAAAATAACAATATTTACATTCATAGCTTAATTTACAATATCCATTAATAAAACATAGTACCAAATAGGTACATAAGATGTTCTATAAGGGAACCTAGTGAGACATGAAGAAACTTGTCTCCTGATGAGAGGCCTCAAGTTTAATAGATTACGCATGCTGTCAGCAAGTGAGACCTGTGTTTGGATTAGGCTAATTGGCTGAGTGATCATGGGTGTTTCATTTAACATCTGAGCCTATGTTTTCGCATCAATACATTAATAAATAATTTATATTTATGCACTTCGTTAAGGTGTTATAAGCCCTAATGTCATAGGCTTTATAAATGCTATGTAAATGTAAGTAACATTATGAATGTCAGCCAGTTGCATAGCTAGAAATAGAAGTATAAGTCAAGACTACAAGCCTTGGCTACTCTTCCCCAATTTTTTCAAAGTGCAAAATAGCACTTCTTTTGAGGGAAGTGCCTCCCCCCACAAAATGGCTTTTGGACAATTTCTTAGTTTTCCAGGAACTCAAAACCAGGATTATATTATCAGTATCTAAATTATCTATTTCAGTCTTGAGGCATTTATTTAGGTCTCCTTACCAAACCATTTCACAAACACCTTGTGGAATATTACACCCAGATCAGAGAGGCAGTGATCTATCTGGGTCAGGCCGAAGGTAAGACTCATTCCTGAATGAAGTTCTACTCTCTTACTCAAACCATCATGTCTCTGCATGACCAGTCCTGGGGGTCTGTTAAACCTATGGCCAAAACAAATGATACCAGATGGAATTAGCTACTGATTAAGAGGAGAAGATATTGGAGCTTGATCCCATAGCTGAGGAATTTCTCAGATCTGGCCTGTGCTTGAAAAGTACCCTCATACAATACAAGGGGATTACTTTATCACAACCAGATTCTCTGGAGAATGCAAAGTCTGAAAGTTGAGCACTGGATATATGTTAGTTCTAGTCCTTTTGGTAGCAGTCTTACTGTCTGTATGTTTTTAGATGCGTTTTATTTGTACTTAATGTATTTAATTGTATTTTATGCATATACATGGACAGTGCCTATGAATTACTTATCTTCAGCTGGATGTGAATTGATTGAAGGATATGCTGTCTAAACAGTACAAATGATTAACAAGAATCTCTCCATAGGTGTTCTTCCTTCAGACTATTAAAATTAGCTCTGAAATTTGCAGGAGGTAGTTTCCCTGTCCTGTAGAGACCGCTACTTTCTTGAAAGTGACACTTCACAGCAACATGAAAGTAAACACATTATATGAATGTCCTACTGATTAATTTTATATGGTATATTAGAAGCCTGATTACAGACCTGCAGCAGTCAATAGAAGCCGGTTTCTTTGACTTAGGTGGGTTCTGGCTAAGGCCACAGAAGCACCACCAAATTGCTCCTAAAGGCAAAGTTCACATGTGTACAGAGCATACAAAGGCAAATCCAGGAAGGGAATTTGGCCCTATTATTACTATTGTTCTTTATTGTTTTTAAACATTTACATTGCAATAGTGACTAAAGGGCACAACCAGGTTGGGTCCCATTGTACTAGGTACTGTACAAACATATAATAAATGAGAGTCCCTGCCCTAAAAAACTTTTCCAAGTATAGTTTGCAAAGAGTATATTCCCTTTTTTATCTTCTTTACAATGAAGTAATCTGGCTCACTTAAAATATACTCTCCCTTTTTAAGAAACATAAAGGTTAGAGTAAAAATCAGCTCCTAAAAGTGTAATTTTCATGAAGTCCTGTTGTGTGTGACTGCACATCTATAGCAAATAATCCAACCTTTTCAGGCTGATGGACTTATTTCAAGAAGAACTGAGTTGTGTGCTTGCACCTCTTTCTCTGTGCAGTACAGATATCCACTACATCCCTTCTTTCACAACTGAAATGCAAACACTGCTAGGAGTGAAATGCAGGAACTGTTTGCATTGCACAGCAACACAAAGATCCAAAATGATAAATGATGAATTCAGTGAGACTACACAGGGAAAGGAAGGTGACAAAATGTACCAGTCCAATGTGGAATTCGGCAAGGACACTAGAGATAATGCTCCCTACTTTGTTATGAGTTCTAGTCTTACTACTATTGTTTTAGCTCTATACACATATGGACCGATCTATGTAGCCATGAGGGTCAGGAATGTCCCCTCAGAACACCTCTACTGCCATTCTGTGGAAGCCACATCACATCAGCCGTTTGGCCCATTAGTCAAGACTCTTGAAAATAGACACTGCTACAAAATGAACAACATCTCAACCTTAAACTGGCAGCAGGAAATCATTATCCTGGGATACAATCTTATTCCATGGCCATTATCTTTTTAATATATCAAATTGATGTTTGGAAAATCTTGATTTGCTAAGCAGTTTATAGACACAAGTTGTTAGTAAGTGGGTTTAATCACTGCAAACCACTCTGAATAATGAGGTTGTGTGTGTGTAGTGGGGGGAGAATAGAACTAATAACAGCCTTTTTTGTAATTCAATAGAATAATTTGAAACTCAGCCGCAAGCTTGAGATTGTAGTGGCGCCCACAAAAACTGTATGCTATGGTTATGGGGTTCTCTGTGTTTCCATTATAAACCCCTATTTTCAGGGTTTTTAGTTTAGCTGTAAAACTTCCTTCAAGAACTTGGTGAGTCCATATGTGGTTTAAATCCACAAAAGGCAAGGCATTTCAAAATTAGGAATGGAATTCCCCTCTTTGCCTGCCTTGTTGTGCCAACATATTGCACAGCATATTGTATGAGAGAGGCATCAGGACTGTGGGTGATGTTACATTTTAAGAGAACTGGAACTTTACATACAATATAATTAGTGGTAGATACTAACTACATCTTTATGTAAAAAAAAAAAAAATACATTTGCAAAAACTTGATCCACATTTGTGGTGTTGCAACAAAAATTGGTAGCCATTCCCCTTAAAATTTGGCAACATGTATAATAGTTTATTCAACCTAGAACTTATTTGCTCTGAATAGCAGATTGAGTTCAAAGTGAACCGATTTGCTAAGTATAGTTGACATAATACTACACTGTGCATTACTGAAACGATCGATCTATTTTCTTCTCTATTCCAAACGTCATAGGCTTGTGCTGTGTAATAGTGAGAAATGTTCTTTTTTTTTCAAAATAACCATTCAGATTAATTTAACCTTTTATCAGTGTTTTAGACCCAGTTTTTTTCTAAATGGAGGGAAAATAGTAAAAATAGGAAATTTTTAACAAGCAATTCTGTAGACAAGGTGGAAATTTAATCATTGGCTAATTACTTGAATAGACAGTCCAGACACAGATTAGCTAGTTCTCATGTTGTTCTAGACTCATCATTGTTTTTCCCCATTTCCTGGCTCCAGTTCATGGATCACTTTCCATCCTGTACAAGGCAAGATATACACCATCTGTCAATCTAGGGTTATACAGGGAAGAGGTGGAGAGGCTAAGGTGAAACCACATCATCCCTTACTTGTGGCCTGAGAGTGATTCTGAAGAAGAGACAGTACAATTACAAATGTAGCACTGTTTCCTTAGAGTTCTCCAAGCATAGAAGGGACCGAGTAGGGAAAAAGGTAGCGGTGTGGATCTCTATGTGGTGAAGCAGTACACCTCCTGGGAGACCAACATCAGTTCCAAAGAAGAATGACTTGAAACCCTCTGGGTCAAGCTGGAGGGAAGTGGGGTGGGGGGAGGTATGGAGAGAGAGATCTAAGTATAGATGTATACTACAGACCACCAAAGCAGGATGAGGAATTGGATCTAGAGTTTGCCTGAGAGTTAACAGAAGTTGAGTGTGCATGAGACATGGTCATCATCAGCAACTTCAATTTTCCAGCCATCTTTTGGGAAGAATACTTGGTCAAGTCGGATCACTTGTGTTCCTTCCTTACCTGCATCAAAGAGCTTTTTCTGACTCAGGAGGTGCACAGGCCAACCAGAGGTAGCTATTCTTGACTTGGTCCTAGCCAAAGGAGATGGCCTGATGACCAACTTAAACACAGAAGGCAGCCTGGACAATAGCTACCATGAAACCATTACATTCACAGCCCATTGCAAGGCAGACAAATCAGATAGCAGGCTTGAAGTTTTGGACTTCAGAAATGCAAACTTCAGCAAGCTCAGGTCACTAGTAGGGAATGCACTGTGGGACCAGGGACTGAATGAAAGGAATGCATGAAGAGTGGTCATTCCTAAAGGACATGATCCATGAAGCACAGCACAAATGAAGTCCATTCCTATGTGGAGGAAATGTAGCAAAAGGGCTGGGAAGCCCTTTTGGCTAAACATGGAAATCATGGTCCTCTTAAGAAAGAAGAGGTGTACAGTCAGTGGAAGCTAGGGATCAGCCCCCAAGGAGGACTATATAGCAATGGCCTGCACTTGTAGGGCTCAGATTAGAAAAGCTAAGGTAAGGTGGTGGCTGAACCAAAATTAGCAAAGGAAATGAAGGAGAAAAAGAAGTCCTTCATTAGGTAGGGAACAGGAAGAAAATGAATGGGAGTGTGTGGCCATTGCTCAACTCAGGACAGCTAGTTACCGGCACTCTGGAGAGAACTAACTGAATGATTACTTTGCTTTGGTATTTCACTGGGCCAAGGGGAAAATCACACAACTAGGGTACAGAATGAACAGGGTAGGAATGACCGCCTTCCGACTATTGCTATAGAACTGGTGTGTGATCAAGTAAAGAAATTGGACGTATATAAGATAGCAGGACTGGATGAACTTTATATGAGAGTGTTGAAGGAGCTGGCTGAAGTAATCATGGAACACCTGGTGAATCTCTTCCAAAACTCATGGTGCTTCAGGCAGGTCCGAGGACTGGAAGAGGGTCAATATTGGTGCCCATCTTCAAGAAGGGGAAGAGGGAGGACCTGGGTAACTATGGGCCAATTAGCCTCACTTCTATCCCAGGCTTACAGGTTGGGTGTTCTGGAACCAGATGAAGCTCAATGTCAAGAAATGTGAAGTGCTTCACCTGAGGACAAACAATCCTCTGCATACCTACAGGGATGGCAATGCTAACCTGACCATCACTACGAATGAAAGGGACCTGGGAATAATAAAAGACCACAGTATGAACATCAGTCAGCAGTGCGATGCTGTAGCCAGCAGGGCTAACAATACCATCAATCAATGCATCTCCAGCAAAGCCAAAGAAGTGATTCTGCCCCTCTACTTGACATTGGTGAGATCACAGTTGGAGTACTGCATCCAGGTCTGGGTGCTGTACTTTAATATGGATGTGGTAAAGCTTGAGAGAGTCCAGAAAAAGGCCACCTGTATGATCAGAGACTATTGTGGCAAGCCATATAAGGAAAGACTGAGGGATCTGGGACTCTTCAGCCAGAAAAAGAGACGGCTGAGAGGGAACTTGGGAGCAGCTTACTGCTACATCAGAGGTGTACATCAAGGGTTTGGTGAACAACTGTTCACCAGGGCACACTTGGGGAAATCTAGGAGAAATGATCACAAACTCATGGAAGACCATTTCAGGCTCAACATTAGGAAAAACTACTTTACAGTCTGGACACCCTAGTTGTGGGATGAGTTACCTCCAGAGGTGCAATTGCCTACCCTGGAAATCTTCAAGAGGAGACTGGACGGTCACCTTGCTGGGGTCACCTGACCTCAGTTGTCTTTTCTGCTTGATGCAGGGGATGGACCCAATGATCTTCCAAGGCTCTTTCCAGCCTTACAATCTATGACTGTATGAATCTTTTGGGTAGAAGTAATCCCTGATATTTTTATTCCAGAGAACTCACTCTTGTAGGAAACTATGGGGGAGAACTAGCAAAAGGTGGAGACAAAAAGCCACAACTACAGTTGGCCTGCTACTACTGTCAATATCCCTTGCTAGATTCAGGGCCTTTATCCCAAGTTAAGGGTCCCATTTTAAGGCAAACTCTAGGATTATTTTTACTGTAATCTGTACAGGACCCAAGTATAGAGATGCCCTCTCTGTTGATTCCTGTGCTAGGATCTGCTCTGGCACAGAGACATGTAACTCTAAGCTTTTTTATTTGTAGCCCCGGTGTACACGAGTATCTACTCTCTTCTACAATTGAAGAGGATTGCTAGTGGACTGGGGTGCTGTGTGTGAAACTGCAGACTACTCAGTTTCCCTCTGTCCCAAAGGAGCCAGGACAGGGCAATCTAATGTAACTTTATACATATTTATTATTATTTATATAAATAGATAAAAATAGATATAAGCATATGTACATATATATATATGTATAACAGTATATATTTAGATATATACAACTATAAACCTTATTCTCTACAATGGGTCACCATCACCAGGGTTTCAGGTAAGTGACAGGTAAACACAGGTAAATAACAGCAAGGGGTCCCAGCAGATTCCCCAGGCAGGGTTACAGACTCTATTAAACTGCCAATACACAAATATAGAAGTACACAAAATATACTGCACAATATTACAACATATAAGTCTCTAACCTTCAAACTATAAGGCGCACCAATGTCAGGTTAACTTTAACCTCCTACGCCCCTTCCCCCAATGCCCTCAAGTAGCCCACTGGGGCATTGGCTCCGCTTCAGTAACCAGTTGCAGGGGAAATCCTCAGTACCATCCAGGTTCCACTGTGACCTTCAGGGACAGGCCCAGAGAGAGAGACTTTAGGGCTGGGGAGCCTTCCCTTGCTTAGGCTTCTCCTGCTGTCTTACCACCTGGGGCAACTTTCCCTTCCCCTGTGGGAATCCCCTTTCTCAGGTAACTCATAGGTCCAAGATCCCAGGTGGGTGGTCTGCATCTCCTGGCTGGTGAGCTAGTGCCCCTCGTGCTGAGACCCAGCTACCTTTGCTCCTTTTGGTCTGCCAGCCAGTGTGGGGCCCTATGCAGCCTTGTGCAGTGCTGGGGCTTGGTCTGCTCCTGGACCTTCTGTGCAGTGTTATCTGCACTGAGCTGCTGGCCCAGTGCTAGCAGCTGTAGACCCAAGCCACCTCAAGCAGCTTCCTCCATGCAGTGCTTCCTGCACTGAGTTCCCAGCCTCATGCTGGGGGTGGGTATATAAGCCACCACAAGTGGCTCCCAGGGTCCTGCTCTGTGCACTAGCCCATACACTGTGTCTTTGGCTGCACACCAGGGGCTGCAGACCCAAGCCACCTCACGCAGCTCCCAGGGTCTGGATGCCATGTATCATGCTTTGCACGGAGACCCTGGCCATTGGAGCCATCCACTGCTTCCCATCACTGACAGAATTCTTCCAGGCTACTGCTTCACCCTGCTGAGCAGCAATCCTCAGCTCTTCTCAGCCCCGCTCTTCTTTTCATCCCTTGATGTGCCTTCTGCGTGCTGGGCATGCAGCTCCTTTTATTCTCTTCAGAGTGTCCTCCCCCCAAAGTTCTGCTGGACTGGCAGATTGCAGTCTTGAACCAGGTCTGAGGCTTTTCTTTTTTTTCCCCACTCCTTCACACCCCAAGTAGGGGTGGGACAAAGTCCCTCCCAACAGTTATTTGATTGGTGGATAGGCTCCAGCCGGAAGACAGAGGAGGGAACTGGGGGTGCAGCACATTTAAATGTCTTCTATGAGTGTGTGGCATGGCACATTTGGTGCCTGCCACTTTAAGGGATAGAGCAGGCAGCAGGGTAGTCTGTAGGTGACTGCTCTGCCAATTAGGAGAGTCGCAAGGCCAGCAGGAGATGGCCTGATTGGAAGAAGGCCAAGCTTCTAGGGAATAAGAGCAGGCTCTGAGCTGTAGAGCCAGCAGTTGCTGCAAGCAGCTGGAGGGGGAAGATCACCTAGTTGGAGCTACTGCTCTTAAAACACCTGGAGTTAAGGGCAGTGCAACAGGTCCCTCTCCCCAGCACCATCTGGTTGTTCGCACCTTACGCAGGGTGCCCTTGGGCCTGCTTTGCAATTCTTCGGTACTGCCCTAATCTTGCCTGCCACGTTGTGATGGATTATTTATCTTTTTTTTTTTTTTGAGCGAGAGACTGCCTATTATTTTGAGGTATGTTGGGGTCCCTCCTGTTATGACTTGACCCTGTTTTCTCTAGCTAGGCCTCCCCGTCTGAACCCACTAAACAGGGTTTGACTCCGAGGCTCTAGTTTTTTTTTCTTCCAGTGCGTGGAGGCTCGTGGCCCCCTTTTCTGCTCCTTTATGGAGCCCAGCATTCCCTGGCCCAGAGGCATAGGAGCTGGACCCACAGCTAGAGGGTTGCATGCACCCTCACTGGCGCTGGGCTGCCTACTCCATAGAGGTTCCCCAAAATGAGGCCTCCTCCAACTCCAATAGCCTCTCACAAACTTTCAGTCTCATAACCAAAAGAAATATGGACAGTCCTGTCTGGGTGCAATAATCGCTCTCAATAAAATAATAATAGAAGGAAATGTGATCATGTCAGCTTACGTTTACACCGGATTCGTGTTTCGGCTCCCATCCGTCAACTTCCGATATGTTTGCTGCCTAAGTTTCCAACTTTTGGTCCCCTCTTCCAATTTTTGTACCACTCAACAAGCCTCTCCCTGGGAGCTTTGGGATGCACTCCCTCACCTTCAGCTGTCTGCCCCCCTACTGCTGGTCTGCCCTGGGTTCTTATAGTCCTGCCTCTTCTGGTCAGCTGACTAGTTGACCTGGCCCAGCCATTAGCCTCTTCCACACCAGGTCTCCAGGCCCTGAATGTTCAGGCCTTAAAGTGGTGGGCCTGCTTTCTAGTGTCAGGGCTAGATTTCCCTGTTACAGGCAGGAACTATGGGGATGAAGGAAATTCCTGGTCCTGGGACATGACCTAAAACTACATCTTGCTGGAGATGGGTGGTGTGATGGGGCTGTCTGTGTAGGGGTGGACCCCAGGAAATGCCACACCAGTTGCTTCCCTAGTGAAAGGTGAGTATGGGGTGCCTTATAGCCTCAGCCCCCATCAACATGGTGGGTAACCTGGTAGTAGGGACAGAAAGGGTCCAGACATGTCTATGGACACCTGAGTCCCATGGGATGTAAGACCCCCCATAGCCCCAGTGTAGGGGCATGGAGCAGTGGCCCCAGTGAGGGGAAGGAATATGGGCCCCAGTGATGGGGTGTAGAGTGTGTAGTAAGTTGTGAAGAGTAGGGGTCACAGGGGCAGCCTGAAGGGTATAGAGTAGGGTCTGCGTAGGCAGGCCTTAAGGGCCATGCAGGGGCATGTAGATTATGGTCTGTGTGGCCTGAAGGACTGTGCACAGGCCAGTACCAATAGTCCAAAAACACAAACCCCAGTGAGGGGGCACGAGTTGAAGTTCCAGTGAGGGGGCCTTCTGGCCATGGCAAGTCTACAGATGCTTGAGGCTGAGTTTGGGTATAGGCTCAACAAGGGATCCAGGGAAGTAATAGTGGATACTTTAGTGTTTTGGAGGCCATCTGTGAGGAATGGGACATGGTAAAGGGGAGGCTGGAGCCGTGTATTACGCCTTTGGCATCAGGCAGTAAATGGGTAGCCTACCACCTTATTAACAGGTGGTAACCTTATTAACCTTATTAACAACTCCTAGTTGGTTTAACCAAAGGTGAGGCAAGTGGGCAGACTGCCCTAGACAGGGGCTGGACTGACAATGTGATTGATCTCAAGACCCTCCCCCATTAGAGTGGACTGAACATATGGAAATTCTGGAAATACAGGACATCATCCAGAAAATCTGGGATACTGTCTCTCTTCCTCCTCCCTCCCTGGCCATGCTGTCACAACTTGGCAGGGGTGTGGCTGCGGTGCCTGCCTGTCCACCTATAAGGCATTCTGCATTGCTTCTATTCCCAGCCAGACTGTGTCCTCCACCCCTGCTTTTCTGGTATGCTCATTATAATTTTCAAAGCTAGTTGGGACCAGTGTCTGAAATCCAGGACTGTTCCAGCTAAAATGGGACATATGGTCACCTTATGTAAAAGCAACATCAGGGCATTCAGGAATATAGGACATGGACCTGCCCCACAGTTCCATAATATTTCAAGCAATAATATAAGTAAAAGCATTACAGATTATTCAGCAGAGAAAATGAGACTGTCTGGAGCTTATTGTTAACTGCAGACCATGGATTTGATTCTATTAGCCTTACAAGTGCTAAGTGTCACCACTTGGCAGTGGGTCTGCATGGTAGGGCTAGCTCTCCACAGCTGAGGAAGATCTCTCTGACAGAACCAGGTCCTAAACTTTACATTGTGTAACAAAGTTGCTTTGCACTTCTCTAATACCTTTCAGGGACAAGGTGCCATCCACGCCATTCTTCTCTTTGGATGTGCTAAGTCTGACAGTGAAGACTCCCAGATCTGCACAAATAATGGGTAGTTTTGAGACCAATTCAAAATTCAGGGAGAAATTCTGATTTGGGTTAACCCAAAATGTTAGTTACGTTTTGTGAAACAAAAGAATAGAACAAAAAAATTCCCAAATTTTAGGTCAATCTGAAATGCTTTAGTCCAAAATGAATGGTTTTGCTTAATTCTTATATTATTTAACCCTTTTTCAACCTTTAAAAAAATTAGGTTAGTTTAGGAACAAAAGAGCCATTTCTATAGCAAAAGTTGAAATGCATGGTTTAAAAAATGTCAAAATGAAGCCTTTTGACATATCCACATAGTTGTCTCCCCTCTTTTTTTTTTTTTCTTTTGTGCCTGAAGCTATTTGCTGAATTTGACCTGAACTGATAAATAATGTTTCTCTCCCTGGGAACTGCACTTTTGGCTGTGTTTACACGAGACATTGACCATGCAGGCATTACTGTGCAGTCATTTAGTACTTGTATAAACAAGTACTAAGTGACTGAGCAGTAACCGGAGTTACTGCACAGTTGCACTGAGAAAAGGTTTTTCTGTGATGCTGACAGCACAGTAGCTTGTGTCTGCTGTGCAGTAGTTTGTGTCATGCTTCTTGCCATGCAATGCAACTGTGCAGTAGTCACAGGCTACTGCACAGTCAGTGTCTCATGTAGATGTGACCTTGCTGAAGATAAATTGCTGAGACCTAGATAGTTGCTTCAGCTCACATTAATTTTGGCCTCAGGGGAACATTAATTTTGGCCTCAGACTTGTACCCCCTCATAACTGCACCCCCTCACAAAATAACCAAATGCAAAATAAATTCTACAACCACTTGTGGTGTCAGGAAGAAAGCTTGACAAGAAAGTCAGTATGGACTCACTCTCCCTTAAGCTTCCTTTGCTGAATTCCAACACTAGCCCTGGTCTATGTGTTTCCCCTGACAGAAAGGTTCCCAGAAGCCAAGTAAAGTGAAACTTTTGCAGTTTTGTTAGCTCCTGTCTTCCTTTTCTTTTGGGCATTAAAGTGGAAAGGCACATCTGATGTGGAGGCAAAACAAGAGCATATTCTTGCTTTTTTTTTTTGTCTTCTAAGGTCCAAAAATTCTCTACCTGTCTTCCTCTTTGGTCTGATCCTTTCACTGAATGTCTCTTTCACTTCTTCACATGCATGCCAAATTCAAGTTATTTTCCCACTGAAATTTAGGTTTTTTTAAATTAGGACATGATAAGAAAATAAGTAGAAATCTTAAGAAGGGTTGTTTCATTCATAAATAGTTACATTTCCAGCATTGATTCTGTATGGGCACCTATCCATGAGTAGTGAGGCTGCTCTGATGTGCTATAACAGAGTCTGCTGGAGCATGGTAATCACTACACTCCAGCAGACTCCTGCATCTCATGTATCAGTGTCCCTGCCCTGAAAAAGGGTGCCAGGGATATTTTAACTAAAGCCCATTTGACAAGCTTTAGCTAAAGTGCCCCTACCACCAGTTTTCAGTGGTAACTGAAAACGCTGATATACAAGATGCTCCAGGCACTTTAATTAGAGCAGCTCTCAGAGTCACTCTTATTAAAGCTCCCCTCCCCTCCTGGAGCATGTGTATAAATCCCTAAAAGACAAATCCTTGAAGGAAAAAAAAAATATCCAATAGACAAAGAGAAACCAATGCCATCAAAATGAATTCAAGAGAAGATGATTCTCAAAGCCTTGAAGTTAGTTCATTCTTCATGTAACCAATAAAAGAACAGGAAAACTTTTATCCCTGATTTACCTTTTCCCAAGTTGCCTTGAAGGCATTTGACTCTTGGCAGTGATACTGAAATTGCTATCTATTGTCAAATCCCTTACTGCTAGTAAGGCTTCACCACTGTTTTTAGCTTCTCAAAAAATTGTCAATAAGAATCCTTCATCAAGAAAAAAACATAACAACTTTGCTTTACAAAGTTGCTTAAATTCCTTCTTTTCCGGTTCTTTTCCCCTTTTCTATCTAAGATGTGGCATGTTGGCAGAAATAGTTCAGAAAACATTAGATCTCTCCAGTGTGAAGTCATCTGCCAATCCAGGTAATCCTTGCTGAGTGTGTAGTCAATTCAGAGCATCCATACAAATTCTGCCAGAAGCAGTTAATTTCATTATCTTGTTCTGACTTCTTGTCCTTTCTGTTTCTTTATATAGGGTCCAACACTTCAAGGTGCAGAGTACTCTTATTACCCAAATCTGTGGGAGTTGAGGGCACTTGACACTGCACATAATTTGATTTGATATGCTGTTTCAAGGAAGGTGCAACAGTGTTATCTGTGTGTGAACGTAAATGTATTAGTCTGTGGAATATTCTTCTACATAAATTGGAGTGATTACTGAACTTTAGTTTTAAATGGGCCTAATAGAGGGAAGAATCAGGTCCATCAATCCTAACACAAAAAAACCCAATGTTAATCTGAAATTAGTTTTTGTGTTTTCCTCATAGCTGACCAAATGGCTCCAAGACAGACTAATCAGCTACCTATTAAATGAGAAGGGGTTATATAACAACTTGACCTAATAGAGCAAGATGCTGAGGCTGATAGTGAATTTGAGATACAAGAGTACTGAGCCCAGTGAAAACATTGCTCATTATTTTTATATTTTTTCAAGACAAGCATATCCTTAGTAGTGAGGGAATAACCGCCAATTGCAGGGCTTATTGAGATAGGGACTGTCTTTAGAGAAAGGAAGGATTTATTGAATCTGGAGTTTTATTTGAGTTTTCATAGATTCTAAGAACAGGATATTAACTGTGTTCCACACAGTACTCCAGTGTTAAGTTTGCCTTCAGCCTGAGTGCTATAGAGAAGTACATGTTTGTTATTTTATCTGAATTGGTTCTACCCAGCCAGCCAGCCAGTCAGCGATACTCTTAGCCTTGCCACTTCAGATAATGCTATCACTTGTCAACACTTAGGGCATTCACTTCCCTTTATGGATCTCATCACTAAGCAGTGCATATTATACAAAAATTGTGAATTGAAGTTCTCTTAGTGCAGCACAAACCTGAAATTCCATAACTCTGGAGACACTCGGTGCCTTTCTGAAAATTGGGGAAAGCTGCTTAACTAGGCTGCCTTCTCTGACAGTACAAAATGCTAGCTGAGTTTTTATCCTACATGCTTCAAAGTCATCACATCCTTCTTAGGTACTAGGCCTGTGTGAAACAACTAGTATTTGCTTTGCATTTGGATTTGGCTGATTTGGGGGACAGTTATTTGATTTGGTGATTTAAATCACTGGCACCAAGCGATTCGGCTGGATTTGAAGTAGAGATTCAGCCACTGCCGAACCGGCCATGTCTCTGAATTAGATAGGTCCCATCACCTGCCCGCTCCCCCAACCCCATCAATAGCTGCCTCACCCTGCCCTAGCTCCCCGCTTAAAAAAAAAAAAAAGCTGCTGCCAGGTGTGTGAGTGTGGGGGGGTGATCCCCGCTGCCCTGTGTTGTGTGTGTGGGGGCTCTGCCCTGAGCCCCCAACCACCCCGCTCTCCTAACCCTCTCCCCATGGCTGCCCCAACCAGCCCCAGCATTGGCTCTTTAAAAACTTTTAGAAATCCCACACTCACCGGATGCTGCCAAGCAGGGGGCGATCCTCATTGACCCCCACTGCCCCGCATTGCATGGGGGGGCTCTGCCACAAGCCCCCAGAAATCCCAATGGCTGATGCAGCATCCAGTGAGTGTGTGGCTTTTTTTTTTTAAACAACTGGGAGCTGGGACTGGGCAGAGCAGCCAGGGGGGAGCTGGGAGGGTGGGCAGGGTTTGGGGGCTCATTACAGAGAGCCCTTCATGCAATGCAGAGCAATGGGAAGCAGGGGGAATCACACCCCCACCTGGCAGCAGCCGGTAAGTGGTTTGTTTGTTTTTTTTAAAGAGCCAGGAGCTGGGGCCAGGTGGGGCAGCCATGGTGGTGGTGGTGGGGGGGGGTTGGGAGAGTGGGCAGGGGTTTGGTGGTGCTTAGGGGGGCTCGGAGAGCAGGCAAGGGATAGGGCCTGCTTGGGGTCCCCCCATGGTCCCCTTTCCCCTTGTCCAGCCCCCCCGCTCCCTTGCCCCCTTCTTACCAGCATAAAGTCTATGTCCAGCTCCCTGTGGTGGTGAGCAGGGACAGCCCAAATCTCTGAAGCTCTCTGAATCTTTTCTGAATCAATTCAGAGAGGTTTGAATCGATTCAGACCTTTTTATTGGTCTCCTGAATTGGTTCAGATTTGGAGATTCAGTTGCGGAATTGGGCCAAATCTCTGAATTGAATCAGCACCCAAAGCTTCTCACAGCCTGATTAGATACCACCTTTAAACTAAGGTAATGGGCAACCTCTATTGACATCCTTCCTCTTCACTGTGCTTATGGGAACTAGGAGAAGAGACTTCTTTCATCACTGGCATTTTACAGGTTGTCTAGCAACTTCACTCTTCACTCCTAACCTTGGACAAAAAGATTCCCTTAGCTAGCTGGGTCAGCTCTGAGAGAGTCAAAGAACAGCACTGAGCACAATGTTATCCCTGCAATATTACTGTACTTTGATTAAGATAGATTGTTAGTAAGCTAGGAATTCTACTGTATCATGTATAGAAAAGGGTAAAACCTGAAGAGGTGGCGATCCTTCAGAACTATAAGAAAGATATGTGAGCAGTCTGCAACAAAATAAACTATTATGAGCAAAACTAAAAGAGGTACTAACGCTATTAGCTAGACAGAACAAATCAGAGTGCCATCTTCATGAGAAACTGGAGAAAACAGCTGAAGTGGTTTCTATTTTCTGAGATGCTTGGAGAAAGTAATATTAAGAAAAGAAGATTCATAGGACCAAACCTTATGATTTGCCATTGACTCAAACAGGCTTTATCTCACATTTTTTAATTAGAACAATAAAAACCAGTTGTGTCAACACGCCTGTCCTCCAAGGTTCCACAGCTTCCTTTTCATTAATGCTAAATAGTCCAGAAATCTAGCGCAGGAATATTTCAAGGTCTCTTTGTAATTTTTCTCTGTCCTAGACGCCAACACTTTCTATTCTGAGAAGTATGAATGTATTCCCTAAATCCAACTCTTCACTATGAGTAGTACATAATTGTTTCTGCTTAGTTATTGCAATTGCTCTGTGTTTTTCTAACTTCCTGGGTAATATACATTTAGTTTCAATGCTATATTCCAACCTACAGTTTGAAGTAATCTTGCTGTTTTATTGTACTTTCAAATAAGTGACCCCAAGCCCATTGAAATCAATGGGTTTTGATTGTTTGTTAATAAATGATTGTTCTTTAGATGCCAGCATTTATTCACCTTGTATAAAGCACAGGCTCAGTGGGAAAAGCAAAGCACTTCACATTCCTTATGAGACTATTGGGATATTAAAGTTAAATTGTTTAGATTTTCCTTTTTCTGCTTATGGAGTGAGATATTGAAACACTACACCTTGGTGGCCCTATGGTATCTCTCTCTACCTCTCCCCATTAACTCACTTGCCCCCTCCTCCCCACTGCCCCAGGGCATCTCAGAAAAAAATAAACTTTGATTGTTATATATTTCTCTACTATATTATCTCTCAGCTGTAGCAATTCTAGGCTGAATTTTCCACTTAGGCATTTTATGTGGGTACTTAAAGTTCCAAGTTTGGAGAAGTTTAAATAAAAAGTTGAACACTGCTCTTTTAGACATTACTTTCTACCCATTAAGTCACTGTTTTTCCACATTAATCAAAGAGTAAGATATCAGGCTTCAATTCAGATTATGTCAGTAACAAATGTCTTTTCCACATTCAACTAGAAGAAAACTTCCTCTTTTGTTTTCATGGGAATTTAATGAATTCCAGTAGGTATATTTTTCCAGCTGTAGTCTTTTATTTGCAATTGGAAATTGCCACTTGAAATACCACCTTTCCTATGGAAAAACTGCTCATATAAATACTGGCAGCTTAAATTTATTTGAAGTACTCAGATTAGATGGTTTTCTTATGCACAAGCAGACTTTGTCAATAATATTCTGGGTGAGTATCAATAAGCAGCTCTTAAGTTATTCTTTTTTAACCTTATTCCTAAAGAAAGATAAAGAAATTTTAGTTTAAAGTCATTTGAGGTAATGTCTTTTTTTCGGGTTCTTTTTGACAGACAGCAGTACTGATCAAGGCATGTATCTTATTTTCCCTTTATATTTGAGCAACTCCTGATGGGATTGGGAGAAAATCTTCTCTTATATTTTCAGTTTCACTTAGGGAAGATTGGATTTTTCTTTTCAAGGATAGGGAACAGAAATAAGTGGTCTAATGCTTACATGCTTGCTTGTAGTTATGTGAAATCAGTTTGAGATGTTTGTGCTGGGGAGACAAGAGAAGCTCTGGTTTCCCCATTATTCTTTGCTTCCCTTATCCACCAACTATTTGACTCCTGGAAATCTTTGTGACTTTTACTTTGTGATTTTTACTTGTCCTGGACCACTACCTTGCAATTCTAAGGACTTTTCCATGATGTTTTCTCTTCTGATTTCTCCTGTGAAACAAGATACAGTGATAACTGGAATAGAGCAGATTTTTTCTGAGGCTGCTGAGCTGGCTGACAGGTGAGCTGTCCCCTTCAGTTTGCCAGATTTCTCATCTCCTATAGTCTCAGGTTTTCAGTTGTTTGCAATATGAATGGATTAACAGAGAGAGGGAGATAGGATGAGCATCTGAAGTCACTAATGCCCCTGCTTTGGGACTGGGACAGTGAAACAAAAATTCCTGGAGGACATGGGATACTGAGATCAAAGCCAGGATCTTCTATAAAAATTAGTTTAATTCAGATGGTGAATTCTGTTGCAGGGATTCTCAGCCTGATTCATATCTCATATGGGTATGAATTGGAATTCCATGGAAGTACAATAAATCATACTTCTCTGAAACTGATGACTGAGAGATCCAAATCAGACCCCACGTAACCTTCTGTGTTCAGTACAGGGCTCGTTACACTGCCCTATACATGGTTGTTAATAACCATTAGATAGTCAAAGAGTTGTCAACAGTATACATAGTTAGATAAGACAATGAGCATATTAATCTATAAGGACAAGCTTCGTATGGCAGAGGAACTCTTATGATTATTTTAGAAAGCCTTGGCAAAGTATGGTTTTCATTCCCGTCAAAAGGAAAAAATGTACATTCCTTTGCTTCTATTTAGCAGATAAACTCTCAAGACTGTAGAGTCCTTGGTTGAAAGGTAATTGGGAATAACCTGAGGGCTCTGGAAGGTGTGATGGCTTCTTCACAACAAAAGACACATTGACAAATTCCACTGCCAGTGGCATAAAAAAAATCAGATTTTATATTTTATGGCTATTTCAACACTCGCTCACTTTCCAGCTATGAGTTCTCCAGATGGCAAATATTTTTGCTTCTTTAATGAAGCCCATAGACAATCTGCATACATTGTATTTTTTAAAATCTTTATTGACCACAACCTTAATTATTCAAGTTTAGGATTCACCGTAAATTCATAGTGCAAAACTCTTCAAATGTTCCTGAAATATTGTGAAGAGTTGATACAAGCTTTTTGATCACACTTTGTAATCATTACGAACAGCCACTATAGACACCATCTAATATAGGATGTGATTATTCTTACCTGCTTTCACTCTTGTTGTATCATCTATGACACGAATGAAGTTTTGGTCAGTCTTGGAAAGTATTCTGTAAAGTTGAATCTTGAGCTGTGTTTTAAATAAAATATTGGAGATGTCAAAATCAAAAGATTGATACATTGTTTTCCCGTCTCAATTTCATCATTAATGAGATACCAGTAGGAGACAACTATAATTCCAGCCAGTGATCAGATAATCAACCAGATAATCAACTGCTATTTTTTCCTGCTTTCATCCACACAAATAGATATGCATGGCATGTGTGTGTGCACACACAGTTCCTGAGTGTATCTATGGCCCTTTTCATTCTCTGAAAGTTTTGTCTATCATATTTTATTTATTAATCCTCATTCTGTCGTTGGCCTCTTTTTTAATTTTAGAACTTTCCATGACAAGCAATTTGAGCATGGCCTAATGACCTCCAAGAGGGATATTAAAAGCTAGAATGAGATAAAACCAGTAAACATATTAAAGATCCTGTAAGGCAATTATTGCTGTGATATAAAGCATCACTGAATATTTTGAAATGAAGAAAAATTCTTCATATACAACATAAAAAATGCACCTCTTTTCTTGGAAACAGCATTTGTTATTAGTAAGCCAGTCTGTTTCACAAGACACCATCACTCTTTGAAACAGATATCCTAAGCTGGCTGGCAAATTGGGTGATCTGATGAAAGAATTTCTGGATGTTCAGCCAAACTGATCCATGTTTTAAATTTTTATGTTAGAGAATAAAATCTGTTTTCCACCCATAGCTGTTACCAGTCATTTCACCCTGATCTAGTTATACCTGAACAAAAAAGCCCATCAATATATTGGCTGAAAGTGCAGAGAGAAAAATGTGTTTTTGTTTAGACAAAATTTTTGGAGATGGAAGTACTGTGAGTTATCAATGTTGTAATGCAGTTCCCCATGGCCCTGGTCAGCCTTAAATAGAAAATCACATGTGCCACTTTAAGTTCAGAATTAGCCCCATTGACCTCAAGCCAAGAAATCTTGTCTTTAGGAGACTGCATAATGTCCATGCTAAACTTGGGAATGCCTCCAATAAACAGACATAGGGTGATTGTAGAAGTCATTCCACTTGGACCAAGGGTCCATCACTTTCACCTGATACCTCTGGCAAGACTGTGGTTTTGTTTTATCGTGATTCTTCTTTTTCTGCTTTCCTGCTTTCCCTACCTCCTCCTCCACCCTCACACCCATCAAAATCCATGGTAATCTTGCAACTGACTCCTGCGTGATTTGAAGGAAGCCCATAAAATACTTAATAAATTGTGCAGTGATGTATGTGGGGAGAACATTTTCTTCCTGAGCTCATGATATAAAAGTCTGAGAATCAGAAAAATGGGGTTCTATCATGTTTTAGACTTTGCACATATTGATTGCATTTTAGAGTATTAAAATCTGATCTCCAATTCACCATCACTGCAAAGCAGACATAGGCTCTCTGTATTTTCCTGCCATATAGTAGAGAGAATATCTTTTGTATAATTTGTTGAGAATCATAACAAATGGTCAGATTTGAGTCAAATCCTCATTCTTCCAGAGAAGTTTGATGATCAATCTACTGACTTTTCTTAATCTGGTCTGAATTTTTAATGCAGTCTCATGTCAGTTTTCAAACTTTATCTATCTATCTTGAGACCACAATCAAACTCATGGATTAAGTAGGATTGTATGGGTATAACTGAATGCAGGACTTTGACATTTGGATCAAGTATGAACTGGCTGAGTTCTTTTCTGTCTCCTAAAACCCAGAAAGTGGAATTCAGAGATACTTCATTGAAAACATCCAGACACCAAAACAATTATCTCAGTTACACTGTTGACCTGATCCTTTTGAAAATTACTGTCTACTGGCGGACTCCCACATACGTAGTTCAGATTAAATAAATCTTGACACAAAGCTCACTATTCACTATTTTTATGAGAAGGTGATATTCCAAAAATGGTATGATACTGACTTAGCTTCTCTACAATAACAGTGAAAAAAAGAATAAAATCTGCTTGTGCTAACTTTCAGCAAAATGTTTTTTTTCATTTTCAGTATGCTGTCTCCAAGTCAAGGATGAGTAAGGAATATGTAAAAACCCTTCCTTAACAGTAATTAAGCAATGTGTGTATATCAAAATGTGCATGAGGTCAGGATTAAAGATGTATGGAGAGGACCACCAATGAAGCCTACCTGTACACCAGCTGATTTTGAATGAAAGGGCAGTGTATCTGTTTAAAGTATGTGGTGATGATCATTTGTCATGTCATATCTCGGGAAACATGACTCTTCTGGAAAAGTCTCTTTCTCAGAAAGGCAGCATGGTGGTAGATATATATTTCCCTCATGGCTGTTTTTCAGTTTAGTAGTCAAAACAATTTTGCTTACATTATTCTTGGCCCCTTTCAGTCAATATATCCAAGCAGCTTTTGAAAACTTGCTCCATTCTTTCTGCTTCATGCATTATCACCAAGGCTGAACAGTCCAGAGAGAGTATGTTGTTGGTTATGAAGCGTAAAACAAAAAATGCAGCAATACAGATTAGGCTGTCTCCCCAGTGGAATCCATGTGTGCTTCATAGTTTCATTTCTAGTTTTACAAACCCAAAGAGAATAGGGATGTGATCTGAGAAACAGAGTACACACTGTTTATTTTGGCAATGAATTGTTCTTACAGGTCCCTATCCTGCGATGCAATCTGGTAACATGGACTTGTGCCTGACTTTAAGGGGCTTCCACATGGATGCAAGGGGCTGCAGCTGCACAATGTAGTCCAGAATCAGCCCTATAGTTCTGAGTTGATATCTAATCCTCAGTATCACTTGCAACATGTCATAATATGTACTGTGAAAGAGATCACGTACAAAAACCTAGAGTCAGCAAACACCACATTTCACTACCTCTTGGTTTCAATGGTTATCCTCTCCAAGTTGGCTTATGCGTTTTCTGGTTAACTGGCTATACAGATAGGATTAGGATTAAGATTTATTTATAGCACTAGGTCTGCGTGCTGCATTGTACTGACCTGTATGCATAAATGTCCCTGCACCAAAGATTTACAGCCAACGCTGCAACTGGAATGACATTTATCATACGGTGTGTTAGTACCTGTTTTGTATGGATGCTTTTTAAGAATTCTTAGCTGTCTATATCTGCCTGTTTCCCAGTCCTTTTATCTCACTAGAGGAGCAAAGAGGCAGGAGACCAATATGACAGCTGTTGTTTGAAAATGTGTGAGAGAGAAATGAATCTCAGCGCAGTTGTTGCTTGTGATTCTACTGAAGCCCAGCTTTTCTGCTCCTTTCCATAATTTACACCATAATTTAGCACTCACTTGAGCTGATTTATCAACAACTAAATTCACTCCTTTATGACTGAAACTCTCTGAGTTGGTGGTTTAAGCACGTTGGGCCATTGGTTTTTGGGTGTCTCAGGGAACTTTCAGGTAAAAAAAGGGACATGGTGACTGAGATTGGGCACCTCCAACAAGCTTTCTTTGACCACAATTCTGCTCCAAGGAGCAAAACCCCCATTGGTGACCCAAGGGCATACAGATTTAGGCAGAAGTTAGGCACTCTGGTTGCAAAAATGGATCCAAAACAATCTTGCTCCAGCAGCCACAGAAATTAGTCAGCACTCTAATTCATTTGGTGCCTATGGTGTAGACTGCATAGATTCCTAGGTGATAAAATCTAGGCTTATGAGCATGCTTGGAAGCAACTCTGTCTAAGCCTGTAGGTTCCTTGCTCCTACATATATTTTATCATAATCCAGCTCTAAACAGACCCATATCTAACTCCCAGGAGCTCTGAGAGACAGGTTTGAGGCAGGATACAGATGCACGTTGCTAAGAGCATGTTTAACATACTCCAGTACCTTTGATTCATAGATGTTAGAGCTAGGAGGGACCTCGAAGATCATCAAGTCCAGCCCCCTGCTACAGGGGCAGGAAGTCAGCTAGGGTCAAAGGATCTCAGCAAGAAAAGCATCCAGACATTTCTTGAATGAGTCCAGAGTAGATGCCTGCACCACTTCTGGAAGGAGTCTATTCCAGGTCTTGGGGACTCGGACGGTAAAGAATTTTTTTCTTATGTCCAGCCTAAAACGGTCTTGGAGGAGTTTGTGACCATTGGTCCTTGTTTTTCCTTGGGGTGCTCCGGTGAACAGATGTTCTCCCAGATCCTGATGCACACCCCCAATGTACTTACAGACAGCCACAAGGTCCCCACTGAACCTGCACTTTTCCAGGCTGAAGAGTTCCATGGCTCTCAGTCTCTCATCATACAGCCTATTCTTTCGACCTCTGATTATGCGTGTGGCTTTCCTCTGGACTCTCTCAAGCTTCATGATATCCTTCTTGAATTGAAGAGCCCAGAATTGGATGCAGTACTTCAGCTGCAGCCTCAACAAGGCTGAGTACAGCGGGAGGATGACATCCTGAGATTTACTCAAAAAGCATCTATGGATGCAAGCCAGAATTTTGTTTGCTTTACCAGCTGCAACATCACATTGGTGGCTCATGTTCATCTTGTGGTCAATCATGACCCTCAAGTCTCTTCCAGCAGTGGTGCTAGTAAGTGTAGCACTGCCAAGCCTATAAGTATGCCATGGGTTTCTTTTCCTGAGGTGGAGTACCTTACATTTATCAATATTGAACATCATCAGATTTGTATCTGCCCACTTACTTCAGTGTCATCGGCAAACTTAGCCAGTGCACTTCTGACACCAATGTCCACATCATTAATAAAGATGTTAAACAAAACAGGTCCTAGGACAGAGCCTTAAGGGACGCCACTGGTCATGAAGCACCATATTGATTCACTACCATCGAGCACTACTCTCTGGGTCCGACCTCAGAGCCAATTTCACAGCCACTGGACTGTGGTGTAGTTGAGGCCACAGTTGGCCAATTTTTCCATGAGGGGGTCATGGGGAACTAGATCAAAGGCTATTTTAAAGTCCAGATATATGACCTCAATCTCTTCTTCCTTGTCCAGGTGATATGTCACCTGGTCATAAAAGGAGATGAGATTGGTCAGGCAAGACTTACCCATGACAAACCCGTGCTGGCTATCCCTCAGGATATTGCCCTCAGTCAGCTTTTCCAGAAGGGTCTCCTTGATAATTTTCTCCAGAATTTTACTGGGGATTAAGGTCAAGCTGGTTGGCCTGTAATTCCCGGGATCTACTTTCCACCCTTTCTTGAAGATGGGTACCACAATGGCCTTCTTCTAGTCTTCAGGTACTTCACCTGAGTGCCATGAATTTTCAAACAGTTTTGCCAATGATTGGGCTATGACACCTGCCAGCTCCTTGAGTACTCTAGGGTATAATCTGTCAGGACCAGCTGACTTGAAGGTGTCTAGTCTCCTGAGGTGATCCTTTACTAGATTTACACCGAGGCTGGGTATAAATATGCCCTCACCCTGGCCATCGTGCATCTTGCTAGGCAGGGCAGTCTCACTGGACTGATGAAAGACTGAAGCAAAGTACCCATTAAGCAGATTGGCCTTTTCCTGGGTGTCGGTTATCAGTTGTCCCATTTGGTTAATCAGGGGTTCAATGCTACCCTTGTTTTTTTTCTGACTCCCTACATATCTGAAAAAGGACTTTTTATTATCCTTGATACGTAAAGCCAGATGGAGCTCATTTGCAGCCTTGGCTTCCTTGATCTGCTCCCTGCAGGTACAGACCAGTGCTGAGTACTCCTCCTTGGGGGTAATTCCAGCCTTCCATCCTTTATAAGTCTCTTTTGAAGTGTAGGAGGTCCTCAAGTTCCCTGTTGAGCCAAGGGGGTTGCTGTGCCCTTTTGCTACCCTTCCTCTGAGATGGGATGGCCATCCCTTGTGCTGTCAGGATCACTCCCTTGAGGAGCAAGCAGTTCTCTTGGACTCCTCTTCCTGTCGAGCCATGGTCCCTTAGGGCCTCAACATTGAGCCTCCTGAGCTTGTCAAAGTCAGCCTTTCTGAAGCCGAGGACTTCTGTATCGCTGACTGACTTGCCAGCTTTATGATGGATAGTAAAGGTGATCAGCTTTACTGTTGTGCTTAGCAGGAAGAGCAGTAGCTACAATCTGTGACTGTTAGAAATTCCCATCAGTTGTTTAGCACCTGAATATTGACAGCACACAGTCAGGAAGTGGGAGACCTGTGTACTGGGTACCCCTTAGCTTAACAGATTTTAACCGTGTATCTTTCACTTCCCATATCACTGCCCTGTTTCTTCATTTGCATTAGATCAAATGCTGGAGGCTGTAAGTGACAGGAACAATGGAAAAAACCCTGGCTAGATCCAGTTCCCTTTCCCTTTTAGCATCCATGCTCTGCCACTATTTTGTGACACAGAAGACTGGGCAAGATGGACTATGGTCTGATCCAGTAAATGGCAGTTCTTATGACCCATGGCTTCCAACTTTTTTAAATTCAAGGCACTATTTGGAAAGAGCCAGTTCTTAGTTTTTGCTCATTTTTTTACTACAGAAACTTAACAGAGCAATTCGTCGCTTGCAAAGAACTCAGAAAGACCACAGCAGGTCAGAAATGGTTTTGACACTATGGATTCCTATCTGAAATGTCTGGGTTTATTTTGTGAATTACATGTAGGGGTTTGTACATGTGCTAATATTGGCTGCACCCCATAGCACCCTTTACAGATCTCATAGCACCCCAGAGTACCACAGCACTCAGGATGCTTTATATGTATCAAAAAGTTGAGAGCAAAAATCCTTTAGGCACCCTGGTCCTTTAAAAAAATGGACCCTGTTATTGGGAAGCTTAGTGTACTGGACTATTTGTCCATTTTCGTTTATAACATGTACAAATATTTTTAGGGCCTACTTTGCTTTTTAGTTGCTTTTATATAAACTAAAATGACCAGTACAAAAGGAATAAGCCAAACTTTTTCATGCATTCCAGGAAATAACCAAGAAGAAATAAAATCAAATAAATAATACTTTGTTTCTCTCAGAAACATGAACATTTAAGGTGCTCTTCCCTTCCCTGAATTGACCTTGCAACTTATCTTGAAGGTGAACAGATTTGAGTTATTTCAGATTAAGGGAGAAGGGTAAATTACAAACTCACAGGTTCCTCCTGGACAACAGCAGGCTGGCATCTCTCTCCATTCTTAGCTGTGGGGACCTCAGCTCCAGCTTCCACACTAACCATAGTTGTGACCATATCAGGATCATAATTCAAGAGAAGCAGTCTCTTAGGTAGACAGGTCCCAGGCCTTTTAGATTTGTGGGTTAAAAACAGCACCTTACACTTTCCCCAGAAACCAAAAGGCAGCCCAGGTAGATCCTGAAACAATGATATTACCTACTTCCAATGTACGTACCTTGTATGTATCATGTATAATCTGAAGCATAAGCGTATGAATTGATTTAAAGTGCAGGAGACTGATCTGGAAGTGACAAAGGCAATGGTTACAGTAGCAAAATTTGTATGCCCAAGAAATAGGTACTATTCCCAATCCAAAGAGAAATGAAAAAGACTGTCCTAGACCAGACTGATGTATGATTACCTAAGAACACCAGAGGAACTAGCATTAAGTCAGTTTGGAAACTCTGGTTACAAGGGTCAATCATACCATCAGAAAGGCTGACAGATATAATCCTTGTCATAGCACACATCGTCTGATTACTCCTGATCTCAACTTGATTGAGATTCAGTCAATATTCTGTATGTGTCAGTAAGTATATATAGGCAGTCAGACAAAAATAGCCTAGGCGCATATGAAAAATCACTTTTCTATTGTCACATTACATGCTTTTTGTGCTCTGTATGCACAGATGGCTCTGACTGAAGGTTACACAGAAATCTTTGTCTGATTTATTGAATTCTGACTCTGGCCAGTAGTTTTGTGCATTACTAGCTGTGAAGTTTACCTCCCTGTGTCAGTCTCATTTAACTTGGATTGTGCCAGACAGAGTTTTGCCCTAGGATTTTATAAACAGAGCCCCTGTGTGCTGTGAACTTAGTGTTTAAAAACACATCCCCATCTATAGCAATACTTTGGGGTGAAGTTGTTGTTCTGTTAAGCTCAATAGGAAAATTTTTTGAAATTCATTTACTGAATTTGCTGGTGTTCACTGTTTGTTCTCTATCACTATTGACTACAGTCATAAATGTCTTATTAATTGAGATATGCGTGTTTGTATATAAGCCTTTTTGAAACTACCAGTAATAACCTGCATGTTTTTGTCCAGAGGTTTGGAGAAAATGTCAATAGGATTGTTTCTTATTATGCTAATTATGCACTTTTCTTTTAATAATTGCTTTTACGGAACATTAACACATTAGTTACATGAGAAGTAGTATGGAGGCACACAAAGAAATTGATCAGTTGTGTTATTAAAAGTAATGGAAAAATGATTTCTGAAAGTACATATTGTAGTTAAATATCACTAGAACCCAGGCTGTGATGCAGATCTTGTAAATACACAGAGTACACTTCTGACTGGTGAACACAGGTAACATCTTTATTTAGAGCCATGGAGTTTCTGCTCAAAACTAGAGTGCATTGCAATATTATATGTAAAAACAATATTTAATACTGTAAAAAGACTGAATACTAAAGCAAAAATTCTTCCATATTCAGTACAAGGTACCTGCACAATGGCAAATAATTATTAATACTTAGTATTTTTCTGAATGTAAACAACTGATGTACTCTAACCTCTGGTTAAGAATGAACAGTTGACTGGCTACTAATGTAGTAAACAAATGACATTTTGAAGAACCCTTTGTAGAGCAAAAACAGAATAGTCAAGCCTCAGATGTCTCCAAGAGGAATGGCAAAAAGACAAGTTGGGCCTCTTCCAATATTTACCAAGAAAAAAAATCCATTTGGCTTGAAAGTAATCTCAGACTTGCTAGTATGGAAAAGTAATAGTACACTACAAAGAAGAACTTACAGGGTGGCCTGATTCTGTGGTTGAAATTGAAAAACAAATAGAATGTTGCTACACCTTGAGCTGGATAACTACAATATGACCACTATCTAATGAAAAGTGAATGAGAGGAAATAGCCATGTCATTATTCTTATTAGATATATGGTATATATTTTGGATGAGTTAGTCTTTAATTTTCCATATTTGTTACCAATGCATCAAGCTGCTTTCTTCAACCTATAACAACATAAGAAGTGCCATACTGGGTCAGGCCACCCTCCTAGCCCAGCAGCCTGTTGCCAACACGGGCAGAAGTGGATGCTATAGAGAAAGATCACGGAACTGGATAGCACAGTGACTGTGTGCTTGTGCAAAGATTCAACGAGGTGCATTTTAACTTCTGAAGAGCCCCATGTGGCTCTGGAGCCACAGGTTGGCCACCCCTGCTCTAGAGTGATCTATACAATATCTTTCTTGGCATCTATCATTTATTGGTTTAAAGATGCCAGAGAAAACATCTCCAATCATAATTAGTCTGATCTTTCTTACAAAATATGGTGTCATATTTATAACACAATATTAAATCCCTTTTCAGTCTTAGCCAGGTAGCAGTCATTCAAGCTTCAGTCTCATGCAGATTCATAGAGCAAGCTCTAAATTACATTGCACTTCTCTAACAGAAGCTTCACATTTACGGGAGTGAGATTTCTTATATTAAGATGTGTCTTTGGACATTTTCAATAAAGACCCCATGCCTCATTAGCAGATGAGAGGATGGAGCATCTTTCAGGAAACAGAAAGCTGAGAAAGAAATGGATTGGTTGTAATGGAACTAAATAGCACCGAAGAACAATGGAGGGAAGCCTGGGCAAATCCCAACTTGTTGCAGAAATACTTCATCAGTGACCCTACAGTACCCCAGACAGAATTTGACCTATAGAGAAAGATTTGGTCCTCCCTGAATTGCATCTGGACACTTCATGGAAAATGTGGACACGTACTCCATAAATGGAGAATCAAATAGAGTCCAGGTTGTGATTGTGGTGTGATTTTTCAGAAGGTGCAAGACATTGTGAACGATTGCCCAATTAGATCATTTAATGATGATCTAAAATCAATCCATGAAGCTACCCTTGAAGCAATGGAATGGTTATCAAATTTAGATATAATCTATGAATGTTGTAATCCTAAAATGTCAAAAGAATAAAAATACAAAATAAAAAAAATTGAACTAAATGTGTGGACAGACAACACAGTTGATTACACACTGGTATAAACAGGCTTCATACAGAAAATAAGCCGGGAGTTAATCTAGCATAGAACTGTCCTGTAAGAATCAAGGAAATAAATCCATGGTTACAAGTTATACTGGTGTATGTATCATTTGTTCATAGTTTATACTGAAGTAGCCTTTTGCCCAACACTAAAAGGCTATTACCTATTCTATACTGTAGCAGGTCATCCTCTGCAGCACTATCTTAAGAGTAGATTAGATAGGTACTTGGCTGGGGTCCTGTGACCCTGGCACTCGTTTCCTGCCAATTGGCGGGGGGTCAGACTAGATGGCCTGCTCTAGG
>JAGPOW010003642.1:61362669-61378503 GCA_030014935.1 Caiman crocodilus | reverse complement strand
GTGACCCTGGCACTCGTTTCCTGCCAATTGGCGGGGGGTCAGACTAGATGGCCTGCTCTAGGCCCCTTCTGACCCTAGGTACTATGATACTATGATCTTCCTGGTAATCTGTGCCTTACATGGGGGGCACTTGGAGCCTTCTTTGGGGTTCTTATGTCCTGTCCTATACTCGTCTGCCATGTCTTGATGGAAATTATTATGATGATGTTCTTGCGAGTGGGAGACTGCCTGTTGTATTGGGTATGTTGAGGCATTTCACCTACATGGGCCTGACCCCTGTTTTTTTTTTAGCTAGGCCTCCCTGTTTAAACCCACTAATCAGGATTTGATTCTGAGGTGCTAGCCTTTTCTTGTGTCTTGAGGCTTATAGCTCCCTTTTCTGCTCCAATCTACTTCCTGGCCCACAGGCCCAAGCACTGGCCCCACAGCTGGGGGGGTTGCAAGTTCAAAACCGGGGGATGGCCACAAACTTGCTCCTCTCAGTCCAAAAAAATACCAAAATAAAGTTGCACCACAGGTGCACCAGACCTCCGGCGCCGGGGTCTCCACTCTGTAGTGGGTCCCCAAAAATGAGGCCTCCTCCTTCCCCTAATATCCTCACCCAAACCTCTGGTTTTATTCATTAATCAAAAAGAAAAAAAAGTTAACGGTCCCATTCATGGGTAATAACTGCCATCAGCTAATGTGATAAAGAAAAGCAGCGTGTCCATTTACATTCCCAGGGTCCGTGCTTTGGCTCCCTACCGTCGGCTCATGCCCTTGCTGTGATGTTGTTGCCGTCTCAGTGAGGCTTCCGTGGCTCCCTTCTTTGTACATTTGGACTGCTCCTCCATGGTGCTCTCTGAGTCACTCCTTCCCCTTCAACAACTCCTCCCCCCCCCCCCCCAACCACTCTGCCCAGGGTTTTTATAGTCCTGCCCCTTCCAGTCAGCTGACTAGCTGGCCAGGCTCAGCATTTAACCCCTTCTTTTCCAGCACTCTATGCCCAGAAAATTCTGGCCTTAAAGGGATGGATATGCCTTTTGGTAACAGGGCTAGGATCCCCTGTTACATATACCCACCAACAGACAAGGCACCATAATAACTGTCATGCAAATGCATGCAGCTACCCCAGGACAGGGAAACATCCATCTACTCTAGATTGTGGTATATTTTACGCTGGTGTACAAACCAATGTAAATTATACCACTCTAAATATATGGTCTGTCTAGTATCTATTACATCATTGTTTCAAACAATTGTAGGATATGTGTATGTTTTCATGTAATTAAAGTAATTAACTATATCCAAAATAGGCAATATGCAAATACTCTACAACTGCTGCAACATCATGGAAAGTCCCTATCCCACATAAATAAATTCAAGCATGCCTGTATAAAACACTATTTAAAAGAGACAAGTGACCAAGGATATGCAAAGATATGGGGGGAAAAGCTTGTCTAAAGAGATATCTTACATAGCATACAAAAATGGCAAAACTCCAGGTTCTGATATACAGTCTGCAGAATTGAATGACAGAGCACAGGGCCCTGAGAATGTACCCAATGAATCCAGCCCTGGGGACTGACAGCAGACCCATCACAGCCAAGTGAAACAGACCTTGAGGTTGCATATTGTCCTGACAACAGATGGATATACATGTTTGCTGTTGGTCTGAAGTCTGGTTGCAGTCCCTGTCAAAGGCAAAAAAATCTCCCTTCCTGCCAACAAGCTTTACTACTGTTTTATCTGGATAGAACCAAAGGATCCAGCTTTCATCCAGATACTAGGGGCCATTCTGGAGTTACTCTGGAATTACACCAATGTTACTGAGCTCAGAGTCTGGGACTGCAGGAACAAAGAAATAGAATTATCTAAATGTGATCAGAAAGAGAAAGGAATTTGTTATGATGTTGGGCTTTGAGGGGTAATGATATGACAAAGAGATGAGGGGGAAGAGATTTCAGAGTCCTCAGAGTAGAAATATGGTTGATTTTGCAGAAGAATTTATAACATGGTAGCTGTTTATGTTTCCATAAATGGCAGTTTCTATACATTACCCATAGGATATGCCACATGAAATGACATGCATATTATGATCTGAGGTGTTCTACAAGGCAAAGAAGTAGAATCAAAGTTCTCATATTTGAAAGATGTTCAATCACAGATCTATTTTAAATGTTATTTGGTAGAATGTAATGACATTAGTGTTCTTCTCATCCTGTACCCGAAGATCTGCTAGAGGAAAATACTGAATACTCAAGAAAGTAAACACCTCCCCCAGGCAAAAAAGTTCAAAAAACTAACAACAAAACTGTTAGGCAGGAGACCATGGATAGAACTTCTTCAAATTTGTATGCTTCAAGCCAGGACAAACTATGTGCATTACCTTCCATATTTCTTCAGTCTACAAACAAAAATAAATACTGGTAATAATCTGTGGTCTTAGCTGCAGGGCTTTTACAATAGGAAATCTTCCTCCTAAAGTAAATTAGAAATGAAAAGTAAAAATAAATAACTTAAAACAGGGAAATATTATTTAGAAAAAAAATAACTTGGAAATGAAAACCAAAAGAAAACTCTGAAATACATAAAGTTTTAAATTAATCCAAAAAGAAGAACTAATTAATTATTATTACTTTGTTAAAGGGACAGTTTAATTATTGTTGGATAAAGAACCCAATTAATTAAAGTTTATTTAAGTAGGGGCTAATGCTTTTGATGTTTCATCTTTTACACTTAAGTCAAAAAGGAAAAATGGGGCACTTCTGTGATTGCGTATGTGACTAACTTATAAATAAGTTTAAGTTCAGGCACGAGCTAACACCATTTCTTTTCTCATGAGCCCTAGCCTGGCCACGCATTCAATTAATGGCATGATAGGAGCCAGCTACAAAATTATTACACATTTTTTGTGTAATAACTTTGTGGTTTATTTCTTGTTTTGTCATGCCATTAATTACATCAATGCGTTGCTTGGTAAGAACTGCAGGCATAATTAACTGGTTAATCATGTCTTAAATGTAACTTGTGCCAGGGGCCATAGTTGCAGTGTATTCAGCAGGAGTACCAAAAAGAAACTTTGCCTGGAGGAAGCCTCTGTGAAGTAAATCCTTCTGGGACTTCCCTCATCTGTTGCTGATGGACTAAAGTAGTAATATCTATTTACAAGATACAACATACCACTTTACATCTACACCAGACAGCAAGTAAGCAGTGTAGCAAAGAAGAGGGATCTTTTTCTCTTCTCTTCTCCTTTCTCATTGAATCAGGTTAGGTTTGTTTGGTTTTTCTGACTATAAGATACCTGTCCTTCCTTCTCTATTCCCACAATACCAATACTGAAATTTCAGGAACATCTAACACAGCCATATAGGAAGTGAGGTGTGGCCTTGTCTTCCTCAAGGAGAGAGACAAGAACATAGTTTAACCGTAAGTATCACAGCAAATTAAAATCTCAAAGCAATTCAAAGGGTCCAAGTTGTGAGAATGAATTACTTCATTCATCTCTTTATTTTTTCAAATTAAACTCTTTTAAACATGCATTTACCTAAGATAAAATATCATTCTCTTTGTCTTTCTGAATCACTGTACATTTTTTAGTTGAAAAGTTCCACAAGCCAATAGCTATTAATTCTGAATTAAAATGATAGAAAAAAATCATTGCCAACATTTTTGTAAAAGTACCATAGGTAGAATTCAGAACAAAAATGCTTCTGAGCAGAGGAATTGGAGACAAACAAAATACTGGCTTAGGAAGATAGGTACATATCTATCTTCTTCAATACATCTACCTTTTGATACTAAAATAGAGGGGCAGGGAAGCATGCCTCTGACTGTGCCCGTTACTTGACACACACACATTTCTTCCAGTGTGCATGCTCACAACCACCCAAGTCTTCATAGAACTGACCTGTTTGGCACCTCCCCCAGTGGGACGTACAAACTCAGCATTTCTCTGTGCCTGAAAAACCTGCCTCAGTAGGTGTTTTTAGAATGTACAGGTCAGATCAGGCCTCACATGGAAGGCAGAATGAGCCGAATGATCCTATAGGCCACTGGTTAGGTTACTTTTGTGAAAGCTGAGAGATCTGGGTGATATTGGCAGATCTCAAGAAAGAAATGATCCAGCTGGTGTCTTAAGCCCCAAAGTCCTGGAGAGGGTTCAAGGCTGTGAATCCTAAATTGAGAAAGGGCTTCCTTTAGCATAGACATGGGCACCTAAATCCCAGAAAGAAAAAGATTCCATTCTTAGCTTCCTGCTTCTCCTCATGCACTGTGGAGAGAGCTTAATGTCTAATTCAGACTATGGATTCCACTAGGTAGATCCCATTTGAGAGTTGGGTATTGTAAAGCCATATTTAAGTCATCTTTATGGCTTTGTACTATGCCTTGCACAGAACTTAGTAAAATAGGATTCTGGTCTGCAACATCTCTAGGAACAACTACAGTATAAATATAGAAGAGATTGAAACTAATGGTTTACTACTCAAGAAGAATGCTTAGACTTCTGTACTGACAACATTTTATACCATGATAATAGCTCAGGATCATTAAACCAAGACTACCACCTTCTGGGAGTATGTCCCCACAGATTCCCTCTAGTTCAGGATATCTGTCTTATAGGAATGTTTTTCTGCAAAATGTCTTTTCAGAGCTATCCCTTTAGACTTGGCAGCTGTAGCTGGTGCAGCCCTAGAGAAGTCATTTTGTAGCTGATTGTTATTTGCTGCTTTCACTTCACTTATCACTGACAGTGTTCTTTTTTTTTCTTTTGCATTCTTCAGCAAATGGCCCATTCTTGTATGTTTTCTTCAACATCATCATGTATTGTACATAATTATCATGTATGCCCAGGGAGATCCTAGTACAGCAACTATGTAGCTATGTCTAGTGTGAGTATTGCTTAATGATGTCAAGGTTGTTAATGCTTATTTGGTTTATTGTTCTTGAAGGCTCTGATTATCTGTTCATTTTTATAAAGGACAAGCTGTTATACAGCAACAGGGGAAGAACAGGTGAATAAATGGTAAGGTAAAGATCCTACCAAGAAAAGAGTACAGAACAAACTGGCTAGGGGCAGGCATTCAAAAAGCCCAAGCCTGCAGGGATTGAACTGATTTGCAAGTGGATAGACATTCACTTTTGAATTAGGCAATGCAGGCACATGCCTGCAATAGCTCAGGCTAGAAGCCAGGGGTGCTAGTGTGAGACCTCCCTTCCCTTCAGTGCTGAGCTGAGCGGGAGTGGTGTGTGGCCAGGCCCTATCATTGTGATTAGGGAGGGGTTTATACCCCCACCCTGACCTGCAGAGTCCCCAGTGGAAGTGTGCCTGGAGGGGGAGGGGGAAGCAACTGTCACCAGGCTTTTCCCTTGCTGGCTGCTCAAGGGATAGGCAGTGTGCCAGCCCCCAGCTAGCACTCTGAGTCAAGGAGTGGGGGTGGGGTGGCAGAGGGGGAGGAGGATTGCTTGTGTGGACTGCATGCATCTGTTGATACTGAGTGTTTTAATCTCCATCTCCGTGCTTCTTCATACTGTGTGCAGCAAACTGACAGCATTCACAGGTAACATTAATTGTAAAGCAGATCATTTCTCACACCGTTCTCAGTCACCTGTTGAACACTGACAGATTGTAGCCTTTGAAGCAAGCCAGCAGCCAGCAGGGAGTTTATCAGAACCACAGATTATCAGCCTATCAAGCCCTACAAAAGAAAACAAATCTATTTCTCTTATTAGTTTCAAGCTCTTCTTATCTGCAGAGTATATTTGCATTTGCAAGCCACTGGCTTCTAGTCCTAAGTGAACACTGTTCTGTCTGCCTTTGTTCCAGTGACATTGGAGCCATGCACATGGACACATCTCAGCATTACCTATCATGGGAGGTGGGGGCATGGCCAGATGCTGGCTGGGGTCCGTGCCACTGGGGTCCCTGCTGTGGGAGAGTAGTGGGAGGGAAGGATCTCTGGTTGACTAGTAAGTGGAGCGGGAAGTGGACGAGGGGGCAGGGGGAAGCCTGGCAGATGCCGCAGTCCCCCAACTCCTTCTCAGCCAGCTAGAGCTCCAGGGAGGAGAGAAGCAGGGCCAAATCTGCTCTCTGGAGCAGACAGGTCAGCCTAGCCCAGGGCTGAAAAGCATTCTGGGATGCTGGGGGACTCTGGTTTAACTTCAGCCAGGAAGGGGTCTGGGACAGAAGTTCCATAAACTGGTTTGACCCAAATCAGTTAAGTCTGATACTACATTCAACCAGGTTTATCTTAAACCAGTTTCAGTCATTTTGAAACTGGTTTATGTATACTGAGCTTATGTTTATGTTCTGTTACAGGTTTAAACCAGTTTCTAAGTGATCACTTAAGCCAGTTATGTGTAACTTCTGTCCCTAGCCCAAGAAAACAGCACAAAACATAGTACAGAAGAAGCTTTGTTATCTGGCATCTCCAAGGAATGGGGGATGCTGGTTAATCAAATATGATGGTTAAACATATGTGCAACATTCGGTGCACTCCCCGGTGTTAGTGTGCTGGGGGATTGGGATGGGGGCCTCGTGCAGGCTGCTTTGCCCTGCACATGCTGCTTTGCCCTGGGCTGTGGGCTGAAGAAGTGAAGAAGAACTCGGCTTGTGGAAGCGTGACTTCCGGTTTCACTTTTGCCATGTCCCTCAGATGCTGGTTAGTAGAGCTTTCCAGTTGATAAGGTGCTAGATAACACAGCTTTTGCTGTATGTTCACAATATCTTTGTTCAAGTGTTTGTTTGCACTGCATGGTTTGACTCAAGTTTTGTACTGAGAGCTTTTGTTTCACATAATCCAGAAAGTGATCCATTAAACTCAAACTCTTCATATTGTGAACATAGTATGTTTTGTATTAATTCATTGTATGGAAAAAATCAAGTTATAATTTCAACAGAGCAACTGAAAAGACAAGCAAAGGGTAGAATAGGATTAAGTGAGAAAACTAATTTTGATAGCTTTCAGAATTCTTATTACAAAAATTGGATTAAGGGTGTGATCTATTTAGTGGTTAACTTTTGATTGGTGATCCAAATGATCAGTGATTGGAAAAGAACCAATATGGCAAACTTCTTATATAATAAAGGGCTTAATCTGTCTCTGTCTGCCCGTAATGCTCTTGGCGAACTCTGATTGGTTAATGAAACAACCAGTCAGAGTGAAGAGCGCCATCATGCCAACGGGGGCAGAGGGTCCAGAGCAGAGGGACGAAGCCAGCAGTGCTGTCCCCCGACCCCCCTCAGCCCTGTCATTCTTGACAGGCAATTCACTAGTAGTAGATAAATGAGGAAAAATAAAGAAATGTAAAAGAAGACAATCTCTTTAGAAATAGAGAGGGATCTTTTCCAGCAAAAGCGCTTAAATTTCTTTAATATATTTCTTTCCTTAATATATTTTAGATTATTTTATATGATCTTTTTTATTAATAGCTTTAATATAATTTCTTTTTCTACATAAGTTTGCTCAGCCCGCTTTTTTATGAAGTTGCATGGATAAACCTCAATGCCTGCAACTCTAAACTTCTGATGACGCCTTTGCAACTGAATGATTCTGCCTTGTCAGTGATTCCATTTGGGCTCCTACAATTCATACAATGAAAGAAGAAGGGAGTGAATGAATATTGAAAATAGGAACTACTGCCACAATATAAAAGGGACTAGCAGGGTTGATTGAAAAGTGAATGTATGAGGTTATATAGAGCTGATTCTTACTTTCTTTACGGCAGTGATTATCAACTGGAGTGATGCAAGATCCCTCGAGAGGTGCTGCAATAACTGTGAGGATATAAGTAGCTAAGGGCAGGCTCAGAGCCTTGTTACACAGTAATTTTGGGTGGCTCCTGGAGCGCTTAACCCCTGAATTTTCTGTACATTAACACCTGAAACTGGTTTTAAGCACTTGTTAGAGTTATGTCACTTCAGGGCAGAATTATCTCTGATGTGTGCTACCCAGACTACACCTTAGTATAAACACTGCCCTGTAACTGACTCCCTTCCCCCCACCTATAGCTTGCCCAGATTGGACTCACAGCCTCCCTAAACCTCTGCAGCACCCCAGATCACCACTCACTGCTCCTCCCCATCCCCTGCCCCACTTTCTTCTGGCTGCCTCTGCTGTCCCACTCCAGGGGAGCAGGCAGGGAAGGGTTACATTGTGGGCTTGGCCACCATCACTGTTGCTGCTCTCTGGATCAGAAGATCAGCAGCCTAGTAGCAGTGGGGGTCAGGCAGGAAGGTTAACTCTTTCCTGCCCAATCCCACGGGGATAGCCTGAAATGAAAATGAGATTCTTACCTTTCAGTCCTCCCTGTTGCCCTGAAATGTGACTGCTCTGAACTTGAGCTAGCACTAAAACTGATCAACATTGTGCAGTTCACAGTGTAAGATGTAACAAGGCCCCTGTTTCTCCCTGATTATTCCCATGTCCCACTGCCTGGCTACTGTACAAGTAGATAAGCACTGTAATGAATACATTAGTTTTTGAAATGGCATGCTGCTTAGCTCACTAAAGTTAAGGAGCAGTACCTTGAGTCTGACAAGGGGTGCCTTGAGTCTAATAAGTGGTCACCCTGAGGCTAAAAAGGTTGAGAACCACTGCTTTAAGGAATAATTCTTACGCAGTGCCTGTAGGAGATGAAGATATTGTCAGTTACAGGGAGGCATTTCAGTACTTTACAGGATCAAGCCCTACATATTCCAGTGCAGGTGAAGACTACAACTAGAAATGTTGTCCTCAGAGTGGAAACAGATTAGAATTATACTGAGATAGACCAGCTAGGCTAAAAGGCTTTGAGCAACTTTCACAATTCCCTGATGCATAATCTCGCTAACATTATGATCTGTTTTGGAGAATGACTCTTTTCTACTCTAAATGCTACTCTAAATGATTCTGGCAGCACCCAAAAACAGGTTGGGAGCTGTGACTGGAAAGGATAAGAGCAGTTGTATTGCTTTTTTTTTATAAGAGGGAAATGCTCTATTATTTGACCTTCCAGTCTTTGACAAGTGATAATAATGCTAGAAATGTACTGTTACTGAGACAGTTCACAGACCCTGGTGCATGCTTCTCCAGATCAGATTCTTAGACACTTGGCTAAAATTCTTCCCTTTATGGATCTAAATTACATAATAATGCTGGGAAGGTAAAGTGTGGCTTTACCATGCATAAAGGACAGGGCCAGCCCATCCTATATTGCAAAACCAGTGGCTGCAGGAGACCCTGCAGCTAAGGGTCCCCCCCTACTTCTAGACGCTCGCTAACCCCCTTCCTCCCCCTATCCCCCCATCCCCACCGGCGTCTTCAGGGCAGGGGGCCCCAAAACTATTTCTTTCAGGGGGTCCCAAAAAATTGTGGGCCAGCCCTGAATATAAACATAAAAAATATGTGAAAAGGGCTTTTGTCTCTAATCTGATCAAGGTTTGCATTCTTCCGGGGTGAAGGAGCCCCCTCTGAGCTTCCTCCAAAGTGATAGGTCAAATACATTGAAATACATTTTCTCCCCTTGTAGGAATGCTTTCTGCTGTAAATTTACTTGCTTTCATGTTTAACTAGAGTGTTTGGAGGCACAACTTATTTCTGAGTAAGAGAAAGTAGTACTTCTACCAGTAGTGCTGACTTTGGGCTACTGTGGGATGAAACTGAACATATCCACACGCTTTCTACTTATATTTCTTTTCCCTAATAAACTCTCTAAAATAACTTTCAAGGGAACTCAATGATATAGGACAAACTCATTGGAATATAGGTTCCAAAACAAGATAACAAAGTTCAGAAATGCCCTTATTACCTGAAAAGCAATATTTTTTAGGGTGATATCTTTTATTGGACCAATTATGTAGACTTTCAAAAGCTTGTCTAACTTTATTCCAACTACATTGTCTAAGCTTTTGAACGCCTGTCTCAGCAAGGTATTTGAAAGCTCATCTAACTTCACTCCAACTACACAGTTGGTCCAATAAAAGATATCCCCTAAGAAAATCTTGCCTCTCACATAATCTCTGGACCATCATGGCTATAACATCAGATTTACTATCTGAGGCAGGTTAACTCACAAATCTATTTTGTCAAAAGTTAATTCAGAATCCCTTTGATGACAGGGGCATTGGTGCTGAGGTATCATGGTGAAGACACTGGAGTGAAGTTGCAGAGGAGGTTAAGACCACACTCTTGTAATTGCCCTTCTTGGCTGTAAAATTTATTAACTTTCTACAGGGCCTAGCATATGCACCTGATTGTAACCAGGTAAAACATGGAAAATCTGAGGCATCCTTCAGTATCCTGGGAATTATGGAGTGCTCTGGTCATCTGTTATCCTTCACCCCAGAAACAGCTGCACTTCAGGGTTTCTGCACATACATAGCTACAAAGTACTCTGGAATTCTTCAAATTAAACTACACTCCCTAAATTAAGATGATAAATAGTTAAAAATTAACAGCACTATCATATTTTCTATCTTTCTCCCAACTTTCCTACACATCACTCGATCCTCTACACTTACTCTGGTGAAGAGTCCAACCAAAGTCTTTGGGATGACTCATCTAAAGTTACTATACTGTTAATGAACTAATTTAAAGATCTAAATGTGCCCATTAAAAACTCAGTTTTCACTTTGTAGGATTTCATGTTTTTTAGTTCAAATTCTGTGCAGTGGTTCAAATGTATTATTGGTATATAAGAGGCATCATCTTGACTTTTTCTTTATAAAATTGCAGCTTTGGGCAAAATTAGCCCAAATTTTGCTATCTAATGTCTAGGCTTTGACACACCCCGAGTGGATGCAAGTTGTTCTTGTTGGGTTTCTCAGTGCTCCTAGGCTCTCCATGGAAGCAGAAAAAACGTGGCTTGTGCTAGTTTCCATGTAGTCTCATGCTAAATAACCCTTATTTCTAACCTTCACATCTGTAATCCCAGACCTGGGACTCCCTTTGGCAAATGCTATCATTTATTCTGTCATGCTGTCTGGTAATTTTTGTGATATGAAAACAAACAGAGATTATGTCATCACCCTGAAACTTATTTTCACTTTTGAGCCAATCTAAGATTGGAAGGGAGAGAGGGTGAGAACAATTCTGGAAACTGGAATGCAAAGCTTGTAATTATCTAGCTCTTCAGGAATTAAAAGGAAGCTAAACTCTTCTTCCAAAAGTCTTCTGCGTACTAGTTTTTCACAACTTGTTGCTACATATACGCTGATGGTAACATTTCAAACTAGTTCAGTAGGAGCAGGCCCCTAGGAGGAGGAAGGTAGAGAAAGGGTTGTAAGTTCAAGAAGGAGTAGTTCAAATCAAAATGAATCATAGTTTCTGAAAATAGACATTTAGCAAAATGGATCCCTCTGAATTTTATGAAAGTTCCATTGATCTCTAGCCAGCACTCCAAAGGGGACTTCTTAAATCTCCCTTGTGAAATTTTTATGCTTTCAGAAATCCAGTGCAGAAAAAAATGGCTAAATGGGTTTAGCTAATTATCGCCTCCAGTATAACTTGGTGAGAAGGTGTTGAGGGTGGCAGAGGAGGAGGACAGAGGTTGGAGGGGGAAGATTGGTATTCAAGCCATGGATAATTCTTTGTGATACTTTACACCAAAGCTTCTAAGCCTCTGGGGGCTTCGCTCTGTGTGCTTGCTGCATGCCCCAGGGCTGCAATAGAGGAAGTCATAAGACTCCAGGCACCCCTCCCACTTCTGTACCATGTGCACAGGCAGCTGCTGCCCTGTATACAGGTGCACCCATCTTACCTCCCCTGACACTATAGGCTGTGCTACCTACGCCCTGAGGCAGATGCAGGAAGCAGAAGCTGGAGGAGGGGTGAGAGCCCAGGATCCAGCTGTAGCAGCAACTGCAGTGATCAAAGGAACAGCAGCCAGAGGGGAGCCCAGGGGCTGTAGATTAACCTGTCACAGGCCGCTTGTTTCCTGTGGGCCACCAGTTGGATAGCTCTTCTCTACACTATATATTGGAGGAACAAATAAAGAAGACTGATTATCATTTTTCCCCAAGGGAGCTTTTACCTGTTTCCCACTTCCCCTCCCCTCCTCAAGCCTCCACATTTCAGTGAAACCCCACTTAGAGACGTTCCTAAAAAAGACTATTTGAGCAGGTATTTAGCAAACAAAGCTAGGTTTGGATGTTGGTTAATGATCTTCTGTTTTATGTTGATGCTCTAGTTCCTTTTAAAGTTGATTTGTTCTCTTGGTTATTCTCTTGTTTTATACGTTATTCCATCCTTTTATTGTAAACCACCCTTAGCCTTTGGGAAGGCCACAATGTAAACCAAATCATATATAAAAAGATGCTAAAGTTTGCTATACTAGATGCATTTTCCCAATAAATAAATGTATTTGCCACCTATCCCCCTCTTTCCATGGATATAGTATTAAGAAAAAAGACTACACAATGCATTTTAAACAAATGATATGTATGGCTCAAAAATACTGTGATCTGGAAGAAAAACTAGATATGTCATTCTTATTCATATTTGTTGAAAAGCATCAGGGGTTGCTTCTATCTATACTTCTATTTGTAAGTCATCACATTTTCTGCCTGGTGCTAGATAGATACAAATTAAAAAAAATCAGGAATTGAAAATTTACAAATAGAAATGTTAGGACTTTCCTGTTTTGCATTTTGTAAAGTAAAAATGTAACTTTTGTTTTTAATAATGTCTTCTTGAATTCATTTGGCCCAGCTGAGCAATGCTTTGCATAGTATGTATCCAGAGTACTAAAGTTCTGTGAACTAGGATGCTATCATCTACAAGGCTATTTCGAAAGAAATTGTTCATGTAATTGGGCAGGAGAAAGAATTACTTAAAGGCAAGGGACACAAAAATAATTGATGTAGGGTGAGAAGGCCAGAATTAATTGATGTGGGGCCATGAAATGCACAGACAATTGGCACCAGTACACAAGTGGTACAGACTTGATTGGGTGGAAAACAGGTTGATATGGGGCACAGAATTAATTAAAAAGGTTTTTAAGTGAAACTGTGGTATCAGGCAGTATTTTAGGTAAATATGGCTAGCTTCCTGGTAGGTAGGGAAAATGATGCCTCTTTTCTACACAGCTCTGAGATCTACTGTTCAAAAGTGATAAGGTATTATTGTTTTTTATGCAAATTATAATTGGACTTTTCATGTCATTAGACATTAGCACATAGGCAAAATTGGTATCTTGTGTGATCTGAAGCAAGATCTCTGAGCATTTCTTTCAATTTCTCTAGTTCCCCGTGGAAAAGGGCAGTCTATTTACAGAGTTGAGGAGCCGGTCTTTACTGGAATGGCTGGTAGGAAGGATTAAATTGAGAAGCAATAGGAATCTGTAAAACCCTCTGTTTTAAAAATTAATTAATGTGTCTTATTATCCCTCTTCTCCCTTCCCCCACTGGCTGTCTGTTACATTATAGGATGCTCTTGTAGATCAGTTACTTTTGGAAGAATTGCATCTTTAATGATTGTTAAAGTGCCTAGAGCTCAGTAGAGGTGCTTTTTATGTGTCTAAATCTAAATAAATACAGCATAAGTAAAGTGTGTTTGCTAATCAAAAGTTTTGGCAAATGTCTTATAATGGTACTGTAGAGACGAATTCAGGTTATAGTTAGTGATATAAAGAAGGTCTTTGTTGGGTTTTAGCAAGTGAGTAATACATACCAATTTCTTAGGCTCTTGTAACTGGCCTTTCATCAAAGCATAATTAAAAAGCCTAGTAATAGCAGAGCTGGTAAAATGATATTTCATTTGTGAAAAATTTTCCTTTTTTTCTTTTAATAATCAGCCCTTGCCCACTTATCCATATTACATTCTGCATGACTTTTACATACATATCTTACCAGTAAGGTTTTAAACACTTAAGCGCATGCTATCAAAACTAATCTAAAAACTTACAAAATTTAGTAGAATACCGTTCTATGGCTACTTAGTCACATAATAAAGATATAGCTTTTTGTTACATTGTGTAGGACAGAAAGGGCCAAACTTACTGGCAGATATTGGCAAATTTAAACTTATTCCTTCCCCAAGTGCTACTTTGATCCCCTTCCTCTGCTTTCTGTTCCCTGTCCTGTGCCCTCTGACTGATCTGATGCATGCCACACATGGAAGCCGCCCATGCCACATGTAGGACATGTTTAAAAAATGAAAACGATGCCCCCTATCAATATAGAATTATATATTTGATTAGACTTCTATAGTACTCTTTAGTAAGAGAAGCGTCATTCAGTGGGAAATGTTTAAATGTTTAGTTAAGCCAGAATTAACAGAACTTTCAATTTATGTTTATCTTTTCTATTTAGATTATAAGTTACAATAGGAAATGCCTTAGACTCTTTCCAATACTGCACTGGAGAACTAGGTTTGTTTTGATTTCTCATGTTGATGTGTTTTGTTACTAATAATCAATTTGTCATGTATGTGTACGTGTGTCTTCCCCCTCCCCCTGCAGAATTACCACAACTCTAAGTCTGCTTTTCCCCATAATTGACAGTATTATGCCCATAGTCCAAAGTCTCTCTGAAGTGATTGAAATTATAGACTCTAAATATGAATTTGATTAATATTCTAGACTCATCATTACTGATACTACCCCCAAACAATTTTAAATACTATTCTTTTTGGTCTTTTGGCTCTTGGTGAGGAAAAATAAATGATGCTCTCTCTATCAAGTAAGCCATTAGGGAATCCCTTAATACATCTGGCAAGATTTTAGGGGATTTGTTTTTATCCGTGTATTTCTTGATCTCCCTGCATATAAACTCACCAGATTTGAACTCCTGAGCTCTTGGAAAGGAGTGTTGCCAGAAAATGTAAATATTGATAATGATCAAAATGGGCACATGATCAGAAATATGAATTGTGCCAGTACCAGCAGCTTCTATACATGTTGCCAGGGATGGGGAAATTAAAACCATATCTCCACTAGAAAATTACTTGTGAACTGATGACAAATATATACGCCTTCCCTATGCCAAATTCAACAGCTGCCAAGTACCTTGCAGGTCTGGGCCAACATTAATTAATATGGGTACCTAACATTGGGTCTGATTTTCTACAATTGCAAAAGTCCTGCAGCTTTTCATGTCATCAACTTATTCACAGAAGGCAAGATCCAGAGAAGTACATTATTCACATCCATCTTAGGCATCACAGCATCCACAAACTGATTGCTTGGTGCCAGCACTGTGATATGAGGACGCCGTATTAGATATTTAGGCTCCCTCTGCTGTGAATGGGAAGAGTAAGGAGCCACTGAAAAGTGATTCAAGGTATTGGCAAGTGTATATTTTAGCAGCTGTTAAAGGGGAGGCGGCACTGTTACTTAGGAGCATGATCAACCATTACATGTGTGTGATCCTGTAGGAATACAGGTCAGTTAAGTCACCCTAACTTGCACTGTGAATGAAGCTGGGTTAAAGCAGTTTTCCTGTATTTGTAACTGGACATGCTGATGCAGATGTACCACTTGCTTAGTAACTCCTTGTATCTGTGTTCTTTAATACAGATACAGTTTTTACATCTGCCTATGGTGATAGAGAGCTACATTTTCCACTTGCACAATTCTCTTAGTATGAATCCAGCACACTCTGAGCATGTTTAATAAATCAGGCCCTTCCTGAGACTTAGTCTCCACCCTGCCTCATATCTGGAATTGCTGCTCAAGCTCCTCTGTATGCTCTGAAGTCTAAGTTTCGATGCTCAGTGAACTACCCCATCTTAAATGGAGGCACATAGGTCCATTCCATGCACACAGGGTTAGGCAGCTGTTTGAATAAGGACTTCTTTGATTGTTATTTTTTTTTTTTGGGGGGGGGGGGGGGCATTTTTGAGTGTAAAATCCACCAAAGCACCATTTTAGGTA
>JAGPOW010003642.1:61349345-61362569 GCA_030014935.1 Caiman crocodilus | reverse complement strand
CAGTTTTGTGAGCTGTCTTTTTTGGTTGTTTGTGTCTGGGGGGGGGGGCGGGCCGCCCCCATTTATGAGTCTAAAATCCACCTAAGCACCATTTTAGGTAGCTAAGGTGACTCTGGACTTTGCCCAAAATTAATGTCATGGTGTAACAGGGTGCCATCTCCAGCAGCATTTTTAAAGGCCAGTGAGTGGGGCACCCTTCAAGTCCTGCTATATTTTTCTCCTCCTCTGAGGACCAGCTTCTCCCCTTTGCTCACCTGCCATGACTTGATGTCTCTTGGTTCTTAAAGAGGGAGGCCGACCCAAAGGTTCCCAGACAGGCTCTAAGGCTCAACACTTGGAGGATAATAAGCTTTTGTATTAAGGGCAAAATGCATGCTCTGACCTTCCCTTGATGTGCCCCATGCCTTGCAGATGTTTTATAAGTTTCTCTTTATGTGGGGTCTCAGCCACTGTGGGCTTACCCACCTCTGTCTAGCTAGGTCTGTCAGTCAAAACCCACTAAGCTGGGTTTAACTCTGAGGCTCTAGCTCATTAACTCGCTTGAGTTTACAGCCCTCTATTTCATACTTTCCATGACACCAGGCCTACTGGCCCTTCTACACTGAGCTCCTATGGCACCAGGGTGTTGGGGCCTCAGTCCCCTCTGGCTTGGCCCCTCTTTCTGTGGTTAGGACCGTTCACCTAAGTCCACCCACTAGGACCTGGCTTCAAGGCTCCTAGCTTCCCTTCAAGTGACTCTGGGCTCATGGCCCTAGTGCTACACCCCTAGTGCACAGGGCTTCTTGAGCCCTCTATCACAGTACTCCATAGCACTAATGAAGCCTCCTCCTCCCCTACAGCCTCAGCCACAAACCACTGGCCTTAACATAAAATGTCAACTACAGGCCCCTGTGGCCATATAAAGAAAATAAATGTAGGAGAGGCAAACTGCTTACTTACATGCAGTTAGGCTTCTGTCTCCCACCTTGTCACCTTCTCCTCAAGGAGGCTGCCACAGCTTCTCCATAGTCATCATAAGTCCCCCTCTCCGCCACCCCCCTGGCCTTCTCCACCCGAGGTTTATATGGTTCTCACCTTTCCCTTTCAGTCACCTGACCATCCATCAGGGCTCAATCTTTAACCCCTGCTCAACTGAATGACTGTGCCTGGAAAGTTCTGGATCTAGAGGGGCCACCCTGCTTCCTAGTAAGAGGGCTAAGTTTCCCTGTTACACATGGATCTTTAAAATCAGTTCTATACTGGTCTGTCAAAAATGCAGTGCAATGAGAAGTACCTAATTTGATGACATTCTGAAGAATATGCTTGCTTTCCAGCAATATATGATAACCTCATTTGAGAAGACTTTAGGGTAGACAGATTTGGTATATATATGTTAATTGAGCCTGACATCTGGGATGACATCTGGGTTTTCAAACAGCAAAGCTTAAAGCACTTGAATATTTCCCTCAAATCCAATCCTTAAATACCCCTCTCCTCATATGGGCCATTGATACCAGAACTATACTGGCTTCCATGCAGTTTGGGGCAGATTTTGCCCCTTAGTGGGCATGTCTACACATGCATTAGTTTGCTTTTGTTAATGTGCATTAAATCTAGTATCTCCATTGTGAGGTACTACAAAAAATATGCATTAGCTTGTCTTAATGTGCATTAACTAAAAGCATAATTTTTTAGTGACACTTTAATGTGCATTAAAATAGGCTAATATGCATTAAAGTGCATTGTAGATGCATCCACTGTGTACATAATGATCTTATAACTAAATGTAACAACTTGCTACAAATTTTTGAACCTCCAAGAGCGTGTTTGATTATATGGATTTTGTACTCTGTTTGACCAGTCCCATAGAACTCAAAGTTGCTGCAGGTGAAACTAGCAGAGTACAAGCTTCATAAAACAGCACCTTAGGTTCAACCATTTTAGTAGCAGGTAAATTCAGTAAAATTGGCAAGCCTGCAAGCCAAATGGTCTTGGTTCAGGAGTTATCTCCAGTAGCTTAGAAATTCCATGGGTGACATTCTGCCCCATGGGAGTTTTGACATTTATCTCAATGAAGATAATCTCACTTCACTGTATAAATCCAAGAACTTCTACTAAACTAACAAGCAGCCATAGCACTGATGGGAAGTCAGTGGGACTAAGATGTTCATGAAAGAAACCAATATAGTTCTAGGAATTTACATTGTCCTCCATCTTTGCCAGTCGAGCCTGACATTTCTTGTAACAAACTGCTGGGTTTTTGTTAGAGTCTACGCTGCTTTTCTACAGAGACGTTACTTTGCAAAGAGCTGTTATGTGAGAAAAAAAAACCTGTCATATGAGAAAAAAATATAAACATGAACTTATGTGCAGATTAATTTGGATTTCTGACTCAGTTGTTGCATAAGCAGTAGGATATAATATGAAAACAGAAACATGGGCATATGATTTATTCACAAACTATTTAATATAAATTTCCATAGCTGAGACAGGGGAATTGCCAGTTTGTGGAACATATTTCTTTTATGTTTGCAACCATAGCTATGCCCATTTTTTAATGTACTGCAAGTACTTTTGATTATAGCCATAATATAAATAAATGGGTAGTTGGTGAAGCTATGTAGACAGACAGATTGTTTTAGAGTCATAATTCTAAATTTCATAACTTTTAAAAGTTTGTTTTGTTCATTAAGGTTGGAAAATTATATATTTTACCAATCTGAAAGGGTTTTTCAGTCAGTCTGGGAGCAATTTCCCTTTTGAATGTTTCATGAAATTCTACTCAATGCAAATTTTGTTGTAGGCATTATGTAACCCTATAATATGCATGTACCTTTTAAAAAATTAGGAGGAGAGGTTCTCAGAAGCAGTAATTTGAGGGAAAAAAAATGTAACAGATATAATATTCCTTAACTCTAAACAATCCATCTGACAGACAAAAATAACTATTTTCATAGCCATGACAAACCCACTCTGTACTCTAATAGGAAGGCAGCTGATCAATATTTTCATTGAGACTGTCTTTGAGCAATTTCTCATTCATGTCCACATTACAGAAAGTGGATTTATTTTGTACACAGCTTGATTAATATTATTAATATTTGGGCATTACTGTGAAACTACAAAATAATATGACCTGAGATGCATCAATCCCAGAACTAAATGGCACTTCATTTTATTTAAAAAATTGCTGCTCATCTTACATAGGACATTAAGTGAAGCATTGGTTTGTGAACAAAAGTGGTATGATCAAGTGGAAAGCTCACTTCTGTTGTTCAGCTTCTTTTAGATAGTTGAGTCATGACTTTTCAATTCTGAATCCCTTTTTTGTTTCTCCTTCTCTTTGATGAAATGCAGAATGACCTTAACACGCAGTGTGGGATTTTAGTATGGAGATTCTAAGTGGCTCTGTTGCAATGGTAAGGAAATAGGGCAGTACCTCTAAGAGAGAAATTTCCACTGAGTACTCCTATAACTGACCCTTGAGTTGGTTGCCTAGAGTACAGTAAAACTGATCATCAGCTATCCCTTGATACAATGATAATGTCTGCCATCTCGGGGGCGGGGGGGTGTGCTACTGGTGAGTTTTAAAGTTGCTGAGGAGTCCAATTCATGCGCTGTACACTTTTCCACAGATATGACAAGTCGTACCAGGAGCGCGGGGAAGGGAGCACAACTGGTAGCATAGATGTTGTGCACTTTTCTTCCTCCTCTGCCATTTCTTGGCTTCTAGAGCAAGACCGCCTATGTTTAGGGCACCTTTTCTAGCCCCTTCCCAGTCAGGGTGAGCAGAGGGGATCTTAAAGAGTCATAGCTGCAGCTTCTGAATTGTACTTTTGTGTCACTAAGTGCAAAATGACCAACACATGACCACGGCCTATGTGAAGATTTGTGACAAGGGACTCTCAGAAATCACTATTCCTGTCCCCACTGCCACTCATCCACCACCACAGGACTTGGTGGGAGATGTTAACATCCCTGGCAGAGGCCTGCATGTGACAACTTTTAATGCGGGGAAAGCCAGTGTGCAAGCAACAGCCACATGAGCTTGACAGGAAGGAGCCCTGAACCCGGTGGCAAGGATGTCCAAGACAACTGGAGACCTCCATCCTGCTGCAGCCCTCATCCACCTTTACAGCCACAGAGAACCAGCATGTCCTCAAATATGCTAGTATGTTGGGGTCTTCAGGAGTTTGGATCTTGCTTAGTCTGGGACCTCACCTCAGGTCTGTTCACCAGGGGAGACCCTATCAGTAATGCAAAACTCCAGATGACAGCTCTGAGGGCCATTGGGACACACAGACCTCTTTAATGACAAGGTTATGGTCCAAGGAGAGGAATAGAATTGATACCAGGCCAAAACCCCCCTTATCCTGCTTGTCCCTCCTTCAGTTTCCACCCTCTCCTCATCTGTCCGTTTACTGTGGGATGGAATTAGTGAATTTAATTTTGGTTTTGGTTTACCAGCTCTGTTTCATGTTTCCCAGGTTGATTTACATATATTGCACGTAGCAGCAATCAGTGCTTGAGACCAGATCACTGATGAGGAAAGTCAGTGGAGGTGGAAGAATTTCACCCTCTGTGATGGTGCTCTGAGGATTTGTGTAGTTAGGATGGGAGGAACTTGAAGACTTTCTGGAACATTGATTCTAAGTGCAGGTGTCCTAGATGACTTACATAGGATGTTTTCATGGTAGCATGTTTACAGATTGGTTAATTTGATTGATTGATATGGTGTTTATTTTATAGGACTGCAATTTTCAGTACTGGGTCCTATCAGAAGATTGTATACCACTCATTTCAGTGAGGTGAATATTAGTTTAGTGATTGCTTCTTCCAAATCAATCAAGGACTATATTTTCTCTCTCTTCAGGAATTCAGCATTCATATACTTTTCTTAGAAAATAAGTTTGGATGTATGGATAAGCCTGAGCCATCCTGTGAAGCCAGCACATTCTCAGGCAGTGGTTTCTGATTTGAAAAGATTGGAGGCCAAAGATACCATCATTTGTAGCTCAGTCTGCTATGCCTCTCAGTTCTTCCTACCTTTGTTAAAAGCAGGAGCCAATGGGATTTTTTAGGACGGGGAAGCAAGAGGAGGGACAGAGCAGGTCATGTTGCTATCTTAAAGAAAAGGAGGAATAATCTGCATTGGCCCTCAGCTCCTGGGTCCTTCCTCCTGGAAAGCAACAGCCTGCTCCTCTTTCCTGGGTTTTGCATTTTGGAGGAGGCAAAGGGAACTTAGCATTGCCTGGGCTATAGGAGTAGTGAGGATCCCTTGGAGGAATCAACTGTGGAACTCTACAAAGATGTAGGGTCCACCCACATTAAATGTATTTAGGGAGAAGAGAGAATTTGAATTATACTTATTGGCAACAGGCCAGGCAAGGACCTCCCTCATTTTTCAAGCCCCTTTCCATCTGGCATCCCTAGGTAGAGTAGTTGGGAAGAGGGCCAGTTGTTGGGAAGAAGACCAGCTGACTTGTTGACTTGAGTAGCCATCAGTATATATGCAATGTATATGCCACGTAGTAGCCATGAGGGAGTGTCCCAAATGTTACACTCAACTGTTTTTAATCTCTGTAATGAATATTACATTATCACCACTGAATAACTGTCCGGTGACCTCATGACTAAGTAGATTTATTTGGCTGTTTCCTCCTACCCTGTGTTGCACTGCTATTATAACAATTCTGTCTTCTTCCTATGGTGCTCTGTGCACTTCCCCTGGCTCCTGTTTTCAGATGAGTTTGTAAGTTACTGTCTTGTGTATGGAATGACTATGCACAAGGTGCTTTTCTAGGCATGTATTTGCATGCAAGTTGGTTCAGATGCACTTTTTTGTACTCAAGGGGCTGTTAGATTTCATGCTTCTTGGACAGCATATTGATTCCCTGATTGATATGATGGTAGAGATTGCAAGCTTGAGCTGCAGTGTCATTTGTCCAACTGACAATCAAGATGTAAAATGTAGCCAGTTTCTTGATATAGGGGGACACCCTTTGGAATAGTTTCTACTTCTCATCTATGTAATAAGTGCTTGGAAAGATGTTCTAAGTAAAAATTACCACAAGTTGAAAAGCGGAGATTACCTTTGGCATACTGTTTGAACATAGGCAGAGTAGATAATAAAGCTATGGTTATCATATTTCAATTTCTGAAAAAGAAGACACCTGTCAGGGGCACATCTCTCTCTCTACCCACATCCCCCTGGCACTGCCACTGCCCTTCACTCCCAGCCTGCAGCCCCCATCCCTGGTGCTGCCCTTCACTCCTGGTCCTCAGACCCCTTGCCCTGCTGGTGTCCCTCAATCCTGACCCATAGTCCCTCACCCTCCCTCACCACCCAGGCTACGCTGGTGCCCCTCAGTCCCAACCCGCAACCACCCTATACCTGTTGGTGCCTCTCACTCCTGACCCACCCTGCACTTCTGACCCAGAGCCCCCCACCACTCCCTCAGTCTCAGCTGCTGTCCTCACTCCTGACCCACAGCCCCCCTGGTGCTGCCAGTGCTCTGCACTCCCAATCCCTGCAGCCCTCCAGTGCCCCTTACTTCTCACCCACAGCTCCACAGCCCTGCCGGTGCCCCTCTCTCCCAACCTGAAGCCCCTCTGCTCCCCTCAGTTCTGCTGGAAGGGGCCTTCAGCTGCCCCTGTCCCAACCAGGCCAGAACGCAGCGGCTGTGGTGACTGGCTCAGGGTAGTGGCAGCTCTGGTGCAGGTGGAGGGAGGAGGAGGAGATGCCTGTAGCACCCCTCTAACCCCAGATTGTGGATCCTGTGCTGTGCTAGCTAGCCTGGCTATGCCCATCCCTGCAAGCAGCATCTCCCAGGTGCTCTGCCCCTGTGAGAACAGGCACCAGCCCCTGGTGCCACTAGGTTGGCTGTGCAGCTCCCCACTGCCCCCAAAAGCTCCCCCCCAACCTCCTTCCCCTGATGGAGGGGCAGGTCTCCCCCCTGCCTCTGCCCTGCCACAGCCCTTGCACCTAGACACCATTCCCCAGTGCTAGCAGGGGAACACTGATCCCCTCCACTGACCACAAGAGTCCCCCAGCCCTGGCCCTCCAACCCACACTCCCCATAGACTTACCTGCATCCAGCTGCCAAGGCTGTTTCCACCACCCTACCTGGTTACAGGCCAGCCACATGTGTCTGTGAGTGTACTCACACATCGTGCCTCCTGTCTCCAGTCACCCTTCCTTTGCTCCCACCAGCAGAGCACAGCAAAATCCCGGACATTTGTTCAGATTTCAAAAAAACACCCAGACAGAGACTGGAGGACCCAAACAGAGGACACGTGCAGGAAAACCCGGACATATGGTAACATAATAAAGCAGGTATTAAGAGCCCACTGACAAAATGATGGGCTTAATTTACTAATGAATAAGATGGTAAAAATTGCACTTCCTTGTCCCAGTCTGCATGACATGTATTCCTGAGTAGCTTCTCTTGTTACTGACTCCTTCCCAGAGATTCTACTGAAGGAGAAAGAAGGGTTTCCAAAGTTTTGTTCATATGGTCTGGGGTGCTAGTATCACCTAATAGGCAAAACAGGACAAATTTGCAAGGCAGTATCTTTCAATATAGATAGAAGTGCAGCTCCCTGCTGTAACTCAGAATGTTTTGCAGGAAGCAAATGCCCAGGACCAAACAGAAGTTCACTCTTGGTTCCAGGGGGAAAGGAATCTAGCTGCTGGCTGCCAGCCTGAAGCTGGTTTCCTCTAGCAATGGCTCCATCTCCCTTTTAGCCTGTTCTTGTTTTCAGAATGGGAGGAGGGAAAGGGATTAAAGGAACTGATTCTAGGGGTTCCCCAGCTGGTGCTGGAGGGTGGATTGTGTGAATTGGAGCTCCCTCACCTCAGGATGGCCCACCCTGCAGCAGGGGCTGAAAAAAACCGTAGACAGAATTCCTTCCACTCCTTTTCCTCCCTCCCATTCTAAAAATGGTGACAGGATGGTAGGCGGCACAGACACAATTACAGAAGATTGTTTTGGAATGTTTTCATCTGAACTCTTATGCAATTAGGGTTCAGATTTTCACCTGATTGTCCATTTTTGAAGCAGCCTGCAGCTGTGCATTTATGTCTGGTCACGGCTGTAGACAGCTTTCTGGGACCAGTTTGGGCAAAAATTGTTACTTCTGTCTGTGTCCTTTATGTTGAACAGAAGTAACATTGGCGGCCACCATCAAAATGTTCTTGTGTGGGCTACATACAGGCTTTGCAGGTTGCATTTGGTCCATGAGTTGCACTTTGGGATCCTGTATTCTATAGCCAGGTACCTTGCAGCAGAACTTGCTGCCCAAAGGTACTTAATTAGTAGGCCTTTGGTTTCCCTGGTCCTGTCTCCTCACAAGTCAGCATCTCCCTCATATGAGGCTGTGCTAGCCTTCTGTGGGGTCACTTTCTGTTGCTGCAAACTTTCTCCAGTCTTCCTATTTGCTAGTAAGCCTACTGCATATATATTTATTCTGGCAAAACTTGCAGTCCAAGGATGAGTTGTGTTAGAAGCTTTTTCCTCCCCCCAACCAGTCTTTCCACAGGGTTTTTCCCTGAACTTTGCAGAAGGCAGAGGAAAATAATCTGCTCTTTGTTGTGACCTTGACTATATGGACTATAGTTGTTCCTGCTTGGGGACAGGAAGCTTACATTAAATGCCTAATAAACAATGCAATTTACACATGCTTTATAACAATGCACACACTTGTACTACTCTTTCATCTGTTCTTTTTCTTCGCCTGACATCAAATACTGTTCATGGTATTAGTTTCTTGTCCAGGAGCTGAGTGGAAGACTACATTTACTCTTTCCTTGTGCTTCTGACTTACATGTCTGATAGTTTTAGAAACTGGGATTCTCAAGAGGTATAAGATTTAATGTGAGAACTAAAGTGCAACAGAGATGAAATGGAAAATTGGAAAGGCAGCCAAAAATCCTGTAGTAGAGCAAGACAGAGGTAACAGAGAACATTGCATTCTGCGGTGCTTGGTATCAGCTGTGCCTTTGGATCAAACATTGGATCAAAAATTCATGGCATTTGAAGCCTATCAAGCCACTGCCACCCGTGTCCATGACATCTAATATGCATTGTCTTAAGTTTTTCTTTACACAGTTTAAAAATGCTAATGATGCTTTGTCCATCTTAAATTAACTTTATTGCCAAGACTCTAGCCTATTATAAATTAGAATTAGAAGATTTAATGGGTCCAGAGCTGGATTTTGTTCTCAGTTTCCAGTATTTGTGCTTTATTTTTATCTTGCTGAACATTTTATTATAATTTTGGGACTCCTTTTTATGCATGTTATGGGAATTTTTATGGCTTTATAACATACAATCTTTAGGAATTCAGTGAACAGTGTAGTTGCGATAGAAACGGTTTTCTACCATATATAGATTGGAAATAACATTTTGCTTTTTTGGAAGTCAAGCCAAAAGGTACTTTTTATTCTGTAGTGTTTGGGATATCAATTATATGAAAATCACGGAGGGTTATCACTTTTTAAAAAATCACTTGATAAGTACTAGTACACCCAATCCAACTCTAATGTCCCAACAACTAGTCAATGCTGAACACTGCTGTTCTCTGAGAATCTCATTAAGCATCCGAGACATGTAATCTATAAGAGATTGATGGAAAATTATAAATTACTGTGTTCCAGTATTATTCCAGAATTTGTTTTGCGTGCATTATACAAGTCCCTCATTGTGCTGCAGTGTACCGTTAACTTCAGTTGGTCGCTGGGATTGTAGAGCTGGATAGAAGTCTTAGTGAGTGATCATGTAATCAGTGCCAGTTGTGAAGACAGTTTGCTGTCACATCACATGTTTCCCTGATTTGCAGGTCACAGCCACAGTTCTGGTCTATTTTGTTTCATGAACTTTATTGGCAGGATCATGGAATGATAATAGAAAACAAGCTGTGCTTCCACTTATCTGAAATTATACACTGCAGAAGGCAGTTCTGCCAGTCCAAATTGCTAGCATAAGTATTTAATATTAAAACAAGGCTACTTACCATGGACTAAAGACAGAAAAGTGCAATATGTCTATATTCACTCTGGCAAGGGTTCCATGGGCAAGTGACAAAATGTCAGCATGTGATAGTGATATGCTGACATTGACTAGTTCAGCATTGTTCCTTCACTATAAGATATGGAGTCTAAGAGAAGTACTGAATGTACTGGCAATAGTATGATGTTTCTTCTGTTCCTCCTTTAATGTAGTAGCAGCCAAGAAGCTGCTCATACAACAGACTCTAATCATTTGAAACACTCTGTTATAATATTATTTATTTTTGTCATAATTCTGTGTTATAAGGCTAAAGTACATTCATCCAATAGTTAGGAATACACTAATGTACTGGAAATCAGGAACTCACTGACACCTGACACATTACCATTGTAACTGTAAGATGCATAGATTGTGCTGGAATACCAGACAGAATCAAGGTGGCTACTGACCTTAAATGGATAACTGGTCCCTTGCTAGAAACTGCAAAATGTGAAAAAGATATCCTCTACAGACTGAGAACTAAAGGTGTATAACCAGTTATGACACCTTTTCTTAAACCTATGTGATGATTCAGTGGATATTTCTGCAATTTCAGTGCACAGTACTGACCTCAACCAACTTCTTCTTAGTCTTCCTTTAGCACTGTTCACTTTAGCAGTTTAGTAGGCTAGTGTGACACCCTGGTTCATCTTTCATTTGAGTTGCTATCCTGTTTTATAGAAGGCAGGGTAGAGATGTACTTTATAGAATAACCGAATCAAAGATGCATAAGCTGCCATAAGCAAAAGTTCACTTCATCACATGCTATGAAAGGACATGCACACAGGAATCTATCAAATAAAGAAAACAATATGAATATGAAAGAAAGGGGTGAGCAGAGGGGGCAGTGCTGAGAGAGGCAGACAAGTAAAACCCAAAGGGATATAATCCAGGAAATGGGAAATGGGATAAAAATCCATAGTTGCTGTTTAGACCATACTAAACACAGAGCATTAAACTAGGCTCATTGGGGGGAGTGGAACATGAGGGCAGGGGAAGCCGTGGGCCACCAAACCGTGTGGCACCCACAAGGACAGTCTAGCCTGAAGGAGAACATTGGGAACCTGCAATCCATGGGGTGGCCAGCAGTACACCACAGGTAAGCAGTAAGCAGGTAAGCAGTAAGGGGCCCTTTGGGAATTGGAGCTGGGGGGCAAAAAAGGCACCAGTCACAGGGCTTAAGTGCCTATATACTAATGCTAGAAGCATGGGGAACAAGCAGGATGAACTAGCGCTCCTGCTTGCAGAAAACACCTAAGACTTAGTAGAGCTATCTGAAACCTGGTGGGATTCTTCCCATGACTGGGCAGTACATATTAAGGGTTATAGGCTGTACAGAAAGGACAGGGTGGGGAAGAAAGGGGGAGGGGTTGCACTCTATGTCAATGAGCAATACTTTGACCCTCATCAAGACGGAATCGAAGGAGGAGAAAGTAGAAGGATTGTGGGTTAAGTTACATGGGGGGCAAGGAGAAGGGATTTGGTGGCAGGGGTCTGCTACAGACCTCCACGCCAAGGGGAAGAGCTAGATCCAGGGCTCCTGAGACAGCTGTCAGAGACCATAAAAACTTAGGAGGCAGTACTCATGGGGGACTTAAACTACCCAGACATCTGCTGGGAGACACAGACAGCAAAGTCCCACCATTTGCCCACGTTTCTATTCTGCATACAGGACCTCCACCTGACACAGGAGGTACACGGTGCCACTAGTGGGAATGCCTTACTGGACCTGGTATTGGCAATGGGGGATGATATGGTAGGGAAGTTACAGATTGGTAGTCACCTGGGGAACAGTGATCACCAAATAATAGAATTCATCATAAGATGTCAAGTGGGTAAGGTAACTGGTAGGGTGAAAGTGCTAGACTTTAGGAAAATTGATTTCAATGAGCTCAGGTGATGAGTCAAGGACGCACTGCAGAATAGGAGTTTTGAAGAGATGGGAGCCCAGGAAGGGTGGCTGTGCCTTAAGGAAATGATCCTTCTGGCACAGAGGGAGACAATCCCGATGTGAGGAAAAAGAGGGAAAGGGGCTAGGAGGCTTCCTTGGCTGACCGGAGAAATCCAGGGCAGTCTGCAGACTAAAAGGGGAGCACATAAAAAGTGGAAACGGGGAGAGATTACCAAAAAGGAGTATAACTCCTCTGCTTGCACTTGTAGGGAGGCAGTTAGACAGGCCAAAGCTACCATGGAGCTGAAGATGGCAACCCAAGTAAAGGAAAATTGTTTTTTAGATATTTAGGGAGTAAAAGGAAGGCCCAGGGTGGAACAGGACCCCTACTAAATGGGCAGAAGCAATTGGTGATGGACGGGGGGACAAGGCTGAACTCCTCAACAAGTTCTTTGCCTCAGTGTTCCTAAATGAGGGGCACGACAAGGTTCTCACTGGGATTGTAGAGAGTCAGCAGCAAGGCACCAGACTGCCATGTGTAGACCCTGAGGTGATGCAGAATCACATGGAGGAACTGGATGCCTTTAAAGCAGCAGGCCTGGATGAGCTCCATCCGAGGATACTGAAGGCACTGGCTCATGTCATTGCACAGCCACTGGCGGTAATATTTGAACACTCGTGGCACACAGGCCAGGTCCCAGAGGACTGGAAAAGGGACAATGTGGTCCCCATTTTCAAGAAGGGGAGGAAGGAGGACCCAGGCAACTATAGGCCACTCAGTCTCACCTCCATCTTTGGCAATGTCTTAGAAAAAATTATCAAGGCTCACATTTGCGAGAGCCCGGCAGGACAAATTATGCTGAGGAGAAATCAGCACAGTTTCGTAGCAGGTAGATCATGCCTGATTAATCTAGTCTCTTTTTATGACCGGGTTACAAAACGCCTGGACGCAGGAGTAGGGGTTGATGTCGTATACTTAGACTTCAGCAAGTCCTTCAATACGGTATCCCACACCATACTGGTAAACAAGTTAAGAGGCAGTGACTTGGATGACTACACGGGCCAGTGGGTGGCGAATTGGCTAGAGGGTCACATACAGAGAGTTGTAGTGAATGGGTCGGTATCGACCTAGAAGGGTGTGGGCAGTGGGGTCCCGCAGGGCTCGGCCCTTGGACTGATACTCTTTAATGTCTTCATCAGTAACTTGGATGAGGGAGTGAAGTGTACTTTGTCCAAGTTTGCGGATGACACAAAACTGTGGGGAGAAGTGGACACACTGGAGGGCAGGGAACAACTACAAGCAGA
>JAGPOW010003642.1:61322278-61341821 GCA_030014935.1 Caiman crocodilus | reverse complement strand
GTGGTCTATGTTTTTAAGTTTCCATAGAAAGTCTGTAGTGTCTTGTACAAAACTTGCTCTGTGGGTGACAAGCGGTTTTAGGATTGATTCAACGAAACCTGATATTTCCTCAGTTAGTGTCCCACAGTTGGATATGATAGGTCTGCCGGGGTTCTCGTTTGTGGATTTTAGGGAGCGTGTAAAAAGTCCCTGGGTTAGGTAGTGGGAGGATCAAGCTCTGTAGTTTTTCTTGTAGTCTTGATGAAAATGATTTGATCGTATTGTTGAGTTTTTTGGTGAAAAGGGGAGTAGGATCTTCTTGTACTTCTTTGTAGTAGGTGGTGTCAGAGAGCTGTCTGTTGCCTTCCTTTATGTAGTTTTCACAGTTTAGGATGACTATAACTCCCACTTTATCTGCTGGTTTTATTACTATTTGGTGGTTGGATCTTAGAGAGTCTATGGCCTTTTTCTCTGGAAGGGAGAGAGGTTGCTGTGGTGGCGTGTGTTGCTGATTATTTCGTTGTTCATTCTTTCCCTGAAGCAGTCAATGTAGCAGTCGAGGTTAGGGTTTCGTCCACTGCGAGGTGTCCAATCTAATTTTTTGGGGGCTTTTTGGCATTGTTCCTTTCCTGAATGTTGTCAGAGGATGAGTTGTTGTTGGGAGTGGGTTCAGTTTGGTCATGGAAATATTCTTTGAGACGCAGGCATTGGAAGAATTCTTCTAGTTCTCCACATTGAAGTATTTTATTAGGGTATTTTTCTAGACAGAAATCTAGGCCTTTAGAAAGGACAGATTTTTCAGTTTTGGTAAATGTGTCTGTGGAGAGATTGATAATATTTGTGGATTGGTTGCCGCTTTCAGTTTCATCAAGTCTGAGGTTGAAATGTTGTAAGGTGTTGGTGTTGTTCCTCTGATGGTTGTTTTGTGGTTGAGGAGCTTGTTCTTGGAGTATTTGTTCCATTCTATTTGTGTTATGAGTGCATTCTAAAAATGCTTACTAGAAAGAGCCCCTAAGGCAGCAATTCTTAACTAAGGTGCTGTGGCACTCTGGGGTTCCCTGAGATCCTTTCAAAGGTGCAGTAGGATGCTGCTCAGTGTTAGCACTGTTAGGTATGCAAACATAATTCACAAGATAAACTGAAAATTTTCCAATAGGAATTCATAGTTTTAAAACTTTTAAATTCTGACCTGTTGTGGTCTGTCTGAGTTCTTTGCAACAGAAAAAAACCTGATGTATTATTTTCCAGTGGTCAAAAAACAAGTGGAAACTAAATGCTAGTTTTTTTCTAGGAGGGCCTTGAATCTCAAAAGGTTGAGAAACACTGCCCTAAGTAAGACTTAGATGGCACGTGGGTTCTTTTGGATCCCATTCAGAACTGATTATCTCCTTGTGCATTCTGAAGAGGGAGCATAAGTTCCTTAAGGGTGTGTATAGAAGTTGCTTTTTTCTCCATTTAAATTGCTTTATTGCTGTGACTTAACAGAAGTGCAAAGCTGTACAGCACTTTAAAGATGGGTACAGTGCTTTGAATTAACCCTCATTAAATGACATATTAAATTTGAAGCACTGTATTTTACAGAACTTTAGCAACCTACAGTCCTTTAAATAACTTCTGTAGGCTGGTCAAATTTCTGACCAGTGGATACACCTCAGGAGGCTGTGGAGAACCCCCTGCCTCCTAGCCAGGAAAGTGCAGGGAATTTCAGACTCTCCCCCACCAAACAATGTATTTCTGTTATGTTTAAGAGCACTATAACTTTGTAGTGCTATAAAAAGTGCTCTAAATTACAGCACTGTAAAATGTTCATGGAACACTTCTGTACACACCCGATTCTAGATTCTTCTCTAGGGCCCTAAATGCTAAGCAAATGTGGCACTTAGCTATTTGGGGCCTAAGTCCTTTTGGATCTGGTCCTTACTCTATAGCCCAATGACTAGGGTCTTCTCAAAGGATCTAGACAACCCTCCTCCAACATTTCTTTTAAGCAAACAAAAATAATTTAACCAGAAATGATTTTAGCTTGGTAATAAGGCACTCACTTGTTTTTTCTAAGAGATTAAGGTTAAAGCCTCTGGCCTGCATCAGGCATAGCAGAAACTCAGTGAAAGACATGGATTTTTGTGGTAATTGATATCTTTTATTGAATCAACTGCATAGTTGGGATAGACTTAGACAAGCTTTCAAATAAACTGTATTCTTCTTCAGGTCATCTGAAGATATGCTGGAACATGTCTTTATGACTAGCTGAAGCAAAACGCTAGTTTCATAGATTTCTGAATGTCAGGGAAATTCAGCCCTTGTATCTTGAATTCATAGTTCTTTTGTGAGACTGTTGTGAGTGAAAGGCACTTATTGTTCTGTGTTTTTGGACACATCTTTCAAATGGCACTATAAATGTAATGTATTTTTTATTATACTTTATTCATTAGTTTGCGTGAAAGTATCTTTGTTGCTGTCATTGTATTTTGTGCATTTGGGGCAAAGAAATGTTGGCCAGATATGCCTGACTTTTACAACAAAAAGCATATGTATTTCTCTTTAAACTGTCAACCAGAAATTAGTTCACGAGATCCAGATGCATCAGAGAAGAAAAGTAGCAGCAAAATAAAACCAGAAAGCTTTCTTAAACATCTGTTTGTCTCTTTCTGGGAAAATGGTTTATTACAAACAAAATCTTTAAGTTTGGGTTGTCTTTAGAACATTCTGAAATTCTTTAAAATACTTTAATGACCACTAATAGCTTTTAGTATCTGGGAAAATGTTCTGTATGAATCTTTTTGAACTTTGTAGAAGCTTTTTTTCTTTTTCACATTTTTGACTAATCCAAAATGATGTTGTTGGGGAAGAGAATTCAATAGCTCACAGTGGAGGGTACTGCTTTCTGAAGCAATGTCCAACTCTCTTATAAAAATATTCTTCTTTTCTTCTTGGGGTGGCTTGGATGAATAAATCCCATTATGGTTGAGAAAATCTGACTGAAGCAATAATTATCTTTTCTGGGGCTGAAAAAATCCTTATGCATTCCACCTATTCCTTATCAAGGCAGCTGTTTTTAGGGTAGTTCTATTTAACCTTTCCTTTGTACACCATTGCATAGAACAGAATGACAGATGGCTATGAATATGGTGGTTTGGAAGTCTTTTGACATTGAAAAACTGGTATATAATTAGCATATATCATTAGCCAAAAGCAAACGAGCACAAATGAACAGCCCATACAAATAACTTTCCTAATGAATAGCCCTTCTGATGGAATATATTTTTCTGTTTATTCTTCTGAAGCAAACCAGGAAGCCTTTACCTCATTACAAATATTTAAATAAAATGGAAAAAAGGCATATTTTTCCATTTCTTGATATTTTTTACCCTTTTATGTAGTCAAATATGCTTAAAAGTGAAGAGGCAAGGATTTTTGTGGGTAGTATCTTTTTTCTAGACTAACTGCAAGGTTGGGGTAGATTTAGACAAGCCTTTTGGGTACCACAGTGCCTTTCCTTTGGTCTCTGACTAAAAGTAAAAGCTTTCATCATTTCACTGTGCCAAAATTAACAGTTCTGAAGAAAATAATATTGGCAAGTACACTGCTATTTGTTGAATCAGGTTGTGCACAAAGAGGGATGTTAAAATAATTGGCAACAAGAGGTCCATTCTTAATCATGATGTGCCAATTGATGACTCTTCAAAAATCTGCTGAGGTATTTCCTGATTTGGTGTACTGTATAAATAGGTTTGGCAAAATTTGATGTTTATTTTTTAATAATTTTGGCAGACAATATTGATTTTTTTAAGCATTTATTTTTGTTTTTATCAATTTAAATTTCCAGGATTATGCAAAATTAGGGGCGTGGGGGGCAGACAATTTATTAATGACAAACATAACTACTGTAGGACTGTCACCAGATTAGTGGCAGAACTGCCAACAGTCCCGGCTCCTCTTACCCATATCTCCCTCATCTGCTTTGTCACTTACTCTACCTTTGTTCCCAGTCTCCTTGGTTTTGTGGGAGTTGCAGCCCAAACTACAGTCAGCACGGTTTTGTAGGACCGCTCCCCCCTTTTGTCACATACTCCATCAGTCATCATTCTTCTTACATCCACTTTTTATAAATTTTGATTATTAATGTTGGAAATATTTTTTCATCGTTCTGTGAGTGTAAGGTAAAATTGATATTTATCAGCATTTACTGATAACATTCAAATCCTGCTGAGCCTATGTATAAAGAAAAACTTGAGGACAGGGATGCCAATCAACATCCACAAACACTGAGACCTATGTAATGTTTAATTTCTGTTCTATGACCATACTCTGAGCATGTATGGATTCAAATTCAGGCTGGGAGTAAATTGATGTAACTGCCACTGAAGTGTAATCCATCCAGTAAATCATAAAGTTTCAATTCTTAGTCATTGTGTACATATCACAAACTGCTGCTCTAATTTGCACTGTATTTGGCATTCCCAGCAGAGAGGTCAAGAATGAATTTACCTTCTTTTCTTTCACTGATTCTTCAAGAATGGTACTGAGACACAATGGTGGAAAAGCATTGGGAAACTGAATAGCAGCACTTTTCTTGATCATTATAGTCCCAGAGGTGAGAAAGAAATAGCTGTTTCATGCATCTGCATGAACTGCATATAGAATGCATGACAAAGGCTTTCTGTTCTGCTTGGTCTCTAATGGGTTGTGGGGAGTAGAGGTTGTTCACTCTTGATGTTATATGAAAATGGCTCTACTGGTGTTGGAAATTGACCTGATTTTGCAAAATGGCATAATACATATCTGTTGTTTATAAAATAAGGTGATTATTGTAGTTGATGTCATTCCTGCATGGGGAAATAAGGTAATGAAAATAAGCCTTGAAATCTGATAAAACGAGCTACTTAAAGAGCTTTCAAATATGTCAGTGTGAAATGGAGACAAAGGAGCACTTTCCAGAGGATTGTTTATTTTATGTAAAATGCACCAAATTGAAGTGACTTTGTTGTCACTTCATACCTTGGCAGGATGAGTTGTACTCAGGCAAAGCTTCTATAGATTTCAGAGTGTTGGACTTGCGTCATGACTTAAAGTAATAACACTCTAAAATTATTAGGAAGGGATGGCTAAGTACTAATTGCTACAGTACTTCCCACGTGAGCTGAAGTCACATTTTAATCTTGTACATTTACAGCAATCTGCTTATCCACATATAAACTGTAATTTCAGGTACAGCAAGAAACTTTTATTGCTTTTGGTATGCCTCTATTTCTGGTTTTGTGAGATCAGTGATGCAGGCTGTAGGTGTAAACTTTACCTGAGAACAGTCCAACATATTATGGTAACCCAGTACTTTAAATCCTTTCTTTTTCATCATAATCTTTCCTTTTTTTAAATAATTTGGTTGTGTACATTACCTCTTTTGGGAGATTAAGGAAGGGGTAAAATAGGATACTTTTTACCATCTCTGGTACTTACTATGTTCAGGATAGCCCAGCTCATTGAAGATAAAAGTATAATGAAGTGCCAGGACAATGAAGAGACATTGTGGAGTTCCATCAATATGTGCAAAGGAGACTCTTAGGCATCTGGTCATAGAACAACATATCAGCAAACATCCGGAAATATAATAATCTCCAGAATTGTGACTGTATTTCACAAATCACAGGATCCCTCTCTCTCTGCACCCTAAATTTCCACATAACAATAACCTGTTTGGTAGGCAGCACTTTCTGGGCTGAGAATCTGTTCCTTTTATGTGTCCAAGGCAAACCCGGGCATCATCTACAAAGAGGTCATCAGAATTCTCCTAGATATCTCAATCAGTTGCTTCTGGTTTGTTACAGTTGGTTTGAAGTGACCTTAGTTTGCTTTTGAGGTTCTAATTTGATAGCAGCCTTTCTAAATCTTTACAGATCAGATCCCCTGGTAGAAGAATGGATTCAGAGGAGGCAAGCTGGCTCTCTGTTCAGAGCACTATCAAGCACCTAACTATAGCAGGGGTACATAGCAAATGCATTGCTGGACTTTTGCTTACATCCATAGCCTTATGGGACTGCTTAAACAGGTGCTTGGTCCACTGCTGGTTCTGGAAACACTGTTGGAGATCCAGCTGCACCAGATGCTGCTAGAAAGCATTATCTTAGTGTATATTCTTGGCACACATTTTAAAATCACAATCTTGGGAATAATCCTTCTGTATATATTTACATGAATTGTTGTGTGCTTTTCCGGCCAATTAGCTACACACAGGGAAGTCATTCTTTGCTTGGCAGAACAGGGATTAGCTCTGCGCGGGCAGTTCGGTGTGGTGTTCAAGAAAAACAAGGGGCTAAATGCTGAGTAGAGAGATATGACATGAGATGAAACTTACAGGGAATAAAGAAGGGAGGGAAATATAGGGTGGGTGATGCAGTGTTTGGATTTGTGGGAATGCCAGTAGAGGATTTTTGCTACACCCACATCACAGAGCAGTAGGTTACAGCTTAGCTCAAGTAGGTGCTTGTGAGTTGAATGTGGGGATAAGTACAATTTGGACTATATGTGTAGTTGATAGAAGAATGCCAATACATATATGCACCTGAACCCATGTATAGCTTGGAGTGTAAACATACATCAAGTGTTTTGTGGCAAATATGCAAAAGCAGGTCCGGTAGAAGGAGCTAAATAACTATGGCTAGAACAACCCAATTTCTTTTCCTTCTATTTTTCTGGAAAGAAAAATATGTCATAAAAACACATGACCTTTTCTATTTGAATTGGTTTCAGTCTGAAATTCCCTATGACAAGAGCAGTTAAAAGAATTTTCGAGTCCCTGGCAGACACTAATTTTATTGTGTGATGAGATCAGGGGGTATTTTATTCTGGATCCCAACACCAACAATTGCTCATCTTGCCATGCCAGGCATGCAAATTCTTGCATGGCACAACATAAGATATTTGGGATCTCTGATTCAATTCCTGAGATCCCATCTTGTGTAGGAGGAGTTCTGTATGGGGATTGGGGAGTTCTCCAGTTCCCAGTTGCTCACACCCCATACCTTGAAATGGCCTGAGTTGTAGCTGGGGACTGGGGACCTTTCCAAACTCCATGGCTTTAAAGTACAGGTTGTTCAATGAAGCTTTAAAGATCACTACATGGGGGAAGCTCATTGTCTTTTGGTACCTGGGGACATTAAAGCCATGCCATGCCATGCCGGCTAAGGCTGGGTTGCATGCCACACCTTTAAATTAAAGCAGCCGCAAAATTGTTTCACATTAAATGTCAGGTTTGCCATTTTATCATGTGTTAATCGTAAAATAAATGTAACAATTGTTAGGGCCATTGCTGTTAATTTCCAGGACCCAAAGGCATGGACTTCTACTTGGAGAGTCGGCTACTAGGTAGGTCACTAGAACTTTAGTTTGGGGATATGCAAGGATACTGCTATTATGCCTCAATGCATGCTATTAATTTACAGTTGTTGCAGCAGGACATGAGTGGATGCTAATTGAGTGACAGAGATTTGTTAAAACTGAATTTAGCTTAAATGTGACATGCACATTCAGATGGTGTGAAGGGTGCCATGGGAGTACTTATCTGCAGTTAACATTGTATCTCATCATTCTTACTAGATCATTATCTTGTATTTCTTATAGTTCACTGTTACTAAAATGTGTTGCTCTGGAGTTCAGTAACTTGAATCTAACTTCAGCACTAAAAGACTGAGACAAGTTTTATTTTGTGTATCTAGTCCATGTGCTTGATTTCTGGTGGGAGTTCAATTTCTGCCAAGCTTTCCTGAGGCACTGGTTATTGAGTCCATATTACTTGTCATCTTAAAAAAAAATAAGTGAAACTTTTTATGATGTAAAGAATGAAACAAATGAATGCTGCCAGTGAGAAGAAAGCAATGGGATCATAGTAAAGTAGGGCTGGAAGGGAACTCACAAGGTTACCGAGTCCAGCTCCCTGCTCAAGGCAGGATCATCTCTGACTATCCCAGCCAAGTGTCTGTCTAACCTGCTCTTAACAATTTCCAAGGATGGAGGCTCCATAATTTTTCTAGGTAGTCAGCTCCAATGCTTAGCCATCCTTATAATCAGAACATTCTTTCTAATCTCCACTGTAAATTTCCCCTCCTGAAGCTTGAGGCCATTGGGCATCTTTACACATGCTCCAGAGTGATGGGGAGGGTTTTAATTAGAGTGGCTCTCAGGTTAATTACAGAGGTGCCTGCAGTTGTGCCCCACATCTCCAGGCACCCAGTCCTGTTCCTAGTCCTGTTACCTAAGGCCACAGAGAAAAGCCCATCTCTGTTTGCCCTTGAGGTATTTGAAAACTTATTAAACTCCCCTCAGTTTTCTCTTTTCCAGACTAAGGGTGCAGACAAGTGACACTTTTTGCCTGATCTGGCTGCAGAAAGCAGTTTGTAGCTGTGACCAAACACAAATGCACAGCTGCAGATAGCTAAAAAACCCGGCCAATTGGGTGAAAAACTGACCCCTAATTGCATGAGGTATCAGTTAAAGACATGTCAAAATGTAGTTACTTTTGTAACTTGTGTATGGGCAACTCATAGCCTGTTGCTGTTTTCAGAATGGGAGTGGGGAAGGGAGTGGATGGAGTTTAGTCTGGGGGTTTTCACCCCCCTTTGGAGGGTAGGGCAGGAGAATTGGAGCCTCCCAGAGGTGGGATGGGGCTCCAATTCACCCACCCCACCCTTCAGCACCAGCTGGGCAATTCAAGGAATGAGTTATCTCTGCTGCCTTTTCCCCCTCCCATTCTGAGAACAGTGAGCACTGGCAGAGAGCTGCTGCAGTGGGAACCGGATTACAGGGTCCTAGCCCACAGCTATATTCCCTTCCCCCCTGGAATCTACAGTGAACTTCTGTCTTGTCTGGGGTAACACTGTAACTCAGAACTCTTTGCAGAATACAAAGCGTTCCGACTTCTAGCAATTCTGAGTTACAGCTGGAAGCTGCACTTCAGTCTGTACCCTAAAGCTAAAGCTTTACCCAGTCTGTATCCTAAAGCTAAGTCTGCACCCTAAAGCTAAATGACTGCTCAGTAACTGCCGTTACTACTCAGTCTTGGTGGTGCATGAGTCATCTGTGATCTTACTGTACAGTAGTAACAAGCTATTGAACAGTAGCTTGTTGCTACTGCACAGTTGCATCAGTTTCACAGTTCAGGCCAGATGATGCTACATCACCATAGAGCAATGAGCTACATTGCAATAGCTTGTCACTACAGCGCTGCAGCATCTTGTGTAGATACACCAAGTATGCTCCTAATGTCCATTCTTGAGGACATACTCTCTGTCTATAGATTAGATCTTCTCAACTATTTAAATAGGAGCAGGGTTGGGGCCACAATGTGTAGACAAATTTGTAACATTTCTGTTATCCAAAGTATAGCTTTGGATTTGCATCAAAGATATGCTATTTCCATAACTTTGCTACTTACATTAATCATGTTGCATTACCAATGATTACTGCGCTACTTGTAGACTGTATTATTGAACAGCATAAAACTTTGAGTGGTCATAGTGCAGTGACAGGTAGGTGGTTGGGACCATGTAAAAGTCCCCAGAATTTTGGTCAGTTCTTGCCCAAGAGGACAACCAGAGGTACAATGTGAATCCAAATAAATTTGAAACAGTTTTTCTCTTAGAAAGCAAAGTTAGTTAAAGCAAAGGATTGTACTTAGGTATTTAGCCAATGTCAGGTAATTGACAGTGATGGTTATCTAGCCATTCTGAAGCTTATCCTCATTAGGACTGGCAGTTTCATCTTTAGTCACTAAAGTGTTTTCTCTGCATGCTGTTCTCTGTTAAGATAATCTTTCCTGTCTGCAACATATGCCAATATTAACCTAATTTACTTTTGGAAGCATGTATTAGTGTTAAAGGAAAAAAAAAACCCTGATACATTTATCTGTTTTGATATTTATTTTCTCATGTTTTAAATCTGGTTTACTTATTCTAAGCCAAGTTTTCAGGATAACATATTTTGATAACAAAATTTGATGAACATTAATATAGCAATAACAACTTTGGGAGCATTGTCAGGCTCTACAGACATAATTGTCAATATACTTAGAAGTGGAGTTGAGCAAAAACTTTAGCCTCAAAAATATTAGATCATCTTGTCTTAAAGTACCTACTCAGTTTTAAATAGCTATCAGTTAATTCTGTCTGGATTACTTGCATAGTAGGGTTTTATGATGTCACATGTTTTATCCTGTCTTTGCCAGATTATCAATCCATCAAAAGGACATTAGGCACTTTTAGAAGGGCTGCTAAATATAACTTCAGTCCCTGGAAGATTCCTTGTTTTATCAGAATTTGTTTATTTGGGTTTTGAATGAAACTAGACATATATTTTCACTTAAAGGTTTGTGTTTGTGCTTATATTTTTCAAAGATTGTTAATACACTGGGGAGAGGCGCAGCATTAATAGATCAAAATAGTCATATACTCATGGCATTTTTACAGTTAAACTGAAATACTATGAGAAATATTACTGAAAAGTCTGTGATAAGCCTAAGTAGAAAAGTTTTCAACTAGCAATGATCATGCCTCAGTTCAACTACTAAATACTGTGTACATCCCACAGCTCCACCTTCTTTATCAGATAGAACATGCATTCATTTTGTACTCTGCTGGCAGCTGACTTGAGAGTTGTTCTCTGGTTGGGGGCAGGCGTCATCTGATAATAGGGCTGGAATCTCATATGGACAGAGAGGTCCTTCATTGAGGAATCAGATCCTACTATTAGATGATGAGGGAAGCTTCTGCAGTAGCTCAGAGATTAATTTTTGTTGAATATATTGGTTTTACTAATTATAAATGTGATGTTTGAAATGGATTAAACATTAATATCCCCATGAGATGGATATTAATGTTTCATCAGTCCCTCCTCCTTCTCTAAGGTCAGCTTTACCTCAACTTTTCAAGTCAGATGCCCTGAAGCTGTGCACCAGCATTAGAACCTGTAGAACGGGACAATTTTACATATGCTCTGAGGGCGGGTGAGGGGGGCACTTTAATTAGATTGATTCTGAGAGCTGCTCTAATCAAAGCACTGCAGTGCCTCGTGTATCAGTGTCCCTGTGCTTCAAAATGACATTGGGATGTTTGAACTAAAGCTTGTTGAATGAACTTTACTTTAAGTGTTCCTGCTGCCATTTTGAAATGCGGGAATGCTGAGACATGGGATGCAGGAGGCTGCTGGAGCATGGTAATTACTTGATTAATCTATGCAACTTCATGTAATTACAACACATCAGAGCAGACTCCCAGCCCATCTACAGGCACCCTGGGTGACTTGTTTATTTCCTGAATGTGACGATAGCAAAGACTTTGTTACCCACTCAGGATTGCCCTGAGAATCTTTCTGAAGAAATGACTTCCTTATTCAATTTACAGAGGAAGATATATAGGTGAAATATATGAAATATATAAATGAAATATCTGAATTCTTCACTATTCATTCCATCCAGGAAGAGCACACACCAGCTGCAGACACCTCCTTCAGTGTGACAAAGAATCACTTCAACTATTTGAGTTGGTTTAATAAAAGATTTACCCAAAAAACCTTGTCTGACATAGATGAAATATAGAATTTGTTTATTAATTGCTCCTAATGAATATTAGGATATTTATAAATACTTAAGAAATCTCTTTATGAAATATAATTATGAAATATATGCATTTATTTTTTAACTATATAACATTCAGTGACTGACCTCAAGTGAAATGTTAAATAAATAATACAATAAAATAAGTGCTAGTTGACCCATAAGTGGTTATAATCTATTCATCCATTAGCCAGGAGACCTGAATTTAAAAGTGGAAAAAATTGGCCTAACACTCTGTTCTTCTCGTGCTTTTTATTATGCATTTCAAAAGGCCTGGGAAATTTTTAATAGCCTTTTTGACCCCTGATAATGTTTAGCATCGGTCATAGGCTGTGGAACGGAATGGGCCATCCAGGCCATGGCCCAACCAACTTTTAGCATGTTAATTTATATTACCCACAAATATGCAATTGTCGTTCTGGTTAAAACTGTACAGCTATTTTTTTAACTGCATAGCTAGCTAAATTAACATGCTAAAAGTTGTTCAGGTCATGGCCTGTGTGGTTCACCCTATTCCGCGGCCTATAGCATAGATAGAGAAGCTCTTTAGTTTTCCCAGCATGCCTGATATTCATCCCTGGGTCTTGGCCTATGGGGGAGGATTTTGCTGCTCAAGGATCCTTATCTCAGGGGGAGAAAATTATTTCAGGTTGTATCTATCTCAGAAGACACACTAATGATCAGAAAATTCATGAAGAATAAAAATAATTAGAATAATTTTTACCATGTTTAATTTATAACTTTACTTCTGTGTTTTATTTTTTAAAATAATTAACTTTTTGGAGAACCAGTGCATCTGCCCCTTCTTTTAAGACAACACTTTGCTAAGATCTCATAGCCAAGCAGGGAAAATTGGATTTGAGATTGATGATTTTTTTTGAAAGTTTAAACCCTTTTCTGGCCTTCTTTGTATACATAAAAAAGCAAAAAACCCGCATGAACCCATTTAAAAAAATCCTTTTTTAGTTATCTTTAACAATGACTTTAAAGTATCAGCTTGCTAGGCCAATGCAAATCTCCAGGGATCTCTTTAGAACTGTCTTTACCAATCAACTTGAACATGCTGAAAAAAGCCCACACACATAACCTTTGACTTGGAAAGGATGTACCCTAATAACAGAGATGAGTGTGAGAATGAGCAAGACAAAACTTTCAGTACAGAGATGAACTTATGAACAGAAAAACTTGTTTATTCTTCTGTATAGCCTTGGAGATATTTATTTGTACTGTATGAATGGCAAAGCCTTCACCTCTGAATATAGCGATGTACAGTTTTAACCTTACCTCCAACTTATTTAAGTTTCTTTTGTGAATTTTGAAGGAATTTCTACCATTTTGTATGTAGTGGCATATTTTTACAGGGCAGTTTAACATGTCTGATAGATTTCATTTTAGAAGCATAATTACAGATATTAGAGATAAGGACAGTTTAGATCGTTCCTTCCATCTCCACCCAATGAAGATTTTTTTCTTGATATTCCTATGTTTTAGATTATTATTACTTGTATTAATGTAGAATCTTTTATCCGTATTATAGGAGTGCCTAAAAAATGTTTGTGCCAAAGAGCTTGCAAATCTAACAAGCAATAGTTTTAACCCATTTTTAGTAGTTTTTCTTCTTTGACCCTACTCCTCAAAACCTTTTTTTTTATTTCCCTTATGCTGTTTTGTGTGCATAAAGTGAAGACTGTGATGTCTGGGATTTAGTCTGTAGGAAGTTTCTCTTTTTATAGGTCTAATGGAAGCTTATCTGCATTGGCAGATATTTTAATCCCAGTGGAGCTATACTGATCTCATAGGAGATTTGCCTGTGATGTGCAGATTTGTGTTTTAATGAAAGCTAAGATTATGTAAAGTGCCTTTTTGCCTTGCTCTGAAGCACTGGTCACTGGCCACAGCTAGATGTGGGAGTCTGCCTGCAACCTCCTCTATTGCACTGTACTCCCCCGGCTATACTGTGCACCCACATCCTCCCTGCAGTACCATGCTCACTTGGCTCCCTGTCAGCTTCCCCCAGCTGTAGCACACTGCACTACCCTAATCCCTGGGGGTGAAGGCAGGGACTGAAAGCTGGAGGAGGGAAAGGAACCCCCAAATGATTGAATTCAAGATCCTGACAAAAGGAAGAAAGGAGAGCAGCAGTAAGGACCCTGGACTTCAGAAAAGCAGACTTTTATTGCCTCAGCAAATTGGTGGGCAGGACCCCTGCGAGGCCAGTCTGAGGGGGAAAGAAGTCCAGGAGAGAAGGTGGTATTTTAAAGAAACCTTACTGAGGGTGCAGGAACAAACCATCCCAATGTACAGGAAGAATAGTAAATATGGCAGGCGACCGACTTGGCTTAGCAGAGAACTCTTCAGTGAGCTTAAGTACAAGAATGAAGCTTACAAGAAGTGGAAGCTTGGGTAGATGACTATGGAGGAGTATAAGAATATTGCTTGGGCATGCAGGGATGAAATTGGGAAGGCCAAAGTGCTATAGGAGTTGCAGCTGGCAAGGTACATGAAGGGCAACAGGAAGGGTTTCTATAAGTATGTTAAGCAACAAGAGGAAGGTCAGGGAAAGTTTGGGTTGCTTACTGAATGGGGAAGACAATCTAGTGAGAGATGATGTGGAAAAATCTGAAGTAGTGACTTTTTTTCCTCAGTCTTTACAAGCAAGGTCAGCTCCCAGACTACTGCCGTTGGCATCACAGTTTGGGGAGGAGGTGAGCAGCTGACAGTGGTGAGATAAAAGGTTAAGGACTACTTAGAAAAGGTGGACATGTACAAGTCCATGGGGCTAGAGGGAATCAGCTGATGTAATTGCAGAGCCACCGGCCATTATCTTTGAAAACCAAAGGTGATTGGGAGAGGTCCTGGATCATTGGAAAAGGGTAAACATAGGGCCCATCTTTATGAAAAGGAAGAAGAAGGATCCAGGGGCCTACAGACCAGTCAGCTGCACCTCAGTCCCTGGAAAAATCATGGAACAGGTCCTCAAGAAATCCCTTTCTAAACCCTTGGAGGAGAAGGTGGTGATTAGGAACCGTCACCATGGATTCACGAAAGCAAGTCATGGCTGACCAATCTGATTGCCTTCTATGATGAGATGACTGGCTCTGTGGATGTGGGGAAAGCAGTGGATATGATAGACCTTGACTTTAGTAAGGCTTTTGATACAGTCTCCCATAGTATTCTTGCAAGCAAGCTAAGGAAGTATGGGTTGGATGAATGGACTTTAAAGTGGATAGAAAACTGGCTGGATCATCAGGCTTAACAGGTAGTGACCAATGGCTTGGGGTCTAGCTGGTAGCCAGTGTGGAATGGAGTGCACCATCAGCAAGTTCGTGGATGACACCAAAGGGGGGGAATAGTAGATAATGCTGGAGGGTAGGGCTAGGATTCAGAGTGACCTAGACAAATTGGAGGATTGTGACAAAAGAAACCTCATGAAGCTAATCAAGGACAAGTGAAAAATCCTGCACTTCGGACAGAAGAATCCCATGCACTGCTACTGGCTTGGGACCAACTTGCTAAGCAGCAGCTCTGCAGAAAGGGACCTGGGAGTTACAGTGGACAGTAAGCTGGATATAAGTCATTGTGCCCTTGTTGCCAAGAAGGCTAAGAGCATGCAGGGATGCATTAGTAGGAGCATTGCCAGCAGATGGAAGGAAGTAATTATTCCCTTCTATTGTGCACTGATGAGGCCATATCTGGAGTCTTGTGTCCAGTTTTGGGAACCCCCCTCCCAATACAGAAAGGATGTGGACAAGTTGGAGAGAGTCCAGCAGAGGGCCATGAAAATGGTTAGGGGACAGAGGCACATGACTTCTGAGGGGAGGCTGAGGGAACTGGGTTTATTTAGTCTGCAGAAGAGAAGACTGAGTGGGGATTTGATATCAGCCCTTAACTACCTGAAGAGTTTTTCCAAAGAGGAACCTAGATCTAGACTGTTCTTAGTGGTGGCAGATGACAGAATGAGGAGCAATGATCCCAAGTTGCAGCAAGGGAACTTTAGGTTGGATATTAGGAAAAACTTTCCCACCAGAAGTGGGGTAAAGCACTAGAACAGGTTACTCAGAGAGGTTGTGAAATTCCATCCTTGGAGGTTTTTAAGGCCCAGCTGAACAAAGCACTGGATGGAATGATCCTGCTTTGAGCACGGGGTTGGACTAGATGACCTCCTGAGGTCCCTTCCAACCCTATTTTTTTATGATTCTATGAACCCAGAGATTCTAGCTGTTGTTATAGGTAGAGGGATTATGGGGAGCTGCAACTGGGCAGGAGCTTGGGTGGGACCATAAGGGAAACCCTGGCAGGCCACATGCGGCTCACAGACCATCAGTTGGACGGCTCTGGTCTAGGGCATAGTCCTCTTTCTTGGATCAGCAGTGCATATATTAATCTAACATGAACCTGTTTTCTTCCTTAAAAGTGACGAGTCCCTGGCAGCACTCTTTTCTCTCTTGTGAGCTTTTTAAAACTATTCACACATTATAGATTTTAATAAGCTATTTTGTAGCTGTGGCATATGTAAGGGGTCAGAATCAATGATCTTTGTAGAAATCATTGCTGGGAAGGTAGGGGACTAGAATCACAGGACTGGAGGGCCTCTTCCAGTCTTATGTTCTTCAGCAGAGATAAAAAACTGAATTCCAGCATATTTTACTTTACAGTTCAAAGTGAGTGGTGTGCTTGTGTCAGTGAGAAAAGGAGAAGAGGAAGTGAGTAATAGAAATAAATAAATAAATAAAATCCCTGTGGAAAAAATAAACACAATGTGGGGTTTTTTCAGATAAAAGCAGCGTTCTCTTTAGGCACAACTAAATCATCTCTCTTATGGTAAGCAAACAGATTCTTAAAAAGCCAGTCTATGTTTTAAAAATCTCATTCTACTTGTATACTTGTATGTGTCACTGACATTGGTATAGCCTTTTTCATGAAATAAGCAATAATAAACAGCAGGCTGGAGTTTCTTTGCCAGAAATGCCTTAAACTCACTGTGATTAGCCTGGTCCACAGTTTCTGTTCCTTCCCACCTGCTACTGCTTTTCCAATTGCACTACTGCTTTAGATACTCTAATGCAACATTTTCTGAACAGTGGGACTTGCCCTCTGGGAGAGGGATGAGGGGGGAGAAAAGAGGAGAAAATGAAGCCTGGATGACACTGAGAGGAACTGGTACCAATTGGCAGAGGGGGAATCAGTGGGGTATGAGAGAGACCAGCACTACTCAAGTTTCTCAAAATGTAAACCAGACTTGCTTATATCAATAGGAGGTATCTGATATCAGTAGTTAATTTCTCTCTTGCTTTTTAATTTCTACCATTTATTTTAATGTTTTACCCAGGTTATGTTTGTTTCCACTAGAACACAGGCATTGCAACTGGGGTCTGATGGCAAAGAATGGGATTTCCATTTCTCATTACAGTTGAATGCAGTTGGTATGGGAGACCGAGTTAGGATTGGCGGTGGGAATCCTCTCTCCTACCCATGTTCACTGAAACACTCTTTTGCCTCTATAGCTGTAAAAAAGTTATCTCATAACTAAAGGTTATATTTGGCAATGGAGCTTGTACAATGCCCCTAATTCTTGGTGCTGGCATGTGCCAGAATACAATCATAAAATTGTTTTCAGGCAGATTGTTAGGTGAGTGTGCAAAAACTTTGTTTTGATGCCAGAAACATTTGCTGTATGGACACAGATTAAATGCAATATTACTTTGAATGAATGTTGCCTCCAACAGTTACAAAAACCTGGATGTAGTGGTTGCAGTTGTTAATTTGGTTATGGTCATGTCCAGAAGTCTCATTTGAGTTTAGGAATTGCTTTGTGCTATGTACAGTGTAAAGTGTAGGAAGTGACAGGCTCTGCCCAAAGAGTTTACAGCATAAAATAGAAAAGAAAGGTAAAAGAGAGGGAGAAAGGTACAGAGCATGTCAGCAGTCATCAAAGTGTCTGGTGAACATCATGCCAGTGCCTGTTTTCAAATTTGTTTTTTTGTTGTTGTAGTTGTTGGGTTTGTAATGCATGTAACAGCAGATGGAACCAGGGGGCAGCCAGCTGAGCTGTGATGATATCTGTTCATGTCTCCTAGAAAATCAACTCCCAGAAACCCCCAGGGCAAGGGAAAAAGGAAAAGAAAACTTGATGCTGGAGCCAGGGAAAGAAAGAGCAGTGTGTACATGGAACCTGGTCTATGCAGAGGAGTGTGCAGTGGAGCTGGGGACCTCACTGGCTCGGTCAGCCAGAACTGTGGACTGAAGGAGCTGGTCTCAGACTTGGGGAAGCTGCAGGCTGCTGTTTGAGAACTAGGGACTAAAGCAGGGGTCAACAACCTTTTTGGGCTGAGTGCCAAAAGCACCTGCAACCTTGACTTGTAAAATGTTGGTGTGCTGGGGCAGACAGTGGGGGAGTAGCAAAGGGGGATATCCTTGTGACAGCACAGCCCCAGCTGTTTCCCCAGTGCAGGTGCCAAGCAAAATGCCTTTGCATGTCACACTTTGGCACATGTACCAGGGGTTGCCTACTGCTGGACTAAAATCTTGTTTGGGAACACCTTTGGACATATGGAGCAGGGGGCGGGAAATTAAGATAGTGAGTATATATTACTAAGTGTTGATGTTTCTTTACCTTTTACCTGTTCCCTCCCTTTGACCCATTGGCTTGTGACCCTAGCCCCTGTGTTTTCTATATAAAAATGGGAACACTCCCTTGCTTCTTGTGCCAGTTCTTGGGGTTGCAGGATTGGCATAATTTCTTTGTTAATTGTATTTAAATGTATTCTGGAGTCTTAGGAAGAGAGTGTGTGTGTGGGGAAGCCAGAGTGGATGAGTTAATAGGAGGGAAAGAATGGGGAAAACTATTCAGGATGTGTAAACAAAAATGTGTGGTGGGACTGAAAGTAAAGAGAATAGGAGCTGTGAGGAGGAAAAGTGTGGGAGGATGAAAAGAGAATAAATGCAGAAGAGCACGGTGGGCGGGGGAGCCTGGGGGGGGAGGATACTGAAAGAGTGAACTGGGAGCCAAGGGGCTATGAGGGAACAGTTTGGGTGGAGGTCAAAATAAACAGCCAATCAAAGAACTGAACATACTGGGCAAAGTCTAGGCTATAACGGTTAGGCTGATGACATAATCGCTCCCTAGAGCTTGTTGGAGAAGCAGGGGGGCCTAAGTGGGCTTTCTGCCTCTGCCTTAATTCTGCTTCTACTCCAGCTGCCTTCTCTGGAAGCATTTCTTTATCTTTCAGGGCTTCTGCCCCACTGATGTTGCTTTTACCTCCTCTTTGGCCTCATGTGGCTGAGGCAGAAGAAAGGGCAGCCTGATACCTAATACTCTTTCTCCATTCAGGCTTCAGGGAGGAGGGAAAAATGGGCAGGTGCAGGTGCAATGATCTTTGCATTAGGTCAAGTTAATATAGGATAATCTCATGCAGAGGAAAACACAGCTGTACCTTGTGGATTAACCCTTGGGGACCGGCTTGTCTATCCTTACAGTTATCCTGCACAGTAACTAAATGCTATATTGGTCATATGACAGTTAGATGCACTAGCTGATGTTGAATTTTAAACACACTTTAGGTAACACTATGGTTAGCCAGGCTCAGCTGACTCCTTCATTAAAAACTTTTGTCATTCTAGCTTGCCAGTTGCTCATTTTTGCTACAAACTCAACCCACTCAATGGGCCTAATTCACTACTGTCTTGCACTTTGTTCGATCAGTCATTTCATACCATTGCAAAGTGATTGCAATGTGCAAAGTGCATTTCATACCATTGCAAAGTGATTGTCAGACCAACCTGGTCACCTTCTATAACCAGGTGACCAAATCCATGGATGCGGGGGTCCCTGTTGACGTAGTCTTTTTAGACTTCAGGAAGGCAGAAATAGGGCAGGCTTTTTTTTCCCGGGCACCACCAGGGGTAACTAGGACCAATGGTCACAAGTTACTGGAGAGCAGGTTCAGGTTGGACATTAGGAGG
>JAGPOW010003642.1:61268117-61322178 GCA_030014935.1 Caiman crocodilus | reverse complement strand
GTCCTGTGACCCCAGCACTCATTCCTGCCATTGGCGGGGGGTCAGACTAGATGGCCTGCTCTAGGCCCCTTCTGACCCTAGTTACTATGAAACTATGATTATGAAAAAAAGGTCTTGCTTTTGGATACTAGGGACCACTAATCTGACCTTGGCATTTAACAGGCTAAAGAAGTTTGCTAAGAGGTTCCTGCTTCATGCCCATAACCTGTAGCTGAGCTAGAACACCTCTTTCAGGGGGAAAAATAACAAAAGAACATACAGTCTTGATTTACAGGACGATATAGAGCACTAAAAGTCAGTATGGTTGCATGAAACCACACTAGATATACATAACTAGATACAAGATAATGGTGAATCAGGCCCAGAAGCTTGCTCCCTTGAGAAATGGGAGCAGAAGAGGACGGAGAATCTGCCTCTTTCTCCTTCTCCCTTAGTACATATGGGGGGGTGGTCAGCTCTGTACTGGAAAGGCTAAATACCCCCGGACTACACTTTACAATCATATTAGGTCTATAGCCTTTCTGGGCATGGAAGAAAGATAAAGTACCACAGTGAGAAGGCTTAGGTTAGGAGTAAAAGTGATCAGAAATCTCTCTGTATGCTCTTAAGCACTTGGACTAGACATCTGACTGAAACCTTTCCCCTTTTATTTCCTATCTCAATAAAACCTCAAGAAAACATCAAGTTTGTGACCCAGGGAGAACCTTTAACAATAAAATGCTGCTTACATATGGTCATGCAATTGGTTAGTCAAGCTTAGTTGTTTATTTATTACACTGAGTAACAAATTGTCTGTATGAAAATGACTGCATCCTCATTTTGAGCAGTTTTATTTCTGTCTTCCTTTTTAGGTATTCTCTACTTTTGGCACTCATGTAGGAGGACATTTTTTTCTCCTATGCACCTGTTGAAAAATTATAGGGCATAAACATTCATGCTCAGCTAAGCAGGAGGTTGCCTAATTTAAGGGGACAACCTGACACGAGTCTTTTAAAAAGATGCTACCAAGTTTAAGTTAGCTTTCAGTATAACATGAAACAAATTGTGCTGCTGAGCAACTGACTTCTTCTGACTCGCTGGATGATGTGTCCCCATGTGAAGGACACCTATATTTTGTGTCTGAGTCATGGAAATCATCTGCATCCTCTAAATTTGGCTATCAGATGACACATTTTGGCTGTTCATCTCTCTGTGTTCATGAAGGTCTTAACAGACTCTCTGGGATTTAAAAAATATTGTCCAGTTTGCTAGCCATTGGCAGGATGATGAAGACATTTTTCTTGAAGAATTGTTTTCAAAATTAGCAGCTACTTTCTGCAATTAGCTTTCTACAGAAGACAGTCTGATATAAATATTTTGGATGTCCCCTAGATAGGAAGCCTATTTCTTTTAGTTAGAGACAGAAGAAAAATTTCAGCTTTAGACTGTTGGGTGATTTATCAACCTGCAAAAGTAGTAGTTGCAAGCTGTCAGAGAGAGAGAGAAAGAGAGAGAATAATTAAGGTGGATGGTATGTAATTATGTAATTTAAATGGAAACTATGATATATAGCTCTCTGAAATAAGTCAGAAAGAGTTTCATAAATAAGAAACCCGCCTGTGGTGGGGGAGAGGGAGGGATTTGGTGGGTCCACTGAGGGGTAGGTTGTTCAGTGGATTGGTTAGAGGTTGGGGGGGTGGGCTGCAGCAAGCAGCTGGACATTCCCAGTTTCAGGCCTATACTGTGAACTCATGCATGTGATTTAGACAACTGGTTAACCCTTTCTTAGATCCAATTAACCCAATCTTGATCTAAGTTAGTGCACCCACTGAAGTGAACTAACTTAGATCAGGCAAGTCATTTTTGGGCAATTTAAGCCCTTTTCCCACCTGTACGATCAGGAATTGGGATTGACCAAACCCTGGTAAATCAATTTAAGTATAATGCCTGTAAGTACCTGTAGGGTATGTATGCCATCTCATTGCTGAGCCTAGGACTGCAGCTGAGAAAGTAGGTCCACGCACTTGCTTGTGCTCAGCGTGCCACTGTACTTGGGGAAAAAAGAGCCAGGTCCACAACCAGGATTCTCCCAAGCCTGTGTCTGCTAATGAGGGAGTAAGCCCCACCTACTCATCCCATGATCAAGACAGCAAATTAGGCAGCCCTAGAGGACTCACCTTAGACATCTTGGAAGTGCTGCCTAATTTACAGATGTGTTGGCATGTTGAGCGGGTGTCTCTGGACAGGCTTTGTTTTTCCTCAGCACCAGGTTTAAGATAAGGAAAGAGAATGCATAACTATCCCCTTAATGTTTCTCAAGAGTTCCCAGGCCAACATCTTTTTTATGTCTCTCATTTCATGTGACAGCAGACAGTACCTCCTTGCTGCTTTCTCCCTCCTGACCTGGGAAACTGTAACCTGGTTACACATCTGCAGAAGATGATCTGCAGATGCAGCTCCCTTGAAGTTGCCACTGTTTATCTTTTAATCTCATCACTTCAGGTCTCATCAGTATGCTTTACTTCCATACATGAACTCAGAGGAAACAATAGGAGCCCTGGAAGTCGTTCATCCCGATCACACGGCTTGTGTACAAAATTAGCTTTGGATGTTGCTTATGGCTACAGGAAATTTCCAAGTTAAAGCTAAGATTGACAGGAAGAGCAAAGTACAGCTCATTGCCTGCTCAGTTTTGTTGCCTGCAGACAAAAGAATATTGATGACAGCTAATCTAGGGTAAGTCTCCTTCCCATTTTACTTAAATTATAATTAAATACCTGTGATGTAACACACATTTATATAATCTAAAGCAGGGGTCAAAAACCTACTTCCTGTGGACCTGTTCTGTCCTGTGAAGAAGTCTGATCTTGCCATAGCGGTCTGCTCTGGTGCTGGAAGATCAGTAGCACAGAGCTGAGCTGTGCCGCCAGTCCCTCTGCGGCCTGCCAATCCATTGTGGAGCCTGCTGCTCCATGACATCTATGCTTCCCATGCTACAGAGGAGGCAGCAATCTGCAGCAAGGGAAACAGATGCAGCAAAGCAGAGTGAGGGCAGGGCTGCTGGGTAGGGAGCAACCCTGGTTAGGTCAGAAGCTCTGGCTCACACTGGCAAAAGACAAGCAATCTAAGGGGAAGTTCCAAAAGTTTCAATGGAGAGAGTTTCCAAGAAAGTTGTCTTCAGGGGAGGAGGACTCCAGTGTATATGGTGCTTTTTATAGCATTTGAAAAATATGGAAGGAGACAAAAGTGCATTTACAGAACTCCGCCTGAAGTCAATGTATCCTTGTTAACAGTAAAGATTTACTGAAATTCTCCAAATGTTTTAAGGATGATAAAACTGGTTTAATGCAAACTCACTAAAGGGTAATTAGAAAAAGGATCTACTAATACCAGTAAAGATAAAACTCCAAAAACTTTCCATAATGCAGACCACCTCTAGTTAGAGACTGACTCATAAACTGTCTTCTACCCCTCATAATCAGCGGTCTACCCAACTCGAGGAAGTGGCTAGCTAATTTTGCGGGAAGATCCTGGGGCCACCTGCCATTTTCCTGAGTGTGGCAGCCCTTCCCCCCACATCTCTGATTGGCTGAGGGACCCCAGCTCCCTTGCCACTGATTGACTGTGAGGGATGTTCATCATGTGGCCCTGCCCTTTACCGCTGATTGGTGGAAAGGGGTGGGGGTGTATGACAGGTAGCTCTCTCAGTCAATCAGTGAAAAGGGGCAAAGGTGGCAACCCTTGGGGCTGGCAGCCCTGGGCCACAGTGCCATGAAAACTATTGGCTCTTTCTGAGGAGCCAACATTTTATTTTCAGTAAGGTTTTTAAGTTTGTTTGTTTTTTGTTTTATGCAGTGAGCCTGTCAAAAGCATGGGGCCTACTATTTTTCATGGAATCTGCCTGAATTTGTTGTTTCTCCAAAAATCCCACAATCACAAATTTCATAGGTCCCTTTTCATAATAGCACACAGAATTTCCCCTCCATATTATACTAGCACAGGGGCAGGCAATTATGGGTAGCCCCACCCCTTGACAATTGCCTCACACCCTCAATACTATCTTGGGACCAGAAGTTCCACCCCTAATGCCTGACCTTTGCCACCTTCTCTTGCCTCCCAGAAATACTCCTTTTGTGGAGAAGTTGCCATCTTAGAACCAATAAATAAATAAATAAACCATGTGCCCAAAGTCAGACATGTACTATAACATATTTTAATTTTCTTATCAAAAAATATTTTGTCCTGCTTTGTGTTTGCATACTTTATATAGAAGTGATTGCATAATAACTCAAAAATAAATTCTTAGTTTTGTATATTGTGTGTGTGCATGTGTATGGTAGGGTGTAGGTTTGTGGTGGGATGCAAGTGTGGGTGTGGTAGGCTGTGGGTGTGTGTGGGGTGGGGTGCAAGTGTGTGTGCATGGTATGTATGTATGTATGGTGTGTGGGTGTGGTGGGGTGTGTGCGCGCATGGTGGGGTATGGGTGTGTGTATGGTAGGGTGTATGGGAGGTTGTGAAGGGGTGTGGCTTTGTGTTGGGGCATAGGGTACGTATGGTGGTTGTGTATACGTGAGGGATTGTGGGGGTAGGGTGTGGGTATGTGGGGTTTGTGGGGTGTGATGGAAGGTGGGGGGTGTGGGGATCCCCCACACTCCCTCCATGGTGTAGCAACAGCAAGCAGGGTGCTCAGGGCAAAGGTGCCCCAGAGGGTGCGGCTCCAGCCAATGCTGGAAGTCGCATCAAGGAACGCAGCCTCCGCTGGTCCATCTATTTTGCCAGCACTCCTGCCACTCATGTGCAGCCCATGCACTCGCCTGGCACAAGAGGCAGCCAGCTCCAGAGTGCAGGGCTTCCCTCCTGTGCTCGGCAAGTGTGGGGGCTGCACATGAGTGTCAGGGAGCCCTGGTGATACAGATGGCCTATTGGAAGCTACACGCCTCACTGTGATTTCCAGTGCTGACTGGAAATTCTCCAGGGCACCTGTGCCCTGAGCACCCCGCCTATTGCTGCAGTGCCATAGGGTGAGTGTGGGGGTAATGCTGAAGCCCCAGCTCCAGCCCCATTCTCCATGCTCTCACTCAGCTGCAGCCTTGCCCTCCCCCACTTTCCTACTTGCTGCCCGACATCAGCAGGAGGTCAGGGAATTGGAGTGGATGTATTTTGCCTACCCCTATACTAGCAGATATGTCTGTGGTTTCTGTACGGGGAAGGTAATATTAAGAAAGTTGAGCCATCTTTTAATATTGTTTAGCAGTTTGAAATGAGGAGATATGATCAGATATAGATCAAATAACCAACAAGCTCTGTGGACCACAGGCAAGTGCTCCACACACCACAAGTTTGGAACTTCTGAACTAATATATTTACTAAATGGTATGCAGCCAGCCCTAACCACTACTGTCACCAGAGAATCTTAATGTCTTCTATCTCTTATATATTATAACTGATCAGGGTAGTAATTATAGGCAATTTAGGTAGTGACTACCATAATTAAGGTTGCCTGACAATCTCCGTTACAAAACCCTATTTTCAGTTGTTTATATAGTTTTCCAAGCTTTAACTGTTTGGTCTGTAATTTTCCATACTGAGCAATGGTCTCAGCGAAATTTCTTTCTTTCTCAGGGGAGGTTTGGAAGTTTCAGTTAAAACAGTAGAACTGTTTACAAAAACAAGATTAAAGAAAAAGTACACTTTTTTCTTGGTTAAACGAGTTCTTTGCGTTTTGTTTAATCCTTGAACCTCTGCTTTGGAACAGGTCTTGAAAGTTGGTGGGGAGACTTTCCTGGTGCCGTTCCCATGCAAATCTACTCAATATTGATCAAATAATGAGGCTCTGAAAATCTATTTGCCTAAGCTCAGAAACTTGTCATACTTGTCAACTAAATTATCCAAAGATCCTGTTTGCATTAATCATGCTCCATCCTTTCACAACTCCTAGGTTGTGACTAGTGTTTGTGTGTGCCCATGAGCCATTTTCACAGACACTGGTCACAACCTAGGAGTTGTGAAAGGCTGAAGCATGCCAGCAAGTGAGCACAGTCACTGAATGTGTTCCATCCTGACATTAAAGGGACAAGTTGGTTCTTTCTCTATAGTCATTTCTCATGGCAGCTAGGGACCACCGTATCACTTGGGTCAGGACCTGTGAGTATCTTTCCTGTCTTTCCAGTGCTTCACTGGCTGGTATTCAGGTAGAAAGAAAAAGCAGGAGTGAAAAGGAAGAACTGTTCCTGGATGGAGTGTCAGGAGTAACTAGGAGTGGAGGCATATAGACATGGAGTGTATAGAGAGAGAAAGAACTTCCTGAGCAAGGACTTTGACAGATAAGAGGTGGGGATGGGTAAACATTAAGGACTGCAAAATGGAGTTTGGAGGTAGGCAGACTGGGGAGGCTGAGACAGAATCCAGGGTGGAGATGTCTAGGACTTAGATGATGAGACTGGCCAAGGCAGAGGCCATAGAGAGTCAGGGAGTGGGATCATGGACAGAGGGGCAGGTAAACACTATAGAACCCCATCACAGAACCTAGAGGTAGATATACTTTTTTCTGTCTCCAAACTTCCGTGGTCAGTAATTAGCTGCAAAACCTACTGCTAAATATGTGCTTCATCTTTTTTCAGTTCTTTGGCCCACAGATGGTAGAACCAATTGCTCTTAGCTTATATGGTACAGGTCTGTGTGGTAGATGTACCAAGCACTTGAAATTAGGCAGTGCCAGAATTTTCAATGCCTGTGAAATCTGAATGTAGTTCATACCTTCATACGTCCAGTCCCTCCAGAAGTTCCCTGACTAGGTTCTCACTGACCCTAGGCCTGGGTGTGCTTCCCCTGGAACCTACAGGGGTCCTGGTGGGAGGGTGACCTGGTCCCTGCTCTAAAAAATGGAGGCAAAGAAACTGTTAAATAGGTTAGCTTTGCTGTCTGGTGTGACGACCAGATTTCCTAGTGCGTCCTAGGAAATGTAGCCCTCTTGGATTTATGCATTATGCATCAGAGGATTCCTGTGCAGACAGTACACAGAAAATCAATCAGCACTGTTTAGTACAGGAGACTGTTACCATTAAGACACCTGCCTCATTTGTTGCAGAAGCTGATCAGACATGCACTTGCAGGGAGGGAGGTTGGTCCAGTAATTTAGGTGGTTTAGCACTGCCTTGGTATCTTCCTTTACCTCTGCTACAGTTCCTAACTAGTACTAAACAAGTCACTGAACTTAACAGTCCAACTGTGTGTCCTCTGTTCCTGAGGGTCATGAAATCACTGCTTTAACAAAGAAGATCAAACACAATATTGAATTACTGATCATTTGGTGAGCATTGTCTAGCCTGCACCTGAATGAGACAGGGATCCTGTAGAAAAAGAATGTACACGGCCATGTAATTAAATACCGCATCCATGTGTGTATACTAGGGGGATGAATTCCCTAACTTCAGTATGAATGTCTTTACAACCTTGTCAATTTATTAATGTTGCTTTTACATAATATATTAATTAAAATATAAATTCTCTCATTAAACCTCTTTCTCATATATGTAGATAAACATATCTCTAAGCATATAAGATATATGTTTTTTATTATATATAAAGGTATTTATGTGTGAAGATATGTCAGTAGAACTCTCTCATTCCTTATCTGCCTCATGGGAATCACACAATGATGGTTTCCTGTTTACTTGTTAATTCATCCTTATAAAATTAGATCCAAATGTTGTTAGTTCTCTCAGCTTTACTGAAGTGTATCTGGAGTTTTTCTGAAATGCATGGTGTTCCTGTTCATTTACCTCAGTGAGACAGAGAACTAAATTTGGTTCTTAATTTTTTACACCAGTCAGTTGGAAAGAACTTCAACAAAACAAATGACAGATTTTATTTGTTAAAAAACAACACATCATTGGAATAATATTTTCCATGGATTCAAAGTATTAACATCATAACATCTATGCTGCTCTCTTATTTGTGTTGTTTTCAAACAGTATTTTAGGAGCAAATTAAGCTGTCAACTCCATGCTATCATTGATGCAGTAAAGTGATAGAACAGGCACTGAGCCATGATGAACAGTGGAGACTAACAATTGGGGTTATTTCAGTATGCTAGAGCTTGAAAGGATTTTTTTATCTCTCAGACATCCCCTGTCTGCCTCCAGTTTCCTGATTAATTTGAAGATGATCTGTTTGATTTACTGAGTAAGCTCCCCCACTGACAGAGTGTGTGCATTTGGGTGGGGGGACAAGCCAGGAGCGTTCCATGCCGGCTGCATTTAAGTCAGTTGGTGATAGCGGACTGCATTAGCGGGGGCACAGCTGCCCCCTTCCCTCCGAGCTTCACCCATTAATGTCTCCTCACCTCAGTGAGATTCTGTTCTGTCCACTTTCATTCTTTTCGTTCTTCATCTTGGAAAATGAGCAGATCTATAATACCTAACCTTGCTTTAATTCCGGCAGCATGCACACTGGAAATTTCAATTTTATGCCATCGGAACAGGCACAGTTTCTCTGCTGGAGAAATCTTTGGCTGTTTCAAGAGATTTTGTGGCCAGAGTTCAGAAGGATCTGAGCCAACTCACTTAGCTATTTGTCCCATTTATCTCCCTGCCCTTAACTGATAGTGACTTTTTTTGCTGTTATGAGAAATAATAATATAATAATAATAGCAGGCTACAACACAGCCTCTTTACTCATTTCCTCACAAAGCATTTTCTACTCAATCTGATGTGACAAGCAGAACCTATTTGGGCACTCAGCTATGTTGTCAGTGATCAGTCTTGGATGATTTTGGTATCAACATCTTTCATTTACCTTCTGTAGATGTGTGTCATTTAGACAGTAGTGAATCCTCATCTGGAACATGTGCATTGACACAAACTTTGGTCTCTACCTTACAGGTAGCGCTTCAGTAGCTAGACTCCTTGCCACCCCCTGAGTTTTATATTTACAACTACTGTGACAATGATTGGGCTTGACAATGCTTTTACCCTAAACCAGCTACTTTAAAAGACTTTTTAGCTTCTTATGTAGGCTATAATTAGTCTTCAAAAAGTTTTTTTAGCTTTACAGACCTAGAGATCAAACAATTTTAACCGTACTTTGCCCAGATAACATGAATTCCATAGCCTTAGTTTTAGGGCAAAACATATTTAATTAACTTTCTTTAAATGTAACCTATCTGCAGTTATTTTATGTGCATCTATTGAGAGAGGGAGCTAAGAGCTGCATTACAAAGTCTGGGTAGTGAGTAGCTTGTTTCTGGTCTTTTATAATACGTGAACCACAGAGCTACGGTAATTTGTTTGAACACTTCATTTGACACAAACTGTATTGTACTGCCTGCTTTAAAACAAACAAACAAACAAACAAAAAACCCACAAAAAACTAGAACCAGCTGGAAATTCTCTTCTCTTCTTTGGCTAGTGCCAAACCATTAGCAACACAATATGATTTAGTGCATGTTCTAAGAGATGCAAAAGACTTTGAGAGATTGTATTTTTTTCAGTGATACCTGTACGACAATGATCAATTCAGATAATGATTCCATCAAGATTTTACAGACTGCAAATCTCCTCTGTTTGGCTGGCTCTGCTACTTCTGTGGTAGGCCAACTCAGGATGAGAGAGGTAATAAATCAAACTTTCATCTGGTCTCACAGTGTACTGCTTCCTTCCAGTAGGTCAATCCCAAAAGTAAATATTTTCAATACTAGCAAAGAATAGTATATACTATGTCATAATGACACTCCTTTATACATATTATGTTGATAATAGGATCACTCATATAACAAAAGGATAACTTTTATGTAAAAGAACTGGTTTACTCATGAAAAAAAAATGCTTCCATAAAGTATTCTGTGTTTTCTTAAAAATTGTCAAAGGGCCAAAGAGGTACAGTAATATTTAGTAGAAGGTGAAAAAGCTTGCTGTTCACCTGATCTAAGTGTGTTAAAATAGGTGTCACTAGTACATGGTAGAGGGATGGAATTCACATATTAAAAACTTATAGATACACACATACTATGTATATATAATGTGTGTCTGTATGAAACTTTAAATTCATGGCCGATATTGGAAAAATAATCTAAACACCAAGAGAAAACTTGAAAAGCCTTTGAACTGAGGCTGCCTAGTACAGCTTTTGAATACAAATTCCTGAGTCATTGGGAAATCTTTTTCATTTGGATCACAGTTTTGATTTTTTTATTTCTATAGCTCCACATTTTGTTTGTTTGGATCCATTTTAAAGTGTCTGTATAAGCTCTAGGGCTTTATAAACTTGAAAATAAAATAAAATAATATATAGCCATAATGCACAAACTTACTTAAATTCCTCAAAGCCTTCTAATTTTTTAAAGTACAGTTTGTTTATTTAATTTACACATCATCAGTAACAGTTTTCCTCCCTAGACTGCTATACATCCTTTCTATCACTCAGAAAAAAGAAGCTCTTACCCTTATCAAATAACCAGACAGAAAATTCTGAGGATGTTGAGTTACAAGGTCTAAGTAATACTGGTAAAAATGATGTCTGGAAAGTAAATATGTGAGAGTAAAGATGTGCCTATTTATCCAGACGGTGTACCACACCCTTAAATCAACAAAGAACAAAATCCATCTCAAGCAAATACATATGTAACCCCCCTACCTTTTGTACTGAAAGAAGAAAAATTGGTTGCATAAACAGAGTAAGTACTTTTACTTATAACTTCAGTGTGGAGACTATAATCAGTTACAACTGTCAAATAACTGAGTGTGGAAGGTGGGCCCTGGGCTGTTTCCAATTAGTTCATGTGCTAGATCTAATAAAATGCTTTTGTTGACAAGTGAGGTGCTGCAAAACCTATATTTTATGGCTTGGCTTCCCAGACTGGAATCCAAAACTCAAAGTTAGGAACCAATTGCCATGAACAAGGGATAGGGGCTTGGGGGGAAGTAGGGAAGGGTGTTAGTTGTCTCAGGAGGTCAAACCAAAAATCCAAACTACTGAGGAATGAAGTGGGAAAGGTGGATTTGAACTGCTCAGGAATTGAACCCTGGTGTCCCACCTCCTGGGCATGTGCTCTTTCAATATAAAATTCTGCCACTACTATCTTTGTTACATTCTCACCATGGTTCCTGTGACCATGCTTTCCACTGCTTTTTGTGAGGGGCTGAAACCTATTGAATTACATTAGGTGTTCTCAGAACATGTCTAGCGGACTGGGGCTTCTTCAGTTAGGTTTTACTTCTTCTCTAGTTTCTGGATCATGATAAAGCTTTAAAAAAAGAGGAAAGCATCTAGCTGCTTAGATTGGATCAGTTCTGGGTATGAGTTGTACACACCTACCCAACTTTCAAATCAAACAATGAGGTGCCTGGTGAGTTTAAACATCTCCAGTGTTAGGCAGCCACTGAGTGGGATTTCTTCTTGCATTGCAGTTTGAGGAGTTAGGCACCTAAGGTTTGCTGAAGATTATAGGCACTGAAGGGTATTTTTTAGGATCTACTCGTTCCTTGTTATTTCCTATTTGTTCAAGGACCTGATATCGAAGGTTCGTTTAAATAAATGGAAAGCCTCCCTTTGAATTTGATGGGCTTTTGAATTGGTCCTTGGCAGGAAAGTTGAAAAAATAACCTTTGTGTAGATACTTCAGCCTTTTTTGCTCCAGTCCTCAACTTGCCTTTTCTTTAAGTGTTGCCGCCTGCATTTTCCTTATTTGTATTTGTACCCAGGGACAGATCAAGAGAGGAAGCAGCAGCATGGTTACTCCCCTGTTTTGTGGTAAGCTGCATATGCACAGTAAACTTTCCTGCTGGGAGCTTCAGATGTTTCATAGGCTGTATGGATAGGTGTAGATATTCAAAAAGCCTAAGGTGAAATCAATCTAAGTTATAGTTAAGTGGTTTTCTTTAAGTAGCACAGTTTAGATTGGTAGGGACAGCACACACATTCACCCTTTGGGTGTGGGGTGGCAAATCTAAACTGGATTCTGTAATTTTTAAACCAGTCTGTGTGTGTCAATCGTCTGTTCTGTTATGGGTGTAGACCAGTTTCCAATAACTTATACTGGTAAAAGTATCATGTTTGTACCTATGACCTCATCAGCTGGCTGGTGTGGGGTTTGCACACAGCTTGAATGCAGCTCTGGCGCCCAGGAACTGAGCACTGCTGTTGTTCATCCCTCCCTCTTTCTTCCCCTCCTCTTTATTTAGCATCAGGGCAAAAGAGGGGATGAACATGTCCCCTCTCTACCTGTGAAGCAGAAAGGGATGTGGCCACACCCCCAATGCAACAATCCTGGATCTGCCCAGGTCTGCACCTTGAACAAAGGAGAAGAGGCAACAAAAAAGAGAAATGACAGAAATAATATACAATTGAATGTGTAAATGGGAGAAAGGACAAGGAAGAAGGAGGAGTCCAGTACAGTGTTTGGTGGTAAATTCAGAAATTAGAACTTAAGGAAAGGAAAACACATGCAGTTCTACCATCTGCATATTTTGGGGACAGATACTATTATAAACCAAAGAATGACATTTCTTTCCACCCTCATACAGAACAGAAATATATTAGAAATTCATAGAGATGTGTGAGCATAATCTTTTGCCCTCTAAATTCAAAATATTCTGCATGCTAATTAGCAAGACAAAATCTTCCTACATGCCCACACAGCGCCAAATGAATTTAAAAAGCACCTGCTCTCATAGTCAGAGATTCTCCTTTTTCAGCTCCTAAAATGTAGAAAGCACTTGCTTATAAATAGACTTGGTGGGAATAATGAGTAAGTCGTCACTCAAGTAAGAACTGAACATTCTGCAGGTGAGAAAAACTGCTCCATTGTCAAGGTGTCATGTAGGAGGGACACGTCCCCCTGGCAGGGGGAAATGACCAAGACAGGATGAGCAGATAGTAAGTGAATTAGCGAGTCAAAAGCTCACTCTGTAGAGAGATACAAAAAGGTACATCTTTTCTGTTCAGTGAAGTTAAGAGTATATTATAAATGATGAATTTAGAGGTCCTGGTGGCCAGTAGTGCTGAACTCTTTGGTGGCAAAGTTATGGAGGAAATAAGATCACTTCCTTACTAGGCTGAAATTCTCCTCAGATTTGGAGAGTGTATTCCCGATCCTAAAAAGATTGGGAGATAATCTGGTTATAGAAAGGCATTTTTAATTACACATTTGAAATATTTTTCATTGGAAACTGACAAGTGGACATTAGCTTCCAGATAAAACATAACATTTATAGAAAAATAGGACTGAAGAGAAATGAACAGTACATCTTGTGCAACCTCCTACTTAAGGCAGGATCATCCCAGTGTAAACCATCCTAGCCATGTATTTTTCTAACCTGCTACTAAGGACTTCCAATGCTGGAGATTCCATAACCTCTCTAGGCAGTATTTTCCAAAGCTTTACTGCCCTCAAAATGAGAAAGTTCGTCCTAATACTCAGCTTCAATTTCCATTGTTACAATTTAAAACCTCTACTTGTCCTCTAATTCTCTGTGGACACAGAGAAGAATCTATAACCATCCTTTTCATGGAAGACTGCTGAATAGATACTGCAAAATAATCACAGGAACAAAGGTGTGAAGATTAAGTTTTGAATTTCTGGACTCTTACAATGTGGCTGTAAAGACAATTTTGAATCAATAATGCATCTGTCTGCTTTTTCACATAATGCCTGTTTGGACTAGATTGGTTTCATATGCTCTCCAGTAGGTAGTGGGCTAATGTAGCTACTTCAGAAACTATTCTGCAATCGCTTCTATAAAAGACAAACAGGTGTTAAAATGTAACTGGACCCGAGGCAAGTCAGAATCCTCATGAGAAACATGGAAGGGACTTTCTTCCATAATGTAGGAACTGGATAGTGCACATTCCCTAGGAACAAAGACTTCATTTTAAAGTAATACAAGGCTACTTTAAGCTACATCTGAGGCCCCTTCTTATTGAGAACTCAGATGACATAGAAAGGAGCATATTTTTTTCTGTTAATATCAGTTTGCTCTTAACTGGAGTAGAACAGAATATTGAGGAGATTGTAACTAAAGGTTTATTCTATAAAAGGGAATAAAAAGAACTAGTATTAGTTCAGGAGTTCACCACATCAGGAATTCAGATACCATAAAAGTGCTTTATATTTCACATAGGCAGGTCTGATATACAAATAATATAAATTGGTCTGTTTTGTCCATCAAAAAAATCAGTCATTTCTGGGATAGAATGGAGAAATTCTGTGACAGTGCAGATTATCTTGCCATGAAACTTTCAAGCATTCAAGCTTCCTAGTTCAAGTTTCATATGTGACGTGAGCTATGTGCTTAATTTTTCAATGATATAAATAAAATATTAATTATGAGGAGAAAGAGAGGGTTTTTTTTCTCCATGCTGTCATATGTAGGAAACCAATCCTTTTTGGTAACATAGATCAGGATAGTAATTCCTAACAGTTTATCTGCTGAGTTTGGCCTGTCTTATTTTTTTCTGTTTTAAAAAAAATTATAAGCAGATCTTATTTTAAAAAGCATATATTAATAAGATTTTTACACTATTAATAAGATTAATCTTATTTATTAATAAATCTTATGTGTTAATGGGAGTTTAATACAGTTATTAATATTTTCCAATATGGATATAATGAAAACAGTTTTTTATGAATATTCATATATCAGAATTTGTACTGTGTTGGTTAGGCATAGGCAGATTAAAGCACAGGCCAGTTAAGCCTGGGCCCAGGGGCCCCTGCCAAACAGGGGCCCTTGGATACCTGGAGGGTGGGCACAGGGGACAGGGGGTGCAGCTCAAAAAGTACAAAACTGGAAGCTGGGCTGGGCCAGGTGTGCACAGCATGCCGATTACCTGGTGGGGCATGGGGCACAATTGTGCTGGAACCCTGGGAGTGACCAGAACGTCTTATGGCAGAAAGCAGAACCAGGCGTGGTGTGTAACTGGGACCTGCTGGTGGTGGGGTGGCCTCAGCACACCCAGGTACTGGCTTGGCCCAGCCTGGATACAATCCTGTGCATTAGCCAGGCATTGCTGCAGCCAGACTGAACTGGAGCAGGAAAAGGTACCTGCCCCAGAGTTTGGTCCACACCACATTTGCCCAGCAGGCAGCAGCATGGGGCAATGTGTGGGGTCCTGTGTGGCTGGCCCTGAATTTTGGCTCCAGTGTGTATCTGTGGGAGGGCGTGGCCAAGACCCCTGTCTCAGGCCTGGGGGGCAGTGCGTCCCACTCTGGCTGCTGTTCCTGCTGCACCGGCCATGGACAGAACCTGTGGCTGTGGAGCAAGGTGAGGGTTGGGGTGGGGCCCTGGGCATGGGTGGTGGGGGAGATGGCTGTGGCAGGGAGGGTTCTGAGCCCAGGGCTCCATTGAATCTTCCTCTGTGTTAAGTCACTGTTTCTTTTCCCCTGACTGAATCACTTTTCTAAATAATCAATACAAGGCAAATATTAAATATTGCATAAATAGGGTAGAGTTTATTTTCAGAGAGATGCAGGCCTAGACTTGCATGTGCAGAAATGAGCAATTGGCAGAGGTAAAGGGACGTGAGCTCCATTGGGTATGCAGAAAGGACTAGGCCCAGAGAGCTCAGAAAGCTTTTGTTTTCCCTTAGTTGATTTCCACAATGGACCTCTCACATTGGAGACAGGAAGTATTTTGATAGCTGCTAACAGAAGAACCGATGGCAGAATTTATTTAAGAAAAGGTGGGAGAAAGCTACAGAGGGTCTCAAAGGCCAGATGGATATATGGAGCATCCGTGTAGACACCCCTAGCCCTCACTCAAGTTTATCTTTCTTTACCTATAGACATTGGACAATTCACAGAGTTTGGACACCAGGCTTGCTATTCCTGCTGCAGGGTGTGCATCATTTTTTTTTCTGAAAAAAAAAAAATCCACTGGAGGTGTTTCACCCCTCCTCAAGTTTTCTTCCTGCTGAGACCTTTTCCTTGAGTTTTACAGGATAAAAAGGTGATCATCCCTGAATCCTGTCCCATCCAAGAATCCTTCCATTCTTGGAGTTTCCATGCTACAGATATATGTAGGTAATTTTATGATGCCACCTTAGTTATCTCTTAGGCAAAGTGTATTTCCACTCTTTTAAACATAATTTTCTCATATTTTTGTGTTCTTTTCTGAACTCCCTCCCAAGTTGTCACTGTCTCTTTGATAAGCTGATGTCCAAAATTCTTCTCCATATTTGGGAGGTACTTCACTATTGCTTATAGAGGACTTTAAAATCATTGTGCAATGAAGTGACTAGAAATCTTTCCAATGACTTCAGTTGTTGTTGCATCAAGCCTACTGAAATGGTGTGTTAGATTCTGCACTATGAGATGTCTTGCAAGGATTTTGTCCAAAATTTCATTAGTCATTTTGGGTGCCAAATTAGGTTGTATACTCATCTATAACATTCTGCTAGGTCAATCATTGTTAGGTCTCTCTCAGTGTGATTAATTCCCCAGTTTCCACTTTTCATTCTACATTTTTTATTTAGTTTCTTTTTCTCCAAAGGGTATTGGTTTGCATTATTCCAAAATGGTTTTCTTTTTTCTTAACTTATATCTCTATCTGCTATGGGTGGAATTGCATAACTTTCTGCCCTATCAACTCTTTGCATTGCTCTTAATTGTCATCACCTACGTGTTTCATTTATCATCTGCTTACTCCTAGATCTTTAATGAATATATTAAATATGACCAAAGAGGCATCACAGTTCACTGTGGAACCTTCCATACATCACCCCAAAATGTGATATATTCTCGTTCATTTTATTTATTCAGTCTACATGAAACTGGATACCTGAAATTGAAATCTTTAGGGAAGCTATGGCAATTTAGACCAGTTGAGTTGGTCATCTCACTATGAGTTGTCAAAGTTAATAGGAAAATACTTACATAGTTAGTGGTTTGTCTGATTATGTTGAAATGTGCTACAGGATCATGGGTGATGCATCTGTCAGTCCTATGGCTAATAAGGATTTTCCTCCTGTACTGGAATATTACAAAAGAATTGCTGAGAGTACTTATCAAATCTTGGACCAAGCATTGCTTCCTGAGGCAATAGCATGAGTTTAATTTGAAGGCAATTAGATTCTAATTTTAAGATCCTTCTTGTTTTTCTGTGGTAATATAGTGGAATTCATCTGTATGTGGAAAGCAGGAAAATATGGCTGTTTGGCTTAAGTTTCCTAAAAGCTGTGTGAATGGGGACTTGTACTGCAGGTATAGACCAGGCATGACCTAAAACAGAAGGAAGGATTGGGACCCTTATTTAATTTTTATGCACTAGTGGTTCATCTGCCATTGCACTACTTGAGTCACTGTCTCACTCAGGGAATACAAGAAAATAACAATAAAGCAAAATAACATTTTAACAATGCATTTCTGAAGTGGCCAATTTGAAGGCAGCTCCTGCAGTACCCTGAAGTATATAATCATGTATAATTGCACCAAAATAATGGCAGCACACAGTTCAGAAGTCCCATACAGAGAATAGTGTATTTTCACTGGATGCATCTACATGAGATGCTTTACTACACATTACATTAATCTAATGTACAGTAAAGTGTCACCATCTACACATTCACATCAATTACTGTGCAATAAATTAGTCTAATGCACCGTTTGCTAGTACCAAGACATAGAGGTACTAGAAAAATGGTGCATTAACTAATGTGCCAATGTGTAGGTGTAGATCCTGATGGGGAGCCACTTGATTCTGGTCAGCCCAGGCAGCAGAGGGCCACACTGCCTGGATAAGCCCTGATCTCAATGGGGTAGGGAGACATGTCTTACCTCTGGGGTCAGCTGCCCCCCAGCCATGTGTGGATCAGGACCTGTCCTGGTCTCCATGTTGCTAGGACAGATGTCCTGGCTCTGGGGAGATCCGCCCTGCCAGAGAGTTTGGGATCTCCATGTGGCTGGGAGGCAGCTGCTCTACAGCTGGGACAGTTCTTCCCCCACGAAGATCTGGAAGGACTCTGTGCCTCCTGCTAGGCCCAAACTAGCACCTCGGGGAGCCTGGAGCTCCCCCTGCCTGCTGCAGGGGGGCAGAGCAGGGTAGGAGAAGCCCTAGACTGAACTGCTTCCATTGGCTGTGTCCCCCCAGGTGAGAACAAGTATTTTGTAGTGCCTCAAAGGCTTTTGAGACATCACAAAATGCACATGGTGCATGTGAATAGGTTCTCTGCACTGCATATTTGCTGCAAAGAGGCAAAATAGGATACTGGGAAGGAGTATGATAATCAATCCTGGGCAGGACGACAAAAGCAGGGGAGCACAAGTAGCTGCAATATGTGAAACTAGGCCTGAAACCAGAGCCTGGCCAGCTAGAGCTATGCTCTGGCTGCCAGCCAGGCTTCATGCCTTTGGATTACTATGCTGCAGTTTCTAGAGGCCCCCAGGAGCCCAGGTGCTGGCCCCAGCCACCCCTACCCCATCTAGGGCAATTTGCTGCGTGCCAGAACATGCGTTCAAGGCTGTTCCTTGGGGAAAACTAGCAGTCACACAAATATGTGCCTCTGCTAGTTGTCCCCAGGGAAATTCACATGCACGCTCATGGGGACACACTCACTGGGAGCAAATTGCTCTAAATGGGTGCTCATTCAGATGTGTGCCTAGGACCACTTTAATGAGTTGCATGTTAACTGCATGTGTAAAAATGCCCACTGTTTCTGTTTCTGATATCACTAGGTGTTAGAAACTACAAAGATGCCACAGAAGCAAAATAAAGAAGTAAAATGTTTTCAAACTAAAGTGTGTTCACTTTAGTTCTAGTTTGGACTGAAATGAGTCACTAATTCATGTTTGTTGCTTGGGAGGTAATGTAAGAAAATTAAAATGTTTAAGGCCATGGAGTATTCTTTGCTGTCTGGGAACTTACATTACTGTCTCATTGTTAACAAAATAACTTTTGTTTTCAGTTGGATAGTCTGTGTGTGATATATTCAAGAAGGGATTCATTCCATTTTAAGAAGGGTTTTTCGTTCTTGGATGGGGTGGGGACTGACTTGACCACTGGAATATATTGATACCCAACCTCAACCCCAACCCCAACTCCGTAAACAACTTCTTGACTTTTACTGTATCCGTTTAGTACTAGAGCATTGGGTTTTGATCTACAGCTGCACGTTAGCCCGAGGGCAGAAGTCATTTTCAAAAAATATTTTACATTCGATTCTTTCGTACTTTGCTCACAGTGTTAATGTTGTGCTCCATAAAAGAATGTGGTTTTAATTTATTTAGGTTAAGTTCTCTTTATTCTATAATGTGCCTGCTTTATCATCTTTTGCCAGATATTAGCATAGAAATACTAAAAGAAATGCATTTAATATTGTTGTATAGCATTATTTACTATATTCTGGTTCATAGCATATGCTTATTCATAAAGTCAGAAGATTCATTGAGTTTGAAGTCAGAAGAGACCATTAGATCAGCTAACCCAACCTTATTTTATATTACAGAACCTTGAATTTCACTCAGTTGCCTCCATACTGAGCTCAATAAGTTGTTTTTTAACTATAGTCTGTTTTCCAGGAAGGCACCCAGTCTTGATTTTGAAGTCATCCAAACAATGAAAATTCTATCACTTCCCTTTATAGCTTCTTCCAACAGTTAATTGCTCTCACTGCTTTTTTTTTAAAGCGACTCCTTTCCAGCTTGATTTTGCCCACCCTCCACTTCTAGTCATTGCAGCTTGTTTATTATTTCTCAAGTAGTGCTGTCTGCTGCTGTACTTATACGCTGTAATCAAGTCATCGATCTTCAATTTGATAAACTAAGTGGATAGAGCTCAAGTCCGTCTTTGTAAGATAGTTTGTACAGTCCTCAAATAATTTTTGCAACCATTTGCTGTACCCTTTTCAGTTTTTTCAATATCTCCTTTAAAATGTGGCTACAACTCTGCAGTCGTCTGAAATGGATTTCATAATAACACATACAGAGGTGGATCTGCTTCCATATTCCTACTCCCTAGTCCTTTGCTTGAGCATCCAAGGACCACTTTACTCCTTTTCGTCACAGCAAAACAATAGGAGCTCATTTTAATTTGCCTGAAAACTGAATTTCTGGATCTTGTTCAGAGCCTCCATTTAACAGGAAGCGTGCTTTGGCTCTTTGATTTATAACTTTGCATTTGGCTGTATACAAATCTGTTTTGTTTCAGCAGGCCTTGCTTATTAAATGCTCCAGATTGCTATGCGAGAGACTATTTCCCCCACTTTTTTGTGCTACTAGTAAAAGTTATTAGTACTAGTTTATGGCCAAATTATTTAAGAAAATATTGGTTAGTTATGGGACCTTTATCTATCTGCATGGTTAATATTTTTGCAATCATCTTCCAATGGGTATGTATCATTACATAGTTATTGTACTTCTGTGCATTGGAAAGTTATCTCCTTATTGTTTTTAGCCTTGCTAGCCATGGATTTTTCCCAAATATTTTTAGTTTCCCTTGCGCATTTTCTACACTTTATAACATCCAAATTATATTTATTATTCTCTATTTCCCCCTTTTCTCTTTTGTTATTCTTTTGTTTCTCAATGTAATGATTTATCCTCATTCTTGACCTATAGTTTCTGTCTAGCCAATAATATCTTCCTAGACAGTTTCATAGTTGTCAGGGGCCGGAAGGGACCTTACTTTCATACATTATTGTCATTTTTTCCCCCTTCAATCAGTTTTGCTCCTAATAAATTTACTTCTGACATACACCAGGTATGTGCCCATGTACATGTGCGCGCACACACATACACACACAATATTAGTGGTGACATTCCTTTTATGTCGCAGCTGGGGCCTCAGGTGGCAATGGGGGCAGCCACTGACTGCTCTTTGAGCGAAGGCACCAGCGATTCCGCTAGCGACACCAGTCCAAAAGTGGAGTGGGTCCTGGGATCGCGCAGGTCGTCGGGATTGGAGGGGGGAGTGAAACCCAGAAGCGTAGGTAAAATAATTGAAACTTTACTTACAAACTCGTAGGGTGAGTAACTTGGAGAGGACTATATACATTATATACAGAGGTGAGGATGGTGACCAATCGTGAAGACAGCAGTTACCTCAGCAACTGTCAGCATAAGCAGCTAGCTGCAGCCAGGCTACAGCAGCAAACTTGTAGTACTCATTGTACTACTCGGCCTAGGGGCCCGCTCGGGCTCAGGGCAGGTGATCAGTCTGCTCTGATGTCCGCAGCCCGAGGAATCACGTGCTGCGTCGCACAGTTCCCTATATAATCTCTTTGGCCAATCAGGAGCTTGCGTTCGCCGAATAGTCTGGAAGGCCTGGGCATTCTGGACCTGCCAGTTATGCCTCAGTGATGGATTCAGCCTAACCAGAAAGATCATGCCCACTTACATATTTGGGTAATTGTAAATGGGGTGTACTGTAATCACCGCATTAGTCACCACGTACATAACATTCAAACGGTGCAATAAACAACACAGTAATCAGTGCAATAAACAATAAAACAGCACAATAAGCAGTGCAACTAACGGTGCAATAATCTGGTGAAGGCACTTCTCTAAGCACAGTTTAGTCCCTTGGTAAGGTCCAACTTCAAGTCGAATGGCTACATCATCTTTGTCCTTTGCACAGAGAGAAAAGAAATGTTATCTCATGTTGGGTGCATATTGTTATTGCTAATTGTAAATGCAATATCTTTTATGTTAGAAAATCATCACCAATAATTTTTATAATCTCTAGGGATATTTTACTGATTTTTTTTTTTTGCATATCTCCCGAATTGTACTTAAGATCATGCATTTGTTTTCTTTCTCAACAGTTTGATGCAGTGGATATATTATTAGTATTGCAGTTAAATGCCATTTCCTGGAGGTTTTTTTAATCAGCATATTGATCCCTAGGTATTCCAGAATCTATGCTTATTAATGGTTCTAACAGCCATTAATTGCCTTGTATCATGAATATATAATGCTGATCCCCACTCCATTCTCTTTCACCCTGCAAATGCAAGTAGCAATTTTACTCACAAGTAATAATTGCTCAGTAGCACCCTGCCTCAGCTTCAGCTCTGCCCAGGGGCTGGGAGCCTTTCTTGCCCCAGGGCTGGGCTTCCTCTATGCCAGCCCCAGCCCCAGGCCCTTAAAAGCCTGCAGGCATGCTGGGGCCCGGGGACATGTGCCACAGCTGGCCACTGCATCCCCCAGCAAAGGGCAGCTGAAGCAGCCTGCATACACCCCGGCACTACACCCTGGTACGGCAGTGGTGTGTGGCTACCAGGGCCACACAGTCCAGCCTTGCAGGATGTCGCAGGCACCTGCCAAGTCTGGCATCACTTGGGCCCATCTTCAGCCAGCTTGTGGCCACCAGGGCCAGCTCCATCTGGCTGCAGGCAACCTGCAGCAGCCTGCTCAGACCCTGCAGCTGCTGCCTGACACCACCTTACCACACGTCAGTCCTGTGCTGTGCCTCTGCACTGGGTACTACAGGCAGCTGCCGAGGCCTGGCAGCACTGGGACAGCCCAGTAAGCCATTGAGGGGGCCATGCTGGCATCCTCCCTAACACCACAAGACACCTCCCGAGGCCCCAAGTGGTCTAAGTAGGAGACTGTGGACCTGATTGCACTGTGGGGCGAGGCTGAGGTGCTCAGCCAGTTTGCTCAGGGTGGGTGCTCCAACACCTGCTTTTAGGAGGGGCTATCAGATCATTTGCAGGAGTGTGGACACTACTTGATGGCATGCCAGTGCCATACAAAGGTCAAGGCCTTTTGGGTATAGTGCGTCATGGTCATGTTCACCAACCACAACCAACAGTTAGGACTGCCCTCAAGTTCATGTCATTTATACAGCAGCTAGATGACATTCTCATGCCCTGGGACTCTGGCTGCAGCTCCATGTACACAAACATAGATGGCCTGCCTAAGCCTCCACTATGGCCTGGTACCCTCAGGCTGCCAGAAGCCTGTCTCAAATTGCTCCCCACCCTCAGCATCATTCAGCAGCGCTGGGAGCCTGGGCCAGTGCCTGTCTCACCAGCTCTGCACCCTCAGCCCTACTCATGGGGCTCGGCTGGCCATAGCATTGCTGGATACCAGGAGCTCCAGCTCCTCTCTGGAGGGGGACCCTGCCTGGGCAGCCAGACACCATGTTCCTGTGACCCAGGACACTGCCAGGAGCTAAATGCCCTCACCACCAGTGGAGACCAACCTGAGACTCCAGGCATGCTAGCTTCACCCACCTAGTAAGCCCCACACTGCAGGGAGGACCCTGGCACTTATCCTGGCCCTGGCCCCAGCCCCCACCTGGCCCGCCGGTGCTCCATTGGCCTCTTCCCCCTCCCCCCTCCCACAGTATGCAGGGAGGCAGGAAACAGTGCAAAACTGTATTGAGAAGCCTGTGCCCCTGCAGCTAGATGGGCACAGATCTCTCAAACTCTAAGGAATGTGTCAATGCTGGTGGTGACATCCTCCTTGGCTGTGGGGGGTAGGGATGTATAGCATAGCCACAGATAGTCATCCAGGTGGCAATGGAGGTAGTAAGACAGCACAGGTTTGACTGCTGCACCTTTGAACCTCAGGGTTCCATGCCAGGTGTGCCGGGTATAATACCCATCAGAGGCAGCAGCAGAGCATTATGGGTCAGGAATCCCTCACTCCATGCAAACATCTTGTACTGCACCCAGGACACTTGCAGCAGGGGCACAATTGAGGTGCAATGCTGGTGTGTGTGGGAGGTGGCACCAGGGTGGTTCCCTTGAGAAGTCCCCTCCAGTGAGAGTGGGAGTGCATGTCTCAATCATCTTATGAGCCCTGCAAGCCCAGATGGCATGGCAGCACAAGAGCAAGCTGGCTTAGTGGATGAGGAGAAGTGGGGGAAGTGGGTCTGGAGCCACACCAGCAGTTGCTGCCAGGAGCCAGTCCTGTCCTGTCCTAAGAATGAGTCGGGGGAGACAGGCTGCCTGTGGCCAGCACCCAGCAGATCACTGGGCCCTGGAGAGTGAGCAGAAATGGGGGGCTCAGCTAGAAGTTGTCTGGGCCTGAGCCTTCCCAGCCAACTTACCATGGTGTGTGGGCACTTGTGCATGCACAAACCCTGATCTGAGGATGGGCAGCACATGGCCTCCTGGTACAGAGCATCTTACCTGAGAAATGTTGCAAACCCTCATGAACAGTCTCTTTCTCATGGCTCTGCATGTCCTGGAGCTGTACGTGAGGGAGAGATTCCAGTTGGCAGGCAGGATGGCAACTAAGGGTCACTGCCACCTTTGGCTGGAGCTCTGCAGGTGCATTGGCTCCCTCAGAGGAGGACCCAGGACTGGACCCTGCTGCTGGACCAACTAGTAATGGCATCTGAGGAGCAGGTTGTGGACTCACAGGCCTCAGCTCCAGTCCCTCTGCCACCCAGCACCTCTTCCAGGGCCCAACCCCATTGCTTGCTCTGGCTCTCTATGGCCATGGAGCAGGAGTGACTGCAGTGGGGCCAGCACCACACATGGGCCCTGCTGGTCCTTGCCACTGGCTTCAGGATGGGGGGGATGGCCATGAAGAGACAGCAGTGGCTATGATTTCTCCTGGGAGAGCCTCCCACCTGCCAGGCTTGCACCATGCCCACTTGTGAGAGCATGGCCAGAGGTTAGGGTGCTAGGTGCTTGTACCTGAGCATCACCCCCAGCCCATAGCCCCCTACTGTAGGAGGGCACACACAACCACAGCCATGTACATATTTTGCACAGGGAAGAGGGTGTTTTATTTGTGGTGGGCGGAATGGGTGGTGGAGGGGCACTGTGGGGAGGGAGTGGGGGGATGGGCTCTGTTATGGGGGAGGGAGGGAGGAGTGGGGTCTGTTTGTATGAGGGTCTGTTTTTTGGAGAACTGTCCACAGTGAATGTGGTGCTGGGAATGGGCAGTGGGTGGGCAGCTGTCCAGGTGAGCTACAGAGGGGAGTCCAGGAGGAGGTGGTCAGCCAGTACATCTTACATAGGGTACCCTGGCCCCTGCTGGCAGGTGTGTGGCTTGCCTGGGGCCTTGGGGGGGCACCACTGTCGCTCCCACTGCCAAGCATATACCCCCTGTGCATCCTTGCAAAATAGCTTCCCTTGAGCCTCCCAGTTGTTATGTAGCACACAGGCTGCAACAGTGAACTAGGGACTATTTCAGTTTCATAGTTGTTAGAGGATGGAAGGGACCTTACAGATCATCAGGTCCAGCTCCCATGCACTTGGGTAGGAAAGACAGCTGGGATTAGACAACTGCAGCAAGATGGGCAGCAAGACGCCTTTTGAAGATCGCCGGGCTGGGTGACTGTACCACCTCTGGGGAGAGTCTGTTCCAAACCCTCAACTTGTAAAAAAGCTTTTCCTTATGTTGAGCCTGAAGCAATCTTCAATCAGTTTGTGCCCATTATTTCTTGTCTATCCCCAAGGGGCCTTGTTGAATAGATGCTTTCCCAAGCCCTGATGTATACCCCTGATATATGTATAGGATTCCACTAAGTCCCCTCTGAGTCTTCTCTTCTCCAGGGTAAAAAGCTCCAAGTCTTTTAGATTATCTTTATATGACCTAGTCTCTAGGCCTCTAATCATGCACATGGCCCTCCCATGGATTCTTTCGAGTTTCTCTATATCCTTCTTGAAATGTGGCACCTAGAATTGAACACAGTACTCCAGTTGTGGTCTCACCAAGGTCAAATAGATTGAGAGGATGACATCCTTTACCCCGCTCAAGATGTCTTGGTGGATGCATGCCAGTGTTTGATTACCTCTGTCAGCTACAGTTTCGCACTGGTGGTTCATATTCATTTTTTTGGTCAGTCCTGACACCCAGGTCTCATTTAGCTGTGGTGCTGGCAAGAGTACCACTGCTGAGCCTGTAAGTGTATCGTGGATTTTTTCTCCCCAGGTGGAACCCTTTACATTTTTCTGTGTTAAACAACATTAGGTTGAGGTCAGCCTGTATTGCCAGCTTGTCTTCGAATATGACCACACTCCCCCATAGTTTGGTGTTATCAGTGAACTTTTCCAGTTTGCTTATAAAATCTGAATCCAAACTGTCAGTGAACATGTTGAAGAGCACTGGTCCAAGTACTGAGCCCTGCGGGATGCTACTGGTCACTGTCTGCCATGAAGAGTCAATTCCATCAATCAATATTGTTTTGATCCTTCCACAGAGCCAGTTGCCTAGCCACTGAACTATAAAGTAGTCAAGGCCGCATTCTCCCAATTTGACCATGAGGATATCATGAGACACGAGGTCAAAGGTCTTTTTGAAGTCCAAGTATATGACATCAATTCCGTTTCCCCTATCCAGGTGATGGGTTACATAGAAGGAAATAAGGTTGGTCAGGCAAGACCTGCCCATTACAAAGTCATGTTGGCTATCCTGTAGAATACTGCCATCATTTAGCCTATGTGTAATGAATTTTATGATAATTTTCTCCAGGATTTTACTAGAGATTGAGGGCAAACTAATTGGCCTGTAATTTTCTTGGTCCTCTGTTCTTCCTTTCTTAAAGATAGGTATCACACTGGCCTTTTTCCAGCCTTCTGGGACCACTCCGGAGTGCCATGAGTCTTCAAATAACTCTGCCATCAGTGGCATGATGACATTAGCCAGTTCTTTTTGCACTTTCAGGTGAAGTTTGGTCCTGCTGACTTGCAGATATTTAGCCTTTGTAGGTGTTCCCCCCTACGCCAGCTGTGAGAGGGTTGTCGCCCCCATCATGATGATCTGGCAACATGTCAAGCAGGCTAATACTCTTGGACTGGTGGTATACCAACGTGAAGTAATCATTCAGGAGCTCAATTTTGTTCTGATTGTCAGTTATCAGCCATCTGGTTTCATTCATCAGGGGGCCTGTGCTTCCTTTGTTCTTTTTTGGCGACTTCCTACACATCTGAAGAAGGACTCTTTGTTGTCTTTGATTCCAGTTGCTAGTCTGTGTTCTGTTAGTGCTTTAGCTGTTTTGATCTTCTCCCTACAGGTGTGGGATGCTGTTGAATACTCCTATTTGGTTGTTATTCCTGACTTCCACCACTTGTAGGCATCTCATTTTAATTTCAGCAGGTCCATGACTTTCCTGCTGAGCCAGGGGGGTTTTCAGCACTTTTGCTGCATTTTTTGTGAAAGGGAATGTACTTCCCTTGGGCTTTTAGGATGATTTCCTTGAGGAGCAACCACTTTTTGTACTCCCTTCCTCATTGGGCCATGGTCCTGAAGGGCCTCACTAATCAATCTCCTGAGTCTGTGGAAATCAATTTTCCTAAAATCAGGGATTTTTATCCTACTGGTCAATTTTGTTGACTTATGGTGAATGGAGAAAGCAATCATGTCATGGTCACTGTCACCCAGTTTCCCTTTGATCCTCAGCGGACTTGATCATCTCCTTTGGCCAGAATCAAGTGTAGGCACACCTTGCCTCTGGTTGGCCCATAGACTTCCTGAAATAGATAGAGACAGATAGACAGATGTCTGTAAGCAATCTGATCTAGTGGAGTGCTCATGCCATGAGAGCCTGGCCTCAGTGAACTCAAAGGTGGGAAGTGAGGGTGGGCCAGCATCCCTTCAGCTGGCTGAAGGCACACTCCATGAGGGTCTAGGGCAGGTACCAGTTGAAATATGTGTGGTGGAGGTCCAGCTGGCTGGTGTAGGGCAGCATGAGTCGGGGAGGAGTGGGTAGGTTGGGTCCCCAGTAAGGAGACACAGAACCATCATCACACACAGCTGGAGGTCTGGCATCCCCAGGGCAAAGAGCCTGCTCTGCACCAGAGCTGGTAGGGTGGAGTTCTGAAACACATGGGTGTCGTGAGCACTGGCCACCCAGCTGCCACTCGTATTTGTGAAGGCCCCACAGTAGTCAACAATAGCTTGGAGCATGATGGAGTGGAAGCCCTGCCAACTGTAGTAGGGGTGATTGCCATGGGGCATGCAAGTGATGAGGATGTGGGTTCTGTCCAAATCTCTGATGCACAGGACATCCCAGGACCTGGAATGCCATTCACAGGACATGGAGGACCACCATCACTGCCAGGGGGTTGTGCACATGGAGCACCATGTTCTCCAGCATGTCCTATAGGGTACTGCAAGCTTCCAGGATGGCCTTTCTGTGGGTGGCCTTGCCCATGTCAAAGAAGTGGCTGATATAGTGGAGGTTGGTGGTCATGGCCAGCTTGAGCAGGGTGATAGCCAACCAGCTGTCCCTGGGGAGGGGCTGCCATATGGCAGTGTCCTGCCACTCCAAGTGCAGGTGGAGGTGCTCCAGGAGGTCTAATATCATGGCCTGGCCCATCTATAATGCCTCTAGCCACTACTTATTGTCCCAGGTGGTATGGAACATGTGCAGCCACCAGTCCTGGCTGGCTTGGTAGGGCCAGAGGCAGTGGGAATGGGGGTCCAGGATGGCATTCATGGCTCCAGTGGTGGCATCCAGGAGCACATAATTGTCATTCTTGCTGGAGTCCAGCCAGCAGGATGGGATCTGGGTGGCAGCTGCATGGCAGTGAGGGTCCTGGGATGGCATGGTGAGGCTGATCAAGCTGGTACTGCGCATGGGGAAGCCGGCAGTGCTCAGACTGCCTTGGGCCAGACAGTGGTTGCCATGGCAGGCCAGCAGGGTCAGCACCATGACCAGCAGGAGCCCAGGGTGGTAGACATTCTTGCAAGGGGCAGGGGCTGGAGCAACCATGGTTTGGGAGGCAGAGGCTGTGGTGAGAGAGCTGCCACATGCTGCCCCAGGCTCTGCACACTCCTTCTGTCCAGCAAAGTGGCTGGTCATGGAGCAGGGAATAGGGTTGCCTTTTAAAGATGGCCTCCAGCTGCAGACAACCGTGGCCATAGTTTTCATCTCCCTGTAGTGGCAGCAAGGACCTGCTGCATGGCCACAGGAAGTGGAAGCAGTTTGCTGCTAGGAGCCACATATCTGTTCCCTCTTTCCTGCACATGCAAATGCATGGCCAGAGGGGTTTACTCTTGAGTAGTTTACATGAGAGTAAACTGCTCCCAGATCTTTTCCATATGTAAGTGTACCCAATGTCAGTGAAAAAATAGTCTCCAAGGGAAAAAAAGAAAATGGTTAAGAATGGACATGTCTACACATTGCCATACAGTTGCTAGGTGCTGTACTTTAGTACTTCCTTTTGGAAGCACACCACAGTATAAGAGTTACTGTGCTGTGCACACAGCACATGGTTAGATTTCACTGCTACCTCACCATAAAGGCATGCTGTGCCCAGGGATTGTGCTGCTACAGCAATGTAGCTGGCAAGCTCATGTAAGCACACATGATCACTACGTTGCTATAGCATGCTGTACAGTGATGTAGAAGGTTGCTACATTGCTGTAGAGCAATGTGGAGATGCATCCAATATTTATCTGATGAAGTTAATATATTTCAGTCTAAACAATTTTTTATTATTATTAATTTTTATTTTACTTAAATTGAGTTTCCTGCCTGTTCATTAGTGCATCATGGTAAGGCTCAGATACTCCAGAATTGGGATGCTGAGAATCAGTTTAAGATCTAAATTGGTTTCCATGGGCATGTCCACACATGCAGGCATGTGGTGCAAATTTGAACCGGGGCTTTTTACCTCACTGCACATATTCAGGCATGCACTTCAGTGTGGTGCAAGTTGTGCCACTCAGGGCAAAATAACCCTGTCTGGCTTCTTCCAGATCTGCAGCCAGGGGGAGCAAGAGCCCTCTCCCCCCCACCCCACCCAATGGCTACCCTGCCCGGCTCCAACATCCCGGCACTTAAAAAAAGCAAGAAAACCTCACACTCACCAGTTGTAGTAGCAGCCGTTGAGGCCTCTGGGGCCTTGTGGATGAGTCCTGCCTGCAGCCCAAGCAGCCCCGAGCTGTCAGACAGAGTAGGATGCCACATACCACCCTGCTGAGCTGTGCTGAGACCATGTGATCTGACAGCAGCAGTGTGGTGGGTGCCAGATAGCTGGGACCAATCTCTGGTACCCCTGCTGTCCTGTGCCATGGGGGGAGGGGAGAGGACAGCTCTACCATGAGGTCCCAGAGGCCCTGATGGCCACGGCTACAGCCAGTGAGTTTGGGGCTTTTTTTTTTAAGTGCCAGGAGGCTGGGGCAGGGTGGGGCCAGCCATTGGAGGAAGTTGGCAGAGCAGGCAGGTGATGGGACTGGTGAGGTGTCCCTCTAGGGTCCCCACCCCCCACTTACCTGCATGGAACCTGGGTCCAGCTCCCTGTGGCTGGCACACTGCCTGCCCTGCATGGGCATGTGCCTCTTGCAGCATCTCAAAGCCCTTTGAGACGCTGCAAGAGGCAAGTGCATGCTTATCTGGATGCTCGCCATGGTTCATCCTTCCAGCATCCCAAAAATTATATTGTTCTAGGAATGGAGACATGCACCTATACTGTTCTTTCTTCCCTGAGGTATACCTGGTAATATCCCGAGCAGACTCCCCTGCTCCAATGCTTTCACTACAACATAATGTTTTGAGGTGGTCTCCCTGCTGGACAATGTTGCTTCATCTATCGATCCAAGTAAAAGCAAACCCCTTTTCTCTTGATGCTAAAATCAAGTTAGGGAATTTGAACTTGCTTAATATTAGTTATCAGTGGGTGCATCTACATGAGTCATTTACTGAGGACCTCCCTAATTAGCCCCACAGTGAAACATCATCTTCCACACAAGCTGTGCTTTTAGGACAGACTAAATTAATTAACATCACTCAGGATAGTACTTGTAAATACAAGTACCGTCTTGCAGTGGAGTTCTTTGTTCTGCAGGAACTCATGCATAGACACTGATGGGGCTGGCTGGGACATGATGGTACTTTAAGGTGGGGGCTGCCTGCCCCACACTGGAGCACCCTGGTGCCCCAGCCAGTTCCCTCTGCAGCAGGTTGAATTGGGTTGAAGCAGCCCCAGGCTGGCAGGCTTATCCCCTGGACTCCCTCCCAGTCAGGAATACTCTGATCCAGCTTAATGTGCTGTGCTGCTAGGCATATATGCAAATGTGATACCGGGGAGCAATACACTTTGGTTTGATATGTTCCAAAGTGTATTGGTCTGCATTAAGTGCACGTGTAGATGTTCCCGGTGTTGGGAGAAATTAGATGTACTAGAATGAATAAAGCTCCATGTAGGTTTTTGTTTTAATCTGAACCCAGGTGTTTTGGTCTTTTGATAAGACCATTAATGAGATAAAATGGAAAAGATTTCAGGTAATTGATAAGATTTCAGGTTGGAATAAACAAAATAACTTGCTGGTAGGAAGTATCTCTGAGATAAAATCCCTAAATTATCAACCTGGACAGAGTATCATTGTGCTCCTCTCCTGTGAGTAGAGTTTGTCCATAATGTTTGTCTTTCTTAAAAATCCTGTGCATTTTATTTAATTTGCTTTAAACCAATAAGACTGATAAGCGATGAGAGGATTAACTGACACTGTGATTTGCCATTGTCACATAATTTAAACTCATTTTAAAAAAAGGAATCTGAAGAAGAGCAGCAAAGCTAGCTTTACTGTTTAGTGGTGATCTTACACATTTGTAGCAGTGAGTGGGCAAAATTGTTATGACCAGGGATCCTGGTTCTCTGTTTTAAAAAAATCCCCAATTTTCAGTTTAAAAAAGTAACCCCAAATCCACATTTTTCCATAATTAAAATGAAATACTACTATATATCTCCCTATATATTAGTGATTAAAATTTTCATTTTAATCATGGAAATATGTGGATTTTGAGTTATTTGTGTAAGCAGAAATTTGGGGGTTTTTTAAATCAGAAAAAAACAGGATCCCTGGTTATGACTTACATAAGGACATTTTAAACATTTATACATTTTCAGTGGTCCTAAAATATTGCTGTCGTTTAAGGCCACAGAGTGGGCACTACATATTCTCTGATCAAACGTAAAGAAAATATCTTCCTACCACAATCACACTTCATTGCAGGAAGGACTAATGGCCTTGTGATATCATAAGGAGGCAGCCAATAGATAGTTCCTCTATCACTTTTATTTTCAGTGCACTAAGCATGTATTATAAGAAATGGTTGAATGCAGCATCTGAAATCAGGGTGATATTACACATTAGAGTTAGCAGGTTCCAATTCTAAGGCATGTTAGTCTATATTAACACTCATGCTCATGCTACTGATCAGCAGGGATCCTGGTTTTCTCTGTTTAAAAAAAATCCCCAAATCTCAGGACCCCAGGAGCAGGGAAGGAAGGGGAAACCCACCACTGGAACCTTTGCTGTTCTTGGGCTGAGCAGAGCAGCAGAGCAAGGAACTGGTGGTGAAGGGCCCAAAGTGGGGGGAAGAAGGGGCCATTGGGGGTGTCAGGAAGCAATCAGAGGGTGATTTGGGGATTAGGGGGACAGTTTTGGGTGAGGGGTAAAATGGGAAGCAGCTTGGCAGTTCCATACCCAACCACTCCTCACTTTCCCCTACCCACTCTCTCTACCCCCTCCTAGCTTCCCTACCCTCTTCAACTTGTTTCCCATCATCCCCACTCACCCATCCTCACCTACCTGTTGCCCACCTGTTCCCAGCTGTCAGTCTACAGCCACAGAGTCCTGGATGAGAGCTGGTGTACCTGGGATACTGAAGGACTGGGATACTGGTACTGGGATTTCCTGGGATACTGGAGGACTGTAAACTGGTACTTTTTTTCAGGTGAACACAGAGAAGTTAACTCAGGCTAGTGTCCAAATTGGGGTGACTTTAAGACTCCTAAGAGGTAGTTAGCATTTATTAATGAGCCCTAATGTGTTATCCTGAATGTTTTAAGTGCTCTTAAGAAGATCTAATTGTAACGTGTAATTTTACCCTCAATGTATTATTGAAAATTACTCCTATTTGTTTCTGAGTAATTTTGTTTTAAAGTATAATACAATAAACAAACCCTGTCTTTAGAGCATTGCACAGTGGATCTGTCAGTCTTTTTCAGTCTATGGCATGTATAAATCAACAATCAGTCATCTTAGGTGCAAGGATCCAGTAGTTTTAGAAGCTTCTGATTTTGTTGACACCTTAGGAAACATTTTTTGTCAAGAGCTGTCCATTCTACCCCCTGCAAACTTCCCCACATCGTTGAAGAGAAAGGCTGGAAGGGACCTAATGAGGTCATGTAGTCCAGCTCCCGCCTCAAGGCAGGATCATTCCTGACTAAATCATCCCATCCAAGTGTCGGTCTACCAGGTCTTGGAAGCTCCCAAGGATGGAGATTCCACAATTTTTTTAGGTAGACTATTCCAGTGCTTGACCACTGTCATAGTCAGAAAGTTCCTCTTAATCGCAAAACTAAAATTCCTCTGCTGCAGCTTAAGGCCATTGCTCATAGTTCTGTTCCCTATGGCAATGGGTGACTGGTGCCTCCAGTGGCCAGTCAGCGACTGGGGGGAGGGGTTCCCCGCGGCTGATCCTGTCAACCGGGGGGCATCCCCCTACGGCCAATCTCGCTGACCTGCAAGTGGCAGTGGCACACTGCTGGCACTTCCAGGCATGCCACTGGCACTTCTGGATGAGTGTGATTGGCCACTGGGGCAGTGCGGATCACTTCTCCTGGTGCCCCCCCTGCCTGGCCAGCACTCTCAGGTACCCCCGTGCACCTGCTATGCATCATCACTGAGTATAGCAACAAAGAAAAGTTCTTCATCCTTTCTGTTATTGCCCCTCGGGTATTTGAAGACTGTGATCAAGTCCCTACTCAATCTTCTCATCTCCAGAGTAAATAAACCTAGCTTTTCCAGCCTTTCCTCATAAATCATACTTCTAAGGCTTCTAATAATTTTTTTTACTCTGAACTATTAGTTAGACATGACTTGCTACTGGTGAATCCATGCGGCCTGTTCTTGATCTCCTTCTGTTCTCTAGACAGTAGATTCCTGAAGGACTTGCTCCATAATCTTTCCAGAGGTAGAGGTCAGACAGATTGATCTATAATTCTCTGTATCTTCCTTCTTCCCTTTCTTAAAGATGGGCACTATATTGACCTTTTTTCAACCATTTGAGACACCACCTAACCTCCATGAGTTCTCAGAAAGGAAAGTCAATTCCTTCAGTACCTGAAGGTGCATTCCATTCAGCCCTGCTGACTTAAAAACATCTAGCTTCTCTAACTATCCTAGCCTGTTTAAGAGAGGGTTGACATGTGGCTGGTCACCGTACTGGCCTGCCCCTCTTTCTAGGGCAGTCTGCCCTCATTCACCTGCCATGTCTTGATGTATATTGACTGTTGTAAAGTGTGGAAGGCTGTCCATTATGTGGCCCGATGCCTAGGGCCTTATACACTGCTCTGACCTTCCCTATTCCATGTCCCATGCCTTGCAGATGGCAGCCAAAAGTTCTATTACTCTGACAAAAACTTGGCCTCAAGAGATCTGAATACTTACTGGGGTCTCCCTTGCCCCAAAACTTGGCCTCACAATGTCTGAGGGTTTACAAGGGTTCAGCTCCTCTGGCCCTTCGCTAGGGCACCAGCTCACACTCTGTTACTGGAGCTCACTCCCTGAACTGCTTGTGGGGTTAGCCTATAGGTAGACCTTCAGGCGACCCTTATGGCCCTATTCGATGTGGCCCATTCTCTCACTACACCCCCTCACTGGGGCCACTTTTCTGCCCCTTCACTGGGGCCAACTCCATACACCCTTACTGAGGCCTCAGGGTCTTACACCCCATGGAATCAGGTGTCTGAAGATGTGACTGGCCTCACTTGCCTGTCCCTGCTCTAGGTTACCCACGAGGTTGTGGGGACTGAGGCTATAAGGCACCCCTTACTTGCCTTTCACTGGGGAGGCAACTGGCATGCCGTTTCCTGGGGACCATGCCTCCATGGGCAGACCCACTGCACCATCCTACTCCAGCAGGTTGCAGTTTTTGGTTGTGCCCCAGGACCAGGAACTTCCTGTCAGTCCCAAAGCACCTGCCCTTACCTCCAAGATGTCACAAGCAGCAGCTCCAGTTGGGTGGTGGTCCCTTGACTGCTAGCAGCAAACTGGTGGCTCAGCTCTGAGGGCCTCAGCTAAAATGGAGAACGTTTAGCTCCCTCCTCCTATCGCAAAGCCCTCCTGCAGTCATGTGATCACCTCATCAGGGCTGGCCCACACCTACTGGCTTCCCTGCTGCCTGCTCTGGCTCACATGCTGCTGCTGTAGGATAGGGTTCTGCAAGATTTTTGGGCAGAGTGTCAACAACACCCACAACCTAAGCTTGTTAGATGTTGGTTTGACAGGGGTGGACAGTGGGTGAGCTGCAACAGACCTGATCCTTGTTGAGGCAGAGCAACCCCAGCCTCTTCCCTGCCATCTGTCCCAAGTGTGCATGCAAAGCAAAGTGCCATCGTGTGCCATGCTCTGGCACCCATTCTGTGGGTTGCCGACCCCTCCCTAGGCTGTTTGACTCCTTTATCTTTGCTGCTAATGGCACCTGTCACCTGATAGGTCCCTCTTTGTGACAACTGAGTTGAAAAAGGCATTAAATACTTTTGTTCTCTGCATCATAGAATCAGAGAAGTAGGGCTGGAAGGGATTTCCAGAGATCTGTAACTAGATTGCCTCCAAATTCTGCAAGGGTATGGGTTCTTGGGCCTCTCTCTTACTTTTGATATGCTGGTAGAATCCTTTTTTATTGTTGCTTACATTCTTTGTCAGCTGCATCTCAAATCGTGTCTTGGCCTTCCTAATTTTCTCCTTGCAGCCTCATGCAATGGTCTTATACTCTTTCCTAGTACTCTGACTAAGTTCTCACTTTTTATAGGATTTCTTTTTTGAGATTCAACTCATTGAAGAGACTGCTGTCCAGCCAGGCTGGTCTCCTGTTGCTTTCCCCATTCTTCTGTCACATCAGGATAGCTTTCTCCTGTGCCCTTAAGCAGGCCTCTTTTAAAGTCTCAGATCTCTTGGACTCCTTTCCCCACACCCTGATTTTCCATCTAGGGACTCCTACCCAACATTTCCCTGAGTTTGTTACATGTATTTTGAGAACATGCTTTTATTTGTCATTTATGTTGGCAGAAATGTCAGCATAACTGAAATCTGCGAGACCAATGTCCAGGACTTTTTACAAATCTCCCTTTTTATATGTAATAGCTTCCTGTTTTGCCTTCTAATCCTGCCCTGGAGATCTATAACAGTTTCCTATGCTTGTTATTTTTTCAACATTTTTACTTCTCATCTCAATCCAAATTCTCTCAGCTGTGCTAAGCAGACAATATTTGTAAAGTTCTTCTTCTGAGATAATGTCCTTTCTCACATATGTTCACACACAAATACTGTGGATCCTGATACATGAATACTATCATTGCTGGCCTGCTGCTTTATAGTGAATACCTCCTACAACTGTATTGTTTATAGTAAAGTATGTCTAAGAATAAAGAGAGATACTTTGATAAGCTTCTTGAACTTGCCAATATTTCATGATTCTGTTTTTGTTAAGGGTAAGCAGCTGAACAAATTAAAACAAGTATTTTATTTAGATAAAAACAATTCTCAACACTGCCTTACATGACAGAAGAGGATGTTGCCTTAAATAACTTATCTGTCCTAAGCCCAGATGCTATCGATTTTATAGTACTTTTACATGGCATGCATCTGAGTAAGACTGCTTCTTTAAGATTCTGGCACCCCCTGTTTACATTCTTTTATGGAAGGTAAATTTTTCCTCCCATTACTTCCAGAATGCTGCTGGATTCTACCTTATAGACCAGTTCAAGACATGACCCTGAATGGCTCTCTTCCCTTGTGGCCCTGTAGGCCCTAGTGGGATGTAGACATGACAGTTCCTGGGTTCTTCTGGGTAGGTTGTGTAAAGACAATTCATACTTCTTTCCCAGCCCTACTGAACATAAACCTAAATATAAGATGACCCCTCCCCTCATAACTAAATTCTATATATGGAAAATTTATAACTTTCTTAAAATTTTCCAGGTATAGAACTGAATTATTGGAGGTTTGCCTTAAATTTGTCCCCTCCCCACTCCTACAGCAGGGAAAATAAATCTGGTGAGGTCAGGTAGCCTCTTACCCTTTCCCTCCCTCCTCCCCCACAACTTTTTCCTTCTGTCAGACCCTGCTTCTGAGCACATAGAAGTGAGTAGCAAATTTGAAACCATTGGGCACATCTACACTAGTTTACTGTGTAGTTTACTGTAGTTGCCTAATTAGCTCTGCAGTAAAGTCTCAGCATCTACACATGTGAACCTATTAGGCCACAGTAAACTAATGAATTCTGCCACAGGTTAGTACTTGTATGTCCTGCTGTGGCATTCTTTAGTGTACAGCAGTGCACATGCAGATGCTGAAATACAAAAATACCCTCATTCAATCTAGCTCTTTCTTCCTTTCCTCTCCCCTTCCCCTTGAAAAACATACGTATAAGTGTGTTCTAGCTTGAACCTCATGGAAGTTTTCTGCCACACCTCCCTGCCTTTAAGCTTTGCAATGAAATGTATTCCCAGTACCTGTATCCCTCCTTTTACCACCCTAACCCCCATCTTCAGAAGGTCTTTATCTGTCTGCATACTATACAAGTACTCTTCACAATTCAAGTTTCATCCCTGCCACTTTCTTGTAAAGCTGAACATGCTTCATTGTTTCCCTAATGGACCATTGGCCCCTACATACCACATTTATGTTATCCAAGTATGTGATGCACTTGGTCTGCCTTCCATGTCCTCCTAATATTTGGACTCCAACCACACTGGCATCATTCTGTATTTGCTCTACTAGCAGTTCTATTGCACAGCTAAAAGCGTAGTGGGACAGGGAGCACCTTTGCTTCATCCTGATCTCATTTTACTGGCTTTGTCAGGGGTCTGTTTATTAAGACTTGACTTTTGTACCTGTGTACAGAATCTTCAGCCAGTTGCAGAATGCTGCAGGTGTAGCAAAATCCCCCACTTTTTCTTTTTCTTTTTCTTTTTACTTAAAAATACATTCTCTTCCCTTCCCCAACCTTTTCTGACTTTCTCTCTGCCTTCTCTATCACTTATAAGTAGTTAAAAGTAGTTGTGATAAGTCATAGTTAAGCTAAAACATAGGATAAGAACAAGCCCCTTTTATATTGTTCATGTATCATTGTAAATAGTGCCCTGTTATTTTGGTATTGTTTTTTATTGGTTTATATTGTATTCCTATTGTGCTTGTATTGATTTCTACTGTTTTGTATTGATATTGTATTATTTAGGCCTGTTTCTATAAGTTAGCTCTGATAATGTCAAGTTTCCATCTTGTCCTGTCAAGTCTCCATTTTGCATTCTCTGTCTGGGCATACCCCATTGAAATTGTGTTGTAACCGTGGCTCATGCCTACCCCTCCAATGTGAATTGGCTCCTGAATGAATGAGAGGGAATAAGAGAGCTTGAGACATAATGGTAATGGGCCTAAAAATAGCTCCTACTGAATGACTGGACCATCAGCTTAATGACCCTACCAGTGCCTTGCACTGACTCTCCCTGAAGCCACAGACCTACTTCCAGAACCAGAGACAAAACACAACATTTGAAATATAAAGACCCTCCAAGAAACCAGCAACATGGAAACAAAGGACAGAACAGAAACCAGCAACTTCACCATTGTACTACATCGGACAATGATGACACCTGGAACTGCATGTGCTCATCTGAGTAGGACTGGCCCTTCCCTGCCATGTCCTCCCCATCAGTTTCATAGGTAGCTCACCCCTTTAAAAGGGGTGGTAGAGTGTGACCTCCTTGTGACTCCCTCTCCATCCAGACTAGCACTACACCATGCCACCTATCCACCCAGAGGCCCTAGTTAGGTGGCACTCTGGGCAATACCTCACTGGAGAAGACTCCGACTGGCCATCAAGGATCAACTCTCGGCCTGAGATAGGTAGCTGTCACCCATATCTTCCCTCCAAGCAAGGGACCCGAGTTCTGTTTCTTTACACCTTGACTTCAATCCCTCTACTAAGCCTTTTCCCTCCTGCTACCGTTCTGTGAGTGCATGTGGGAGGTTGTATGTGTGTGTGTGTGGGAACCAGTAACGTTGTAATCTATGTATTGCATTACCTATCTTGGAATCCTGAGTTGGGTTTTGTCTTTCTGTGGTCCTGGCCCTGCTCCAATCTCTGCTTCCCACCCCTCTGACCTTCATCCTATCTCTCTCTCCCTGTAATCTTGGCTCCCACTCTGCCACTTCCCAGCTTCCTTTAACCTCAGACCTGCTGATTCTCTGCTCCCTAATCACCCCCAGCTCTGCCTCTACACCTAGCCCTAGCCCCTGCTTTGCCCTTTGATTTCCCCTGGCTCTCTTCCTCCTGGCTTCAGCCCCCACTTTGCTCTTTGATCTCCTGGCTTGCCTCTACCTCTGCCACCCAGCTTTCTTCCCACAGCTTCTTTCCACCTCTGCCTCCTGGCTCACTACCTCCTGGCTGGCTCTTTCCCCCCCAGCTTCCCCCTTCGGCTTCTCTCCACTCCACTGCCTCCTGGCTCTCTACCTCCCAGCTCTCACCCCCAGCCAGCTCTTTATCTCCCAGCTTCCCCCTCAGGCTTCTCTCAGCTCCACTGCCTCCCAGCTCGCTACCTCCCATCCTCATGGCTCTTGCCCCTGACCAGTTCTTTACTTCCCACCTTCACCCTTGGGCTTCCCTCCACTCCACTCAGCTGCCTCCCAGCTCGCTACCTGCCAGCAGGCTCTTTACCTCCCAGCTTCTCCCTCTGCCTTCTCTCTGTCCTGCTCTGCTGTCTCCCAGCTCTCTACCTCCTGGCTCTCACCCCCCGGCCAGCTCTTTATCTCTCAGCTTCCTCCTCCAGCTTCTCTCCACTCTGCTCCACTGCCTCTCAGCTCGCTATCTCCCAGCCTCCTGGCTCTCACCCCCATCTGTCCGTACCTTCCAGCTTCCTCCTCTGGCTTCTCTCTGCTCTGCTGCCTCCCAGCTCTCACCCCCAGCCAGCTCTTTACCTCTCAGCTTCCCCCTCCAGTTTCTCTCCACTCTGCTCCTCTGCATTGCCTCCCAATTCTGCCTCCCTGCTCTTGCTTCCAGCTGGATCTTTACTTCCCAGGTTCCTCCTCCGGCTTTTCTCTGTCACTTCACTTCACCACCTCCCAGGCCCAGCTTTCTCCCTTGCCTTTGCCCAGGGCACCAGATACCACCAAGTGCCCCTAGTTACCAAGCACCCCCAAGCATTAACACGCAGCTTGAAATGCATGTTTGCGTGTGTGCATATGTATGTGTGTGGACCCATAGTTTTGTACGTGCAGTGTGTGTGTGTAAAATTGTGTCATGCCCTCCTGCCTAATAGCACAATATTGAGATCCTGAGTGTTGATCTGGAATGTGTCAAGTCAACACAGGGATCCCAAGTTTTCCCATGATTTATCAATTTGTGGTTGACCCTATCAAAGGCTTTCTTTTGATGTGTGTTCCTCTCCTTTCTCATCCTGGATTGCTCTTTCATTGACTCCTTTTGGAGGTCCTCTTCCCCTTCTCTCCCCATCTCATAATTTAATGATAGGATTCTACCCTTGAGCTCTGCTTTGCTTTTCTCTTTGTTTCTTATTTATTTTATGGTTTCAAAAGTAATCCCTTTGATGATGAAATGTAAGCCTCACATCTCCTGCCGCTGAGTCCTCAAACATGCCTTTCTAATAGATTTCTGTGACTGAACCTACCTCAGTTCAAGCTAAATTGAGATCAAACCAAGCTTCTATGTTCCTTCTTCCACTTCTTTATTTCTTTGGTGACAGAAACCCTACCATCCTACCTTTTATTTAGCTTAATCACCATCATCTTTTTCCTTGTACATGATGGCTGGCATCAATACTTACTTTTCCCTTTATTACACTTTGAAAACAAGACTCTTTTCCCTTTTCTATAAAACATTTGTACCTGCTTTTGTCATCACTGACATGGTATATGTAACTACCTTCTCTGGTACAAAGCATCCAGAATAATCCTGCTGAAATTATCTTCCTCACCTGTTGATCAGACAGTGTCACTCCCACATTGAACTCTCTTCATGGGCTTTCTTTTGTCCATTGTTTCACACTTAAACTATTTTTTCCCTCATACGACCAGCAACAGCCTTTATATCAATCTCTTTTCCTACCACATTCCTTTGTCTTCATGTGTGACTTTGCTTTGTTGCCTCTTTCATTTCCTCCTCTCTCTAATGCTCATGCCTTATTTCACTCTGTATAGAACAGACTTCCCATTGAGAATGCCTTCATTCTTTTATTATTCAAATAATTTCTGTACTATTCATTACTACTGTAGTGCAGAGGAGCACTAACCCACACCAAGTGCCTACTCCATTTTGATGTCATATTATTAGAGTAGAGTGATGTTAGGAAAATTAAACAAAGAGAATTCTCTGTTTTCCTGAGGGTTAACTGTAATGTCTTAACTGTGTCTCACAGTGTCTGTCTTCGAATGATAATCTACCAGAGATAGGGAATATCTTTAGTTTCTGTACAGCATATCACCAAACTATTTTTCCTGTTTGTTAACTAGGAGGTATTTGAGTTGGAAAAGTGTTATCAGGGATAATAGGGTAGCCTAGCCAAAGAACAAGGGAATAAAATGGATGGAATATACTTTGATTTTTAGAAATAGGGTCTACAGCATGTACGGAAACCTTATTTGCAAAACTAAATCAAGTGGTTTTGAAATGTACATGGAGTTGTTTCCCATGTACCAAAAATTGGAAGAACCCTGTTGGAGAGTTTAATGATAAACAGTAATGATTTGAGGGAGGTATTTGGAGGTCTGTTTTATTTAACATTTTCATTAATGAACTTGAAGAGGTGGTAAAATAAAAACATGTTAATGACATTTTCTGAGAATGCTAATCTAGGGAGGCAGTGTCGTGAATTAACTCCACTGAAGACCAAAAACAATAAAGTAATACAGAAAGGTTAGAAATAAGAGCTGAAAATAATGATATTCTGTTTGGAAAAATGCAGCTCTAATGCTCCTGGGGGAAATTGACTCTAAACACAGATCGACAGTGGGAAGTAGAAACCCGGAAAGCAGCAATGCCAAAAAAAGGCCCAGGGGGCAGTAGGAGACAAAACACTAGATATGAATTTGTAGTGTGGACCAGGTCTTGAGAAAACACTGTGATTTGTGACTGCCTGTATGGAGGTATTATGTTTCCAAACAGGGAGCACTGGCTCTGAGTTTAGTTTTGGGAACTTCAATGGACGCCAGTGGATGAGATTTCAGAGAGTTACAAGAAAACGTTGGTGGAGGGAGGGGAGGGAGGGGAAAGCAGAGGGACTGATTTAACAGGAAAGATTGAGAGAGCAAAATAAATAAAGACTGGCAAATATGAGTAACTAAGAAGGATAGCATAAAATGTAAAGATATTTGAAGTGTACAAAAGCCAAAAAGAGTCCTACTTGAGTTAAAGGTTAAGAAAAGGAGAATAGGCCAAGGTTAAGAAAAAGAGACTTTTAAATAAAACAGTGAACCCTTTTATGAAATCTGTGAAATATTCTGCCAAGCTAAGTGTTGACATCCCCCTCCCTGGAGACATATAAAACTAAACTGATTAAAATTAGAAAAAAAACATCTTAGGGCACATCTACATGTAGATTTAGTGTGCCTGAATAAGCTCCGGTGTAGTTTGCACCAGAATTTATTGGTCCTAGATGCAGCACTTACACATTCATCCCAGACTGCAGGACAATGAGCCAGACTGTTGCAGTCCCAGCTGGCAAGGGGCTCAGGGGGTTTAGCCTACCAGCCTAGAATTGCTCTGCCTTGGCTCATTGTGCTGCAGAAGGTCTGGCTGGGGCACAAGAGTGCTACAGCATAGGGCAAGCTGGCAGGCAGCACCACACTGTAACACCCTTGTGCCCCAGCCAGCCTCCATCACTGTCTGCACAGGTGCTGTGGCAGAGTAAATAATTCTGCCATAGAATGAATATTACTTGTGCTGGGCAATATTATCCTACAGTGGAGTTAATTAGTTTACTTCAGCCTAATAGCACTGTTGTGCCCCAGCCCAAATCTGGGTGTGCTAGATGGTCATGCTTTACTGTGGAGCTAATAATGCAACTCTGCAGTAAGCATCTCATGTAGATGCACCCTGTCCCAGAGGAGCTGGGATGCCAAAGGAGCCCCAGGGCAGCAAGGAGTCCTACTCATCTCCTGCAGGTCCGGAAGAGCTGGGGGAGGCATGTACACCAAAGACGCTGGCATGGGTGATTAGCCGGGCATTTATCCAGCTGCGGCAGAGCAGCGGGGGCGGGGGACACCTCCTGGAAGGAACCAAAAGCAGCCCAGCTGAAGCTGTGGGGCAGTTGAGGAGGAGAGACCACTGGAGGGAACTCCAGCATGGAGGAGATCAGCTGCCGCTCTCAGCCACAGTGAGAGCAGGGGGCAGAGCCAGGGCAGGTTCTGAGAGAGCCGGCAACACAACCGGCAGTAGTGTTGATGGTGGGACCAACTCTAACGCTGTCGGCAGAGCTGGTGGAGGAACCGGTGGTGTCAGGAGCAGCAGAGCTGGAGGAGAAACTGACTGCATCCCAGGCAGTAGAGCCGAACGAGGAACCGGCGGTGTCTAGGGCAGCAAAGCCCAGGAGGAAATTGACAGCAGAGCAGCAGAGCCGGTGAAGGAACTGGCGGTGTCTGGAGCAGCAGAGCCAGTGAGGGAACTGGCTGCATTGCAACTAGCAGAGCTGGTGAAGGAACTGGTGGTGTCTGGAGCAGCAGAGCCAGTGAGGGAACTGGCTGCATCGTGGGTAGCAGAGCCGGGGAAGGAACTGGTGGCATCCTGAGCAGCAGAGCTGGTGGAGGAACTGGCTGTGCTTCAGGCAGAAGAGCCAGTGAAGAAACTGGCTTCAGAAGCAGGAGAGCCGGGGCTGTGACGAGCAGCCAGATTAAGGAAGAAGCCGAGGTGGAAGGTATGGGCTGGTGACCCCGGCAGACACCATATTGAGCTGGAGACCTGTACGGACGGCTGGCAGATTGGGGGGTTAGACAGCGGCGGGCCTAGGACATCGGGGAAGCCAAGAAAAGGTAAAACCACAGGTGTCGAGTGGCTGGGGTGTAGGGGAGGATGGAGCCCCAAGACTGCCCTCTGGGGACCACACCAACTCTGGTGGCTACCCCAAGGAAGGACCCCCCTCTGAGATTACATTCAAAGTTGTGGCAGGCGAGTTCAGGGGTCCTCCTGACTTCAGCAGAGGTAGCCTCCAGGGCCCACCTGTAAGCCTGGGGCCCGCAAGATCTATGGCATGGGCAAAGGCGGCGTGGGAACATCTACTAAAGCGGAGACGGGTACACACCCATTGACCATTTTTGCATGAGCTTTGGGATGTGGCATCGGGCACTTTAATTAGCAAGCTGTGCCAATTAAAAGTGCCCATGCATCGTGAGTCAGTATCCCCATGCATCCCTGTACTGAAAAAGTGGTGACGGGGGGCTTTGAACTAAAGCTCATTGAATGTGTTTTATTTCCGAGCACCCCGTTGCTATTTTATCAGCTTGGGGAAGTACAGGGACACTGATACACAGGATGTGGAAGGCTGCCAGAGCACATCAATTTCTGTGCTCCAGCAGACTCAATTAATCAAGTCTGCTCTGACACGCTGGATTTCCAGCGTACCAGAGCTGGTTTCTCACATGTCTGTAGGAGCCTTTAGAGAGTGAATTTGCTTGGATATTGACTGGCTTCCCAAATAAGTTCTCCCTCACCCCTTTTCTTTATTTTCGATTATTCTGTGGTCAATCCTGTGCTGATGAGCGGGTCATGCCCTGCATCTCAGAACCATAGCTTTTGTCACAGTGCCCTAATATTCCACCCCATCTGCACTGGGTGGATGGCTCTTCCAGGCTGTTAAAGCCAGTCCAGATGAATAAGTAGGAGGCATCAAACAATAGTGCAGAGCTTTTCTGCATTCAGGAGCACAGGGAATGAGGTAAGCTTTGAAGCGTGTTCCTTCATTTGGTAGATGCACTCTAACTTTATGTTCTAAGTATCCCTGTCCAAAGGGTCTAGTCTATACTGCCTAGTTAATCAAAGAGAATCTTTAAAGCCTAGAAACAGATGCTGAAGTTGTGCATAAAACTTGTTCAGGAAGCACAAGTGGGTGGTGGGAGCAGGGGTGGTGTTGGAGCCAAGTAAAGAAACAAGTACATGTTCTGAGGTACACATGTAGTGACAGACCTATTGATAGTCTCTGGGTCACAATGAAAAGGGCAATGTGTCTTCTTTAACTAGAATCTGCACTGTCTACCATCCTGTTGCTGTTTTCAAAATGGGAAGGGGGAAAGGGAGTAGCAGGATTTTGGTTTAGCATTTTTTTCAGCCAGTTCTGGAGGGTGGGGTGGATGTATTGCAGCTCCCCTGAGGTTGGGCAGCCCCAATTTACCCACCCCACTCTCCAGCACTGGCTTGGGAACCCCTACATTGAGCTTACTCTGCTGCCTTTCCCCCCGCTCCCATTCTGAGAACACTGACAGGCTGGGAGAGAAGAGGAGCCATTGCTAGGGGAAGCCAGCTGCAGGCTATGGCCAGGAGCTAGATTCCCCTCCCTGAAACCACCAGTGAACTTCTGTTTGGCTCAGGGGGTACTTGTAACTCAGAATGCTTCCTGCAAAGGTGACTCAAAAAGGCATATGTAATATTCATCTTGAAAAAAATGAAGGAGGAGTATCTGGGGAATTACAGACCAGTCAATATGACCTGAATACCTAAAAAGATTATAGCATGTCATCCAAGGATCAGTTTCCAAGCACCTAGAAGAGAACAAGGACAATTGGGAACAGCCAACATGGATTTGTCAAGAGCAGCTATTGGGTGGAGTCTGTTCTGGGTCTGGTGTTTTTAATACCTTTATTAAGAATTTAGAGGATAGGATTGAGTACACACTTCACAAATTTGTGGATGCCAAGAAGCTGCTGGAAATGTGGATGGGCTGGAGGATAGTTGTAGGATTTATAATATCCTTGATAAAAATCAGAAAAATGGTCTGAACTTAAATGAAATTAAATAAGAAAAGTGCAAGTTCATGAATTTGGATAGAGAATCACATGCACAGATACAAATTGGGGAATATTTGCTTAGGCTACAGCACTGTTGAAAAGGAGCAGGGGGTAGAGTTTATAGTTGATCACAAGCTGAATGCGCACTCTTGTTGCAAGACAAACCAATGGTTTGTATTAACAAACCAATGGTTAATTAACAATTAACAATATACAATTAACAATTAACAAATAACCAATTAACAAACCAATGGCTTGTATTAACAGGAGTGTGACTTGCAAATGAAGAGAAATGACCATTCTGATCTCATCAGTGCTGGTGAGGCTCTACCTGCAGGACTGTGCCCAGTTTTGAGCACCTCAGGAAAGCACACAAACTGGAAGGAGTCCAGAGGAGAGCAGCAAAAATGATTAGAAGTCTTGGAAAGATGATTTGCAGGGAAAGAATGGAAGAACTGAGGTTATCTAGCTTTAAGAAAAGACTGGGGAGGTGGGGCTTTGGTAACTGTCTTCACATACATGAAGAATGCTTATTAAAAGGATGGTGGTGAAGTATTTTCTGTCACTGAAGAAGACAAAACAAGTAGTCATAGTTTTAAATTGCAACAAGGGAAATTTAGGTTGGATACTAGGAACATTTTTATAGCCATTGTAATAACCAAGTACAAGAACAGTTTACCGAGAGAGGTTGTTGAATTTCTAGTCTTGGAAATGTTTAAGAGCCAGTTAGGCAAGCACTTGGCTTCAATGGTTTATATAGGGATGATCCTCCCATAAGCAGAGGGTTGAACTTGACCTCCCGAGGTCCTTTCCAATCTTATTTTTCTATGATTTCCAGGTGTTTTCCTGTGCTGAAGCTTCTCCCTTTTCATTTGGAAGAGTTTGGATTGAATTCTTCCGCAGTATCTCATCACATAGAAATTACATCAGAAGGATCAAAATATATCACTAGCATTTATAACAGCCATCTGAAGTCAAATTTTTCTGTGGTGGTTAATGTAAATAGGACAGGTGAACTAAAATGAACTAACAGACAAACTCTAGATTAGGTGGGTCAAGCACCTGGCTTATGAAATCACTCTATCCCATCTGCCAGGCTACCGGAGGACCACTAGAAGTTGAAGGCCTGGCCAGGGCCATGGTCTGCCACGGAATATGGAGTCCTTTTGCCCCAGTGGTCATATAAATCAGCAGCAGTAGGGTGAGCAAAGGATGATACTCCCCCAGTCCACTCAACCTGTCACTTCTGCCATGGCCCCACTTCCCTGGCCACTAGCCCCTGCTGCATGCCCCGAGCTAGAGCTGTTGCTGTGGCACAGGGGTAATGCAGCAGGAACTGAAACCACTGCCAGATGCCCTGGGTCAGGGCTGAAGCTGCTGCTGCCACTTCCTCATTCCCTTGAATCCTATCTGCAATGAGCCCTGAGCACTCCTGATCCAGGGCACAAGATGATTTTGACACCCCTGCTCTAGAGTTTTGGAATCCAGAGAAATGCTTGTCAAGTTGAAGTAAACAAAGGTGGTTAGGGGGTTGTGAAAGTTATAAAGCTTCACAATCACAAATTGTAAAGTACATTACAGTAGATAATGCAACAAAACTGTATATCCTAATGTTGCTGTAGTATACCAAGTTATAATTCTTCCATGACCTTAATGATAAAAATCCAATGACAGTTTCCATGGCACCACTTATGTAAATGGCATAAGCAGAGATGCGAAATTCATGGATTTCGAGATTACTTAAAGAATTTTCTAGGACCTCTTATACAATAAAAAAATTTTTTTCATGCCATATCTGAGATCATACATACCCTTTCATCTAAGCTCCCTTTTTTCCACATCCAGAAATATGAAAGTTCTTTCCCAGAGATTGAAGAGTGAGAGAAGAGACACTCTTCTCTGTCTGCAAGCAATAATAGATTAGTAAAAGGGAACATGTCCTGAAGACATTTTCCAAGAATATGCTATAGTACTATTAGCAGAAATCCAAATAAAGATGAGTTGTGCACCATGCCCTTAAGGAAACAAGATTCAGGTAAAGATGTCTCCTGTAAGAGTGAATTCCATAGTCAAAGGCTTTCCAGTAAGAACAGTCTTTCCTGTGCCTTGCCAGGTCTACCCTTTGAACTGACTGCTGAAATATGCCTGCCGTGTGCAGCTGCAGCTCTAGGGTGCAGAGGGAGAGGTGACCTCTCTATAGGAGAGCGCTTTCTGGTTTGACTAGGATCCACATGGGAACAAAAAAGTGTTCTTCTTTTTTAAGCTCTCTCAAGCATAACAATTATCTGGCAGTTTCTATTGTATTAAATGGCATGGTACCAAGCAGACTGAATATTATAATACATTTGCAGTTTGGAACCAGATGTGCAAGGCAGGAAAAATGGTTCTCTCTCAGGTGGTCAGAGATAATTTCTGAAAATGCAAAAAAGCAAAATAAAATCCACGAATATTTGTTCAAATTTTTTAACCAACTTGCTTTGGTAGGAGATTGCAACCCTCTTGTGTATGTTTGCTAGGATCTTTGGTGAAAACAAATATACTGGCAGGAAAGTTCACAGATATACGCAATGTTAGGCAAATATTGCAATATTGGGAAAAAATTGAATTTGTAATTATTTACATAAGAAAATTAAGAGTATGTGTTCATTAGTCAGAGATGTGATTCATGTGATCAATGAAAGAGTCGAAACCAGAACCTTAGACCAAGAGTTACTAGGCAAATCATTTTGAATAATAAGTAAACTCAACAATGGATGTTTTATAAAGAATTCACCAAAAATCATTCATTAATTATTTTGTCAAGAACTATTTGCTCATTTCTAAGTGATGATTGGAAAGTGTGGCTAGATGAATGTGGGCTTAAAGTATGTGAAGTGGTAATAAAGTTCAGATAAAGAATGAAAGAGTAGAAAAGTCAGAAGCATAGGAGACTTATTACATTTACAAAAGAGGTGAGTTTGGAACACAGGATTCTGTATAGTAATATGTCAAACTTTTCTCTTTTGTTGACATCTGGGCTAAGTACAGACATTCAACAAGCCAGAGGCTAAATGGATTCAGTCTTTGTGTGTTAGTCCAAACTTAGGTGTTTGAATTGAGAAGAAACTGAACAGACATTCATTTTCGCTTCTGGAAATGCAGCCACATTCCTGAAGTGGTTCAGGCCAGAAGCTGGGAGGCACTAAGGCATGCTTCACAGTCTGCCAAGGGAAGGAAGGAAGCTCCAAGGCTCCCCACTACGTGCTTGAATGGAGGGGACACGGCCATGCCCCAACCCAGGGCCAGCATGCTGAGGCCAGGGGGAGGTGGGATTTAAATCCCCTTCCGTGGCCCACATAGAATTCTATCCCAGGGCTGGAGTGGGTAGGAGGGGAGATGTCTCTGCCAAGCTTACCCCCTATCCTGGACCACCATGTTGAGTGAAGAGAGTAGGGTTTAAATCCCATCCCTGGCCCACAGGGTACCCCAGTCAGGGTCTCCCTGGTGGTGGGGAGTGGGGCAGCCCCTGCCAGGTTTTTGCCCTCCTGCCCCCAGGTGGGTGGGGGGCAGTTCCTGCCAGGCTTTTGTCTCCTCTACTCAAGCAGAGAGTGGGGCATGTGGCCATGTCCTGGCCTTGGACCAGCAGGATAAGGGAGAGAGGGAGGTTTTAAATCCCCTCCATGGCCCTACAGGACCCCATTCCAGCTCCTGCCAGGGTTTTGTTTCCCATGATGTCCAAAAAGGGTCTGTGGCCATGCTCCACCCCAGGCTGGCAGGCTGAAGGAGGGTAGGGAGATCTAACCTCCTTCTCCCCCCATGGCTGCATGGGACCTCTCAGCTGAGAGTATCCCAGCCACAGGGACACTTCTCATCCCCCTGCAGCTGGGAGACACAGCTACCATGATTTCTCAGCCTCAGGGGTATGTGAAACCCCTGGGGCTGGGAGATCATGGCAGTCATGATCTCCCAAACCTGGGGCTTCATGGATTCTTGAGACTAGGAGATCGTGGCTGCTGTGATCTCCCAGCCTGGGGTTTTCACACAACCCCATGGCTGGGAGATTATGGTTTCCCTGATCTTTCAGTCCCAGGGGCATTGGGAGCCATAGCAGTTGCAGTCCCCCAGCCCCAGGGCTCCATGCACCCCCAGGACTTTGAGATCACAACTGTGCCCACGGCTGCCAGGGCCCACCTGCATCTCAGCACTGGGAGGTATAGTGCTGGGACCCAGTGTCCACACTTTCAGGATTACATCCTGGCAGCTGCAGGGTGCTGCCAGGACCCAGAGTAGCAGCTGCTGGGACTGAGAAACCCCTTAAATTGTGGGATGCCCAGCCTTAGATGGGAGTCCCATCAGCTGATGAATCTCTCAGCTACAGAGGAGATCCTGTTACAGGTGTAAATTAAAGATTGATTACAACCAGCTATAAAGTTAGTACATATTTTTGAGGTCTGACTTTATAGCTGGTTGAGAACTAACCGTTTATGGTGTCATAAGTACTGCATGCATATAGCTGGTCTCAAGGTAATTGTGCAATTAGCTAGTTAATTGCACTATTCATGTAACATGTAGAGGGGACCCAAAAGTTTACATAAGCTAGAAAGGCAAGTGAACCTATTAAAAGAACATAAAAAGAATGGGTTTATTCCTTGTCATGCCTTTCTTTTCCCCTTAACTATGCCAAGTTCCAATCCAAGTTTCTTGGGCTCTGTGGCTCTGATTTAACTGGGTAAAAAGGCAGTGTAATGGTGCTGCTGTTATGGCACTACTTGACCATCAGCTTTTCCATGGAGTGATGCAACATACTTCCTTTCCTTTATTTGGGCTGTATGAAGAAAACTTCACTCAATCTTAGAAAAAAAAAAAGACAGAAGAATCATGAAGTCTGTAAAAATGGATTTTGTTGTTTTTATTATTAATCTCTTCTTTTGTTATGAAAATATAGAATGAAAATGTGCTTTGAGAATAATTTTAAGATTAAAGAAAAAAGAGTTTTGCTGAGCAGCAAAATAAAATGAGAAAAATTTCATATCCCAGCTCCACAGAATGGAATCAAACTCCACTCCATGCTAAGGCCTATATTTGTTGATCAATCCCAGAATTGATACTAGTAAAATCTTATATTCTTCTCTGTTTTAGCCCTCTCAGGGTCCTCTTAGTGATTGCAAGTTTGATGGTATCTATCTGAAGGTTGGTTCTGAAGGAGGAATTCCAGAGCAGTAGGTGAATTCTAAACCCACTTGCGTCATGTAGATGACTTAGGAAGATCAAACTTGTGCTTCTGGTGATTTCAACAATGATGGGAAGATATTATCTCTTAGCTAAATGTGAGCTGCATAATTTTCAGGGGACTAAATATTGTGCCCAGGGGACTTCACTCTTAATTTATTAATTGTAAATGTTTTCTTACTACTTCTTCTTATTATTATTATTACTGCTTTATAGTATTGATCTGCCCAACATGAAAATGTTCACTATTTATATTTGTACTTTTGTTTTATGGATTTAGAGCCTGATACCATAAGGTGCTGAATATTGCTTTTACCTCCCAGTTATAGCAATAGGAGTTGAGTGTACCCATTATTTCCCAGATGGTACTTAGTACCTCAGTGGGCTCAGCTGCTAGAAATGGTACAGAATGTGCAACTTTATTAGCATCTGACTTTATCCAAGGTCAGAATACAATTATTAAAGTTGATGGAACTGCTTGACAAGATCACAAAGGCTGAATCAAACCCACATTTCCTAATGTCCCATTGTTTTACATTCTGTGGCTATAAAGTCATTGTCATGAAGTATAATCCAAGTTGGTTTTTGCAGATCCTATCATCCAGTGAGTCACTAATAAAACAAAAATTATGTTTTGAGTTCTGATCATTATGTTCTCATGATCTTATTTAATATTGAACATATGGAATTCATTTTCCTTATGTTTTTGTTTTTGAGAATTATTTTAACAACATTTAATTCTGCATTTTTCATTTTGCCCTGTTCCAACTGTGCTGAGAGGTGTTATGATAGTCTTGCACCTAATGCATTCTAAAACTGCATTCGCCTTTTGTGCAGCTGCATCCCAGTACAGACTTATCCTGTAGAGTACCAAGACTCCCAAGTCCTTTCCATGGTGCTACTATCCACCTAGGTGTTACACATTTTATATTTGTGTTTTTGATTATTCCTCCCTAGGTGTTGTACCTTGCATTTGGCCGCATTGAACTTCATACCGTTAACTCTACCCAATATTCCAATCAGTTGAGATTCTTCTGAATTCTGCTCATATTCTCCAGTGTGTTCACAATCCTTCCCATTTTTGTCATCCACAGATTTGCTCAAGAAACATCTTATGTCAGCATCCAAACTGTCTTATTGCTTGGATTGTTTATGGCTGTTTCTGCAGTTTGGTTATTCCCATGCTTGTTACTCTTTCTGGTACATTTTACTGTCTGTAGTAATAATGTTTTGTTGCTTGCAACAAGGAGGGATCTGATGCTCAGAGTGAGGCCTCCCAATTGCTGAACTCAGCCAGAAAGCTGTCCTTGAGTCTAAACAGATGTTTTCGCTGTTTAGACCAATCAGAGGTTTATGGAGTGCATGTTTATCTTGCAGAAGAGAATGTTAAGAGTTCATTCAAACTCAGGAACCAATCTTTCCTGGACTTGGATTGCCTGCTTAGATTGATGCTTATATGAAGTCATTTTGCACGTATCTTAGAAGAAATTCCTCTCCATTTGGAAATGAAGGAGTAGGGTTTGTAGAAATGGAATTGAATCCTGGCTTCTTTTGTGTAGAACCACAATGATAAAAATGTTTTAGAAACAAGTTCAGTTTTGGCCAACAGGGTTTTTATCTGAACAAATTATGTAATTGTCAGCTGATTATACTTCTGGATAGATGACTTGTTTACTTGTGAATCTTAAAAAAAAAAAAGACAGAGAACTTCATCCAGATAAAAACAAATTAATTTATTGCACCTGTATCTAAATATTTTATATATTTAGAAACAGAATTAATTGTTATGAAGGGGCTCAAATTGTTAGTCCCAGAGGGTTTATAGGTTTAGAAAGAGCAAGACAACCTCCTGCCTCTGTTTTGGTTAGACCTGTCCAGTTAATGTAAGTTGTCATGTGTTAAATGTCAACCTCCCTACTGTATTTATTTTCTTCTTTTAACCTCTTTTGTGTGATCTCTTATGCACAGAATGATCTCACAATACTTTTTCTAGATACAAGCTCCTTTAAAAAACAATGGTTTATTTGGGGAAAAAATTGCTTTCTAATTAGCTGTGACATTAAAGAAGTCTTTGCTGTGACAGCTAGAGCTTCTAAATAATGAAAGAATAAGCAGCTCAATTACACAAATATCCATCCTTTATCAAAGACAGTGGCACCATTTACATCCATAGCAATTTGGTATAAGATGAGTAACATGTCTGGAACAGAAAGAGTCCATAGTGTCACCTGCTTGATAAATAAGCAATCTTTGTTACAGTGTGCAATGGTGTTCTGTCTTTTACAAAGGAAGAGAATTAACATGTGACACTTACACTTTACTGAAATTATCTTTCCCCTGTATTGCAGAAAAACTGTATATGGAAATACAAAGGTTGTCTTAGAAAAAATGACTGAAGAAAATGCTTATTAAGAGGTTGTTGGTTCAGTTAGAAATGGCAACAAATTCAGTAGCCAAAGAAATTGAAATTATTGCTGGATTTATAGCATAGACAGTTCAGTAATTTTAAATTCTCCTTTCTGGGGTCAGATAGACATATCAGGTGCTGCACAACTCTGTAACATAGTAAAAAGGAGACAGCCAAGTGTGCATACGATTTACATTGCTAGACAGTATTAGCAATTCAACTTCAAGCTGCACCAATATGAGGACCTGACTTCAGTTCAGCAGATACCTTAATCTCAGTAAGTTAAAAAAATCTTCCAAGATTAAAATTAGACAAATAATGCATCTTTTTGCACTAGTTGCAATTAAGTGCATCAGAGTCATAAACATTTTATATTCTTATTTCTGGCTATCCTGGCATTTGTTTATGTCTGTATCAGCTTTTGAGTGACTTTATCAGCAGCAGTTAGCACTTCACTTGCAAAGGGCAGCAGATGACTTGCTTTAGTAGTCTTAAGGTAACATTCTAGTGAAGGTGGCCAATGTGGTTCCCATCTTTAAGAAGGGGAGGAAGGAGGACCCGGAGAACTACAGGCCAGTCAGTCTCACCTCGGTCCCAGGAAAGATATT
>JAGPOW010003642.1:61216999-61262046 GCA_030014935.1 Caiman crocodilus | reverse complement strand
CCAACCACCGTCTGACATTGGCGGCTCATGTTCATCTTGGCATCAACAATGACGCCAAGATCCTGTTCCTCCACCGTGCTAGCAAGAGGGGAGCTTCCCTTACAACAGGGGTAGGCACTCTGGTGGGTGCCAGAGTATGGCACGCACAGGCATTTTGCTTGGCATATGCACCTTGGGGTGAAGAGTAGGGAAGGGGCCAGAGCTGATCTGCCACAACAAGGACCTGGTCCCCCGTGGCTCCCCTGCCATCTGTCCTGGCATGCCAACATCTTATAAATTGAGCTTGTGGGTGTTTTTGGCACTCTTCCCAGAAATGTTGCCAACACCAGCCTTACAAATTCTTGTCTAAGCTATTACTAAAATTACACAATCAACCATGTTGCACAGGTACAAGACATAGCACCCTAACCTACCATAGATAAAGCAAGGGAACAACTGTGGCCAGTGTCATACTGCTGCAAAGGTTGTTAAAATTTGCTCAAGAGATCCAAGGAAGAGTCCTGTCCCACACCACAGGGGAAGGCAACCCCTGCCCCTAGCAGTACATCCCAATCTGATCATGAGGTATAATTTTCCTTCCTGATTCCTGGAGTTTGGTCTGACTCTGAGCAGGGGGCAAGACCCTCCAAGCAGAAACATATAGGTTTCAGGGATGTGAAAAACCTTCCCTGACAACTGGAGTAACAGGAGAGGGAAAAAAAAAATCCTTCCAGTTCCCTTGTAGCAAATAGCAATGAGCAGAACAGGGGTCAGCAATGTTTTGGGGCAGAATGCCAACCCCCCCCACAACCTTGACTTTTAAGATATTGGCATGCCAGGGGCACATGGCAAGGGAGATACAAGGGGTCCATTCCTTGTTATGGCAGTGCAGCCTTAGCCCCAGCCCCATTGTCTGGCCCAAGGCATGCATACCACGTTAAATGCCTTCATGTGCCATGCTTTGGACCGATGGTGGTGGTTACCTACCCTTGGGCTAGAAACCTGGAAAACACTAAAGAGCCATTTAAAGAATTAACAATTTGTGGCATAATTACTCATTTTTTCCTGCCCCAAAGTGCTTGAAGGGTCCCTCTTTGAGCCAAACATACACTGCTGCCTGACAGAGTTCTGACGAGGGCCATTAGATATTTAAAAGGCTCCTGCCAAATTTCTATACAGTGGAAAATTAGCTAGTATTTTAATAAGACATGATTTCAAAATATATATTATGCCATGAATTCAATTTTAAATGCTACCTTATTACCTGCTTAGCAATATAAAGGAAGAAATATTTTAGTGAAACGAATTATTGACCTAAGATCAGAAGCCAATCCATGAGATATGGCATACCTAAAGGAGTCTGCAGCCCAGGTTGTGACTGTATCTTCTGCCCTTTTGTAATCTAGTTTTGCAATTTTTGTTGAAGCAATGATGTTTTTATATGTTAGGGTCAGCATGGTGGAATTTTCAGGTTAGCTCACGGAGGCTGTAAAGACAAGGGATGTGGATGTCGTGGGTGACCTAAACTACCCCTGCTGGGAGCATTGGTCAGCCAGGTCTGAATGCTCATGTAGGTTTTTAGCCTGCATACAGGACCTCTACCTAACCCAGGAGGTCCGTAATTCCAGCAGAGAAAGTGCCTTGATGTACTTGGTCCTTGCCACAGGCAATGACCTGGTGAGGGATCTGCAGGTGCTTGACTACTTAGGTGTTAATGACCATCATCTGCTGGAATTGACTATCTGGCATGGGGTGGTGAAAGCAAGCAATAAGGCAAAAGTCAGGAGGGCCAACTTCAACAAGCTAAGGAGATTAGTAAGAGAGACGTTGAGGACTCGGAGCTTCAATGAGATGGGAGTCCAGGACGGGTGGTTGTTCCTTAAGGATACGATCCTCCAAGCTCAGAGGGAGTCAGTCCCAAATCTGAACCAAAAGTGGCAAGTGTGCTAAAAAGCCCTCTTGGCTCAGTAAAGACATTCAGGATGGTCTGAGGGCAAAAAAGGTGGCATACAATCAGTGGAAGCAAGGGGCAATCCCCAAGGGGGATTATACCTTCATTGCTTGTGATTGCAGGGAGGCAATTAGGAAGGCCAAGGCAGAGATGGAACTAGGCCTGGCAACCAGAGTTAAGGATAACAAAAATTCTTTTTTCAGATACATAGGGAGTAAGAAGAAGAGACCAGGTAACATGGGGCCCCTACAGGACAGGGTTGGAACTGCAGCAAAGGAAAAAAGCTGATTTCTTCAATGAGTTCTTTGCCTCCATATTGCTGAGCAGGGACCAGGACAACTCCCCCACTAGGATTACGGAGAGGCTCAGGGACATGATGCCATGGGTCAGGGATGATCTAGTTAGGAAACTCTTGGAGGGACATATATAAATCAGGAGATCCGGATGCTCTTCATCCAATGGTACAGAGGGAATTGGCAGAGGTCATAGCAGGGCCTTTGGCACAGGCTGTACGAACACTCATGATGCTCTGGCCAGATCCCAGAGGACTGGAAAAGGGCCAATGTAGTCCCCATTTACAAGAAGGGAGGAAGGAGGATCCAGGTAACTATAGGCCAGTTAATTTCACCGTGGTCCTTGGGAAAACCTTTGAAAAAATTATCAAGGAACACATCTGTGGCAGCCCTGCATGGGAGGTAATGCTCAGGGGCAACCAACACGGGTTCATTGTGGGCAGATCCTGCCTGACTAACCTTGTTTCCTTTTATGACCAGGTCAAAAAGTCCTTGGATGCAGGTATTGAAGTGGATGTCATCTACCTGGATTTCAAGAAGGCCTTTGACACTGTTTCTCACCCCATTCTTATAAAAAAAAACTAGGTGACCGTGGGATTGATGCGTACACAGTCAGATGGGTGGCAAATTGGCTTGATGGTCACACCCAGAGAGTGGTGGTGGATGGGTTGTTTTCAGCCTAGAGGGATATGAGCAGTGGAGTTCCCCAGGGCTTGGTTCTTGGGCTTGTACTATTCAACATCTTTATCACATACTTGAAGGTGAGTGTGGAAAGCATGCTGTCCAAATTTGCTGATGACACAAAGATGTGGGGAGAAGTGGGCACACTGGAGGGGAGGGACAGAATCCAACTTAATCTAGACAGGTTACAGAGGTGGGCAGATGAGGATAGAATGGAATTCAATGCAGACAAGTGAAAGGTGCTACATCTAGGGAGAAGGAACCTGCAAAACACCTATAGGCTGTGGAATATCCTTCTCAACAACACAGTGGCTGAAAGGGATCTTGGAGTCATTGTTGATTCCAGGATGGATGCGAGCCACCGACGTGAGGAAGTGGTCAGTAAGGCTAACCACACCTTGTGGTGCATCTACAGATGCATCACAAGCAGATTCAGGGAGGTGATCCTTCCCCTTTACGCAGTGCTGGTCAGACTGCAGTTGGAGTACTGTGTCCAGTTTTGGTGCCACACTTCAAGTGGGATGTGACTACTTTGCAAGGGTTCAGAGGAGGACCACTCGCATGGTCAGGGGGCAGCAGGCCAGGCCCTATGAAGATAGACTAAGCGGCTTGAATCTATTCAGCCTCCACAAGAGAAGATTGAGAGGGGATCTGATGGCTGTCTATAAACTCACCGGGGGGACCAGTGGAAAATAGGTAAGGCTCTATTTCCCCAGGCACCACCTTGGATAACAAGGAATAATAGTCACAAATTGATTGAGAGCAGGTTCAGGCTTGATATCAGGAGACATTACTATATAGTTAGGGCTGCCAGGCTCTGGAATGGAGCCCCAAGGGAGGTGGTGCTCTCCCCTATCTTGGGGATCTTCAAGAGGAGGTTGGATAGATATCTGGCTGGGGTATTACGATCCCAGCATTCTTTCCTGCCCATGGCAGGGGGTCAGACTTGATGATCTGTTTAGGTCCCTTCTGACCCTAGAAACTATGAAACTATCTCAAAGCTGTTGTTCAGAGGAGGCTATGAGATAACAAGAACTAGCGATGGCAAGTGAAGGCCATGGAGATGCAGAGTTTTGCTGATCAATGTGACATGAGAAGCTTCTTTCAAGCAATAAAAGCCATCTATGGGTCATCTTCCAGTGGTCCAAACATTTTGCGATCCGAGGATGGCTCCACCCTTCTCATGGACAATGAGAATGTCAAGCAACACTGGAAGGAGTACTTCAAGACTCTACTCAACTATGAATCTGTTCTCAGCTGCCACCATCAAGTCCATTCCTCAAAACCAAGAACTGTTGCTGATCCCCCTTCCATCAATGAAGTGTGGCATGCCATCACACAGACGGAGAACAATAAGGTGCCAGGCCCAGATGGCATCTCCACAGAGATCTTTAAAGCTGGTGGAACAGCACTAGTACAAAAATTTAACCAATTTCTCATGAAAATATGGGTTAATGAGGAAGCTCCACCTGACTTAAAGAATGCCACTGTTATGACCATCTTCAAGAAAGGGGACAAGTCATTATGTGGGAACTACCAAGGCAATTCCCTCCTCTTCATTGCCAAGAAGCTTCTTACTCTCATCCTTCTGAATTGCCTCCTGCCCCTTACCAAAGATGTCCTTCCAAATTCTCAGTGTGGCTTTAGACCACCTCAGGATACTACCAACATGGTTTTTGTTGCACAACAGATCCAGAAGAAGTGTAGACAGCAATACCAGGAGCTGTTTATGGCATTCATTGACCTAAATAAGGCCTTCCACTACATCAGTCATGAAGCTTTATGGAAGGTGTTGGCTAGGTTTGGTTGTCCTCTGAAGTTTATCAGTGTCCTCAGGCTATTCCATGACAGGATGACCACCACAGTCCTTTGCGACTGATTAGAGACAGACCCATTTACCATCCATACTGGTGTCAAACAGGGCTGCATCATCACCCCACCCCTTTTTTCCATCCAGTTTGCTGTGATTTTGATTCTTATCTGTGACTGCTTTCCTCCTGGAATTGGGGTTGAGTATTAAATAGATGGCCAGCTTTGTAACTTGCGGTGCTTTCATAGCAAAACAAAAGTTACCAAGACTGGCATCACTGACCTTCAGCAAGTATTACCCTTGTACACACTGAGACTGATCTGAAGTCCACTCTTGACATTTCCTCAGGTGTCTATCACAGCCTGGGACTCTCCCTTCATGTTGGAAAGACCAAAGTGCTCTATCAGCCTGCCCCAGCACAAGTTCCTCCCCTCCTCCCACAAAAACCATTGGTGGAGAATCCCTGGAAAATGTTGAGCATTTCCCATAGTTTGGCAGTCACCTCTCCCAGTCAGTCTTGATGTAGAGATCAACACAGAATTTGCTGTGCGAGTGCATCCTTCAGAAAGCTGCTTCACCATGTCTTTGCTGACCGAGACCTGTAGATGGAAACTAAGATCCTGGTCTACAATGCAGTAGTTATTCACACACTCTTCTATGGGTGTGAGATGTGGGTGATGTATCAAAGCCATCGTAAGCTCCTGGAATAGTTCCATCAGCATTGCGTCAGGACAATCCTTCACATTAGACGGGAAGACCACTGTACAAATGCCAGCATCTTCTCTGGAGCTAACACAACCAGTATTAAGGTAGAGATAATGAAACATCAACTCAATTGGGCTGCCCACTGTGTGTGAATGGCTGACACTCATCTTGCAAAGCAAGTCCTCTTCTTTCTACTTAGTCATGGTAAGAGGACCCACAGAGGACAGAGAATGCTCCTGAGGTCCCTTCAAACCCTAACTATCTATGCTTTTATGATTCTAAGTGCTACAAAGACACCCTCAAAGCATACCTTAAGAAGCATACCTTACATCAACCCTACAAATTAGGAAGTGCTGGCTGGTAGCAGGTCTCAATGGCACTGTACCATATATCAAGCTACAGACCACTTAAAGAGAATCATCTTGCTCAGTAAGCTGAGAAACGGTAGAGGAGGAAAGAAATTATTATTATGCATAATCAGGTACCTGAGTCATATGGTATTATTTCTGCTTCCTGAACAGAAGAATAGAAAATAATGAACGAGAAGTAGGGACAAAAAGAGAGTCAGATTGTCTGTTGGTATAAACCATTGTAGTTCCAATGAGTAAGATGAAAGATATAATTTCAGTTAATGCTGCATTTTTTAACTATTCTTTTACTGGACTGTGGTAGAATCCCACATGTCCTAGGATCTTCCTAAACACAAAGGAAGAAATGGCCCCCAAACCTTGCAACATAAAACCTTAAAAACATTGAAAAATAAAAGTAAAGGAGAGAAAACATCAGAGCCCAGTGTTCACTGATGGGCAAATATATTGGTAATTAATTTTTGGGGGGGTCTTACTACTTCGTCTCTTGAGATTGGCAGCAATGATTTTGATAGCCTTATTTTCTGAGTCTTCCTGTGACAGTGAGAGCATATTCATTGCAGGTTGTTAATAAAACTTTCCTCATCTTGGTTTTAAAATCTGGGACTGCCACAATTCATGTTTATTTTCCATTTTCTTATGTGCTTATAGATTACTTGTTTATTTCATTACTTTTATTGTCTGTGGACATAGCTGGTATAGTTGCAGACTGATGCAGGTGAAGTCTGCCTGGGACACTGGTAGTAGAAGTCAGCAAAGTGATTTTCAAAGAAGAGCTACTTTACTGAAAAATGGGGCTTTGACATCCCCATGCTATTTTTGAACATGGGTAAAAATCGGTTTCATTTTGTGGAAAAAAAGGGGGAAGGGGGAGCAGGAGAGGGAGAGAGAGAAAAAATATTGAAAATACCAAAGTGTTTCATTGAGATAGTTTCAGAAAGAAGCGTGTTAACTTTTTAACATTTCCAACATGTGCACTAATGCTTTTAAGAGAGGAGAGGCAAGGGAGATGAATTTTCTTTATTCTCCCTATAAAAAACTGACTGGATGTTCAAGTTACAGAGTTTGCACTATGTAGGACCAAAGTGTTTTTTTGGAGACACATTTTTTGTATGACCTTATACTTCATCAGAGCTCATAAGAAGTTTGAATGTGCTCTTTTTTTTATCAAATTCTTTATAAAGAGATTTTAAATCTCAGAAATATTAGAATATTATTTAAATGTAGTTTTCAGTATCTCATTTTGCCTCTATCCCTTAATTCCTCTGCCAGGTTTGGCAGTTCCATATTTTCTTTTTAAAATAATATCTTTCTTTCACTCTCTACTGTTATATAAGAGATCTGTACAAATTGGGAAAAGTGAAACTACACAATATGAACCAAATAACAGGGACAAATATTTTTTCAGTTTTAGTAACTTTAGATGTTGTTCTTGGAACATTTAAGTGCATTAAATATATTTCAGATACGAGTAAGATTAATTCCATGCTCATTTAAAATATTTTCCAGTGCTTTTTTATTCATTATGGAGTTTTAGATTTTTGTGGTAGATAAGTAATACAGGGGAATTATATTTCAGCCACAGACAACTTTTTTGTTTGAAGGGGGTGGATTGAAATTAGATGTCAGATATATTTTTATACTGTTTATCACAGACAGTTTCTTGTTAATGCTCCTCCTATTCACTTCAGACTTGAATGGAGTTGAAGGACATTTGTAGATGACACTTTAAAGTGGGTTTAAAGTGGGTTAAATGCCTTTCGCACCAATTTAATGGCATTGCTGTTTGCACATTTGTCACCATATTGTGCATTAATTCCATTCGCTGTAGCACATTCGATGGCATAGTGCTCCTTAAGTGACTTTGGGACACTGCAAATGACTTTGGGGTGCTGCAAAGTAAAACACCTCTGAGGAATTTTAGTTTCCTACTCTACAGCTGTGGAGGAAAGCACTGGGCTCCATGCAGCTCGGGGCTGTGCAGGCAGATCATGCAGGCAGCCCATCAGCAGCCCGAGAAGGCAGGCTCCAAGAAGGAAAAAAAAAAAAGTGGCAATCCTGAAGGGTTTTTTTTCCACCAGAGCCTGCCTGCCTGCCTGAGCTGCATGGGGGCCTGGTGCTTCCCTGCATGGCTGTGGTGCCTCCTGGGACTGCCCAAGCTGGGTGCCTGTGGGCAGGTGCCACCTGGGGGGTGGGGGCTGCCACTGCCATGGAGAGAAGCACCAGCCTCTTCCCTCCCTGCAGCTCAGGGACCACTCTGCCCACCAGCAGCTCTCTCTTCCCTCCCCACCACTTACAGAGAGGCGTGTAAGGATTGGGTTCCGACACGGGTATCCACAACACGGGGGTTTACTTTTCCCTAAATTGGAGCAGTGTTTTTAAAAAAACACCCTTCAATTTAGGGAGAATTAAACCCCCATGTCATGTACAAATAACCTAATAGTCTAATCTTAGTTAGTTGAAGTCATTCACTTTCCCACAATGTACCAGCTAGCTTTGTAACCAAACCTAGGTTAATGATCTCTCCAGCAAATAGGTTCTGGGCAGGGTTTGAATTATACTTCAACTCTTGAGGGGTCTGCAAAAAAATTAATTCAAGTAATTGATTAACAAGCCCACCTAAGTGAAGGAGCAATCTGACTGGACACCCACCCACAGGTTATGATTTTCAGATCTTACAGGGGGGCTCTTGTTTCTGATGGCAGAGGCTCAGCCCACCTGAGCTCCCCTTTAATTCATACCCTGCCTCTCAGTCCACGTTGGATCATCTATCCTGAAATAGGCTTTGGCTCCTTTCTCCTCTGGCTGAGAAATGTTTCAGAAAGCAGGGTCTCCTTTTTTTGTGAAGAAGAATTCTCCATGCCTGGAGAAGCCAAACCACCTGCCTTTCTTTCCCACTTTTTCTTTACAAAAATAGTTGTCTTCCTTTTTTTCTCACAATACCTACTTTCTTAATCTCTCCCTCTTCCTCATGCATGAAAATTTCTGATCCCTTCTCTTTCTTTTGGGAGAAATTAGACAGATTTAGCAGCTCTTTCTTGCCATTGTCTGCAACAGGACGAAAAGGCTGCATCTGATACTAATGAACTGAATTCTGGATATCCAGGTATCCAGATACATTGATATCTGGCCTGATATAATAAGCTTTTTTTGAGTCACCTCCTGTGTGAGTGACTTTTAAAAACAAGGATATTTTTTCTGCTTGGTCTTCTTAGAGGGTTTTCATCAGTCCCTTTTTCTGCAGCTGGTAATAATGTACTTTGTTTTTAGTATTGTACAGCTTTAGGCACAAACTACTGTTGACTTAAGTGCATAGATGGAGATTTCATACACTATAATTAGGAAAAGGTTTGACAACAATTTGAGCAGCACTACTTTTGTTTACGTCACTGCAAAGAATTTAGTATGCTCTGGAAGTCCACAAACAATGTTGGTGACATGCTGAGTTTTGAGTAACACCAGGAGCAGTAAAAATACAAAAAGTGAGAAAGTACTAATTTAAGCTACCAAGAAAGGAGACTCACTGACAGGCCATTTGACTGATGAAGCTGAAAATATGTCCTCAAATGAAAAGTCAAGATATACGACATCAATCTCCTCTTCCTTGTCCAGGTGATAGGTCAGCTGGTCTAAAAGGAAATCAGATTGGTTAATGAAGACCTACCTCCAACAAACCCATGCTGGCTATCTCTCAGGATGTTGCCACTGGCCAGTCCATTAAGAATGGCCTCTTTAATAATCTTTTCTAAGACCTTCCCCTGGATAGGGGTCAGGCTGATGGGCCTGTAGTTTGCCAGATCCACTTTTCTCCCTTTCTTGAAGATAGGCACCACATTGGCCTTCTTCCAATCTTCAGGCACTTCACAAGAGTGCCAGGAGTTCTTGAAGATCCATGCCAGGGGATGAACTATGATGTTAGCTAACTCCTTGAGTACCCTAGGGTGCAGATTGTCAGGGCCGGCTGACTTGAAGGTGTCCAGCCTCTCAAGGTGTTCCTTCATGAGGTCACCATTGATGGAGGGCAAGGAATCTCCCTCACTCGGGCCTCCCTGTCCCATGATGGGCAGAGGTTTCCCATGGGACTGTGAAAGTCCAACTCAAAGTACCCATTTAGTAGGCTGGCTTTTTCCTGGGCGTCGGTCATCAGTTGTCCCATCTGGTTTAGCAGGGGTCCAATGTTGCCGTTGTTTTTCCTCCAGCTCCCCGCATATCTGAAAAAGGACTTTTTATTATCCTTGATACTAGAAACAAGTTGGAGTTCTGTCGTAGCCTTGGCTTTCCTGGTTCATGCCCTACAGGTCTGGACCAGTGCAAAATATTCCTCCTTGAAGGTGGATCCCATCCTCCATCCTTTATAGGTCTTTCTTTTTAGATGTAGGAGGTCCACTAGTTCCTTGCTGAGCCAAGGGGGATGCTATGCCCTTTTCCTGCCTCTCCTCCGAGATGGAATAACCTAAGCTTGTGCATCTAAGATAGCTCCCTTAAGGAGCAACCACTCTTCCTGAACTCTCCTCCCCTTGGGGTCATGGTCCCTTAGGGCCTCAATGACATGCTTCCTGAGCTTATCAAAGTAAGCTTTCCTGAAGTGAAAGACTTCTGTATTGCTGACTGACTTGCCAGCTTTATGGCAGATGGTGAAGGTGGTCAGCTTATGATCAATTTAGATTGGACATCTTCTTTATGGTAAGGATTGCCAAAATATGGAATGGGCTTCCATGGGAGGTGGTGCTTTCCCCTACTCTGGAGATGTTCAAGAGGAGATTAGACAGGCATCTGGCTGGGGTTACCTAACCCCAGCACTCTTTTCTGCCTGGATCAGGAGTTCAGACTTGATGATCTACCAGGTCCCTTCTGACTCTAGAAATCTATGAAATCTATGAAATTCAGTTACTTGTTTGCAAGCAGAATATATGCCTTATATTTCAAAATGGTGGAAAAAGTCAGGACCATTTTAAAATTTGAATTATTTAGAATGCAATCATAGAAATCATGACTCTTAAAATTGTGAGGGATATTTCTGAGATGATTTCTACATAGTGATCATAGAATCATAGAAAATTAGGGTGGGAAGGGACCTCAGGAGTTCATGTAGTCCAACCCCCTGCTAAAAGCAGGACCATCCACAATTAGATCATCCCAGGCAAGGCTTTGTCTTGCCAGGCTTTGTCTAGCCAGGTCTTAGAAATCTCCAAGGATGGAGAGTAACCACTCTGGGTAACCTGTTCCAGTGCTTTATTAACTTCCTTGTGAGAAAGATTTTCCTAGTATCAAACCTAAACTTCACTTGCTGCAACTTGAGGCCATTGCTCCTTGTTCTGTCATCTGCCACCACTGAGCTCCATCCTCTTTGGACCCCCTCTTAGGTAGTTGAAGGCTGCTATTAAACCACTCCTCAGTCTTCTTTGTTCCAGACTGAATAAGCCCAGTTCCCTCAGACTCTCCTCATAAGTCATGTGTCCTAGCCCCCTAACCATTTTTGTTGCCCTCTACTTTACTCTCTCCATTTTTTGTCCACCTCCTTTCTGTAGTGGAAGGCCCAAAACTGGATAGAGTACTCCAGATTTGGCCTCACTAGTGCCAAATAGAGGGGAAGAATCACTTCCCTCAATCTTCTGGTCTGGAGACACTTCTACCAATGTAGCTCAGTATGCTGTTAGCCTTCTTTGCAACACAGGCACACTGATGGCTCACATACAGCTTACTATCCACTGTAACCTCCACATCCTTTTCTACAGTGCTGCTGCTTAGCCAGTCAGTTCCCCACCTGTACCGGTGCATGGTATTGTTCCATCCCATGTGCAGGACTTGGTAGTTCTCCTTATTGAGTTTCATGAGATTTCTTTTGGTCCAATCCTCCAATTTGTCTATGTCTCTGACTTCTAGCCCCAGTCTCCAGTATTTCTACTTCTCCCCTCAGCTTGGTGTTATCTGAAGACTTGCTGAGGGCAAATTCTATCCCATCTTCTAGGTCATTGATAGAAATATTGAACTAAACCAGTGCCAAGACCGAGCCCTGGGGCACTCCACTTGATACCAACTACCAACTAGATGCTGAGCCATTGATTACTACCCTCAGAACCTGATGATCCAGCCAGTTTTCTATCCACATTACAGTTGATTTCTCCAACCCATACTTCCTTAGCTTACTTGAGAAAATGTCGTCAAAGACCATATAAAAAACCTTGCTAAAACCAAGGTATACCACATCCATTGGTCTCCCCATGTCTACAGAGCCAGTTATCTCATCATAGAAGGCAATCAGATTGGTCAAGCATGACTTGTCTTTCATGAATCCATGTTGACTGTTCCTAATCACCTTCTTCTCCAGCTGCTTAGAAACGTATTTCTTGATGACCTGCTCCATGGTTTTTCCAGGGACTGAGATGAAGCTGACTGGTCTATAGTTCCCTGGATCCTCCTTCTTCCCTTTCTTTAAGATGGGCACTATATTTTCCCTTTTCCCATTATGATATAGATAATTATGGCAGAAGAGCATCAGATTTCTTCAGTAGAGTGTAATTCATTTTTTTTGCATCAGTAATTAAAGACATTATCTCATGTGAATCTGAAGCTCAGCTCTGAAGCAAGCATAATACTGGGAGAGTACTGCCAAATTAACAGTCATGATATCAAGTGAAGCAACCAGACTGTTGTTGTCATCACAGGTTACATGTGACATGGTTGTATTTTGAATTTAGCATGTCAGGAATGTTATTAGATATAATATTAGCCCAAGTAATTCTCTTGAAACAATTTTGAAACAACAAGAAATAATGAAAGAATGACCAGATAAGATGTGGATATATTTGAAGGCAGAATATAAAGCACCAAGTACATCAATAGGCATCTTGATCTTCTGTTTAACAAGCTGGCCTTTCTGCAATGAAACACTGGCTACAGGTTCTGAGAACTATGTTATGCGGTGTGTAACTTAGGAATTTGTAAAAGATGAAGTCAAAGGTTCTGAAATTACAGCTTGTATTGCTGAGAAAAACAGCTCGTAGTGGAAAATTCAACTTCATCTTCAGTAGTGAACTAGGTTCGAAAGTCCTATACTTAATCAGTCTGTCACCCAGAACCTGGCAAATGTCAGGTATTTCAGAAATAGAATGCTGCTGTCTTGTGAAAGTGATTCTTGGTTCAGTGCATGCAGTCAGATGAAGACTACACTTGTTCTGGGAGCAAATCTATGACAAAGTTGAAAATTGGATGTTGTCAGAACTACATTTCATAGGACAATGAGAGCCACCCCTTTTGGCAGGCACAAATTAGTCCCAGACTCTCAAAGTGATACACTGACCCCATTTCCCTGCCCGATCTGCTGTTCTGCTTCCTTGCTCCCAGCCCTGTGACCTGGGCCTGATCCTCAGCTTTGCATTCTGCCTCCTTTCCTATGTTTGCTGTCCATTCTGGTTTTCTGCTTTCTGCCTCCTACTCTATCTGTCATTGTGCTGCCTGCCCCCCTTCCTAATTTGCCATGGGACACGCACAGGCTGTATGTACCGTCTGTACCACGGGTACCCTAGGAACTGTTTATTTTGTGTCTTTATTCTTCCTTATTATTTATTTTTCCATGTGTAATCAGCCACATGAGTCATACTGCATTATTTCTGCTTTCTGAATGGAAACTTTTGACACCTCTTCCTAGGAAAAATTCTCAAGAACATGTTGAGACAGGTAAACCTAGGGACTCAAACTTGGCAAAGGAGTTTCATAATTACATTTTTCAAAGTAGATATTGATTTTCTAGTATCCTGAACTTAATCAAGATTTGAGCAAAAAGCCTATAAAACTATTCAGAATCTTGACATTCTGATCATAACTCCAAAAACAGTAGAAACAACAGTTTAAGAAGTACTTGAGATTTAGGGTTCTGGTGTCATCTCTATTGAGTGACTATTGAGCTTGATCTACTAGCTTAAAGAAAGATCTCAGTTTGCACTGTCAGATTTAATAAATATTTTTATACACTGTGAAATAGACAAACCATTTTTTTTAGTGAAAAAAGCAACCAGTGTTTTAAATGCAAGTGTAATTTTGGTGCCCTACATAATTTTAAACTTGGCTTGATCAACAGTAGAACAGATTGTGGCTCAAGTGGTACAGGATTTTTACATGCGCACAGGACAAAACCAATGACTGACAGGTTTCAGATGTTACTCAGAAATGTTAAGAAACTCAGGGTGAAGATCATATTTTGTAACTACTTCTGATTAGTAAATCATTCTTCTTATTATGCTTAAAAGGAAATGCTGTAATGAGTAGTCTTTTTCTTTTACCATGACTAAATGTGTCACCTCTTAACAAAGTGAGATAAACATGGTTCTGTTCCAAAATTAGTGTTTTCTTTTTTTAATTTACTAATGCCAATTCCTAATTATTGTTTGTGTGGTTGAGTTAATCCATCCAAGCCCCTACTGGTTTAAACTCATAAATTAATGTGATAGTAGGTAACAGAGGGCGCATCTGCACATCACCCCATGGTGGTGTAGTGACGTGCTACATCGACATACAGCACGCTGTGACATAATGATAACACAGGTCTACACATGATTGCCAGCTATGTCACCGTAGCGGTGTGCTCTCCAGTGTAGCGTGCCACTATGGCGATGTAGTGGTGAAATCTAACCGTGCATGCTGTAACTGCCTGTACCATCCCATACTTTAGTACTTCCAAAAGAAAGTACTAAAGTATGGCACCATAGCAACATTGCCATATGGTGATGCATAGATGTGCTCAGAGGCTCCATTCCTGCACTGCTGGTGTCATTGAAAACATTGGTATTGACTGCTATACGAATATAGACAATGATAGATGGAGTATCAGATAAACAATTCAGGGCCTGATCTTGAAAATGCTGATTACATGCAATGACAACTGAAGTTTATGGGAAAAGCAGATCCTCTGCCATCTCACAGGATCAGGCCCTCAAGTGGAAGAAAACTCATCTAACAAACAAATGGCCATTTTATCCGTACATTCTTCAACAGAAGACCATAAAACACCATATTTTTTTAATTGTAATTTTTTTTTAGAATATTCAGGAATCTGCTATGAAATGTGAGTTCTGTCCTTTTTCACTTGCAAGGATTCAAGCGCCTAGAAAGGGACAGAACAGGTCTGTAAGGGGCCTCCTCCCCTGGTTCTACTTCCAAATTCTGATCCATTCCCTATTTCTCTAATATGATTTTCATTGAGTGACAGCAGACTGAACTCTAGGCCGCCGCAGTGCCCATAGGTGCAATGTCCTGGATAGGACTCTGAGGAGACACGTGAGTGTTTTAAATGACTGTCTTGACACATAATGGAACCCAAATTAATTGCTATTAATCTAGCACCTTTCTTATAAATATTTTATTTTTTAAAATTCTCCTGCCTGTCAGAGGACATGACTTTTTCAAAACTGCTTGAAGGGTTTAGCTTTGGCCACATGTAAATAACAATGAGTACATTTTTTCTTCCATTTGAGGGAATATCAATCTAAACTTTTAATTGAGAAATAGATACATATGGTGTCTTAACTATATATTAAAGTTGTCATCATTCTTTTGAAATGAAAAAATTAATTTCCATATAGTGCAAGTTTCCACATAAATCCTGCCTACAATATTTATATCCTGAAACCAAGAGCATGTCACCAATCTTTCTCCAGCCTTACATGGCAAAAAGAAAAGAAAAAAGTCATAACACTGACAAATATGTCTACTCTTTTCTCTTTAAAAGAGAAGATTTCAAATGCTTGAGATCAAACATACACATCTGCAAATGATAGCTCAGTTGTCCTGAGGGAAACTGGTTTATTGGTCCTATTACCTCAGCTCCTTGTGCCTGCCTGAAAAAATAAAATAAAAAAATATAGCTTGCCAGGATGAAACATCAAATTCAAGAAAGCTAAATTTGGCCAGAATGTTGTAGATTCAGCCCCCAAACCAAGATGGGAATTTAACCAATGTTGATAGAATATGTTCCATAGCAAAGTGATGTGAAAGTTAAATAGACATTACTTTATATGCCTGCTATTTGCCTTAGCAACAGTTACAAATCTGCAGAAAGAGTACTCAACAAGAGCAACATTGAACAATATTAACTTTTTCTGCCAATATCATCATGTTTGCAATATTAAAAATTGGTATCAGTTGGTGCAAAGTATGGCACTAGCTTGAATAGATGGTTTGCATTTGGTCCAATTATACCATAATTTTAGGGGATGCAAGACCTCCTAAAACATTCTTTCTGCTTAGCTGAATCAAGTATGAAACAGGGTCAACTTGGAGCAGAGGCTATGGCAGTAATTGCTTTTGTAGATATATTGTTCCCGAGTCAGTTATATCAGTTCCCAATGTGACCAATGTAATTCACACCTATGGTATAGTTATTACTTACAAAGTATATCCAATGTTTGATATAAAAGTCCTACTTCATAAATAACACTGATCTTCTAAATGGGCAGCTTGCACTGTCTATAGCAAAACAGATTGCTTTGTTTCTCAGAACAAGTATTTTTGCTGAGGGAAATAATGCTACATATGGCTACATAAAGTCAGGTGGAGAAGGAGAATTCGCTGGACCTAGAACTTAGTGCATTGATATTTGTGGTTTCTCAAGGTCCTTCTTGATAGGAAACGTGTTTTAAAAGCGGGGTTTCCAACATGACTTTTAAAAGCAATTAACACTTAATGTAAACACAGTTCAGCATCCCAAAAATCAAGGTAGTTAGAGTAATCTATGCTCCACATACATTATAAAATAGTAAGCTCATGTGATGTCTTCATGGCTTCAGGAAGCAAGAAATCAGTGTATAAGTGTTTCTTGCCAGTGACAGATAAGCCTCTTTCCTGAGCAAATAGAGAATTATGTGCTTAAAGGGAATATTAAAATCCTATTTTGCAGCTAGCCCAGAGAGATGATTTGAGAAAGCAATATATAAGTTATGAGTTCTGGTGGATATTATGTTGCAGTACTATGAAAATTGTTAAATTGTGAGCCACTGTGTCACTGTGTATTCATCTGACAAGACTTCCAGCCACATCTCTCTTTGACCAGAGATAATAGTTGGTCTTCCTAGGCTACTGAGTAGTTTGTAAACAATAAGCTAGCTGAGGCCCAAACAGGCCAGATTGTTTGCAGGAGGGTGGTGATGTACAAAGAAGTCAAATGTTAGAATGAGAGCATATAAATGGGGGGAGAGAGGGGATCTTTACAGAGATAGATGGAAAACATTGGGCGGGTGAGAGTAAGAGGTGAGCAGGCTCTCTTAGTAGGGAGGAACTGGGCTAGATAAAGGGCCAGCTAGCATCAGAGAAAGCAACTCATATCTGTAGGAACTGGATGAAGGAGGGGGAAATCCTCACTACATGAATCCATGTGGTCCAAAAGGAGTAAGAAATATCAAGTAAGAGATATTGTGGTTTAGGTGTTTTTTTTGTTTTCTTAATGATTTATATTCTTTTTGTTATACCTTTTAAGGAAAGACAAATGATGCATTCAGTGCACTTGTGCTGTGAACCTATTGCATGGTTCCCAAAATTTTAAATAGTAAACCAAATGGTTGACCCCTTTGGAGGGTATGTTTAAAATACAGGAAGGAGTCTGAGGAGTCAGTTCTGGACCAGCAGGCTAGGTGATATGAGGTCTCAGCTGTCAGGGAGTGAGCTGATTCAAGCTGATTCAATGAGCTATTAGATAATACCACCAAAAAGCCCTGCTGAATCATTTGAGCTATACAGACATCGAGGGAGCTGGGTGAAACTAACATGATGCCTCTTCAGGGCATGCACAGTGCTTAGCACAGAGGCATGCTGAGCTTCAAGTAAAGCACTGTTAAGTTTTTTTTGATGTCTGTAAATCTCCATAACAGTGGTGTACCTGATCTAAAGTTAGTTCATCTCAGGAGGTGAACTGATTTTAGATTGACCTGGATTAACCCAATCTACAATGGGTTAACTAGGCCTAGTGAACACTGGCAATTTTTCACAGCACATCCCCAGAACTGGGAAACCCTAGACACAAAGCTGTGCTGTTGCTACCCCCCAACCCTGTTTGAGCTATTTTTAGTCTGCCAAGTACCCTCCTCCCTGATAGGGCAACCCCTTCCCCACCATGGACCAGCCAGATCCCCTGCATCTGTCACTCCACACTGGACCTGCCTGCTCTTTTCCTCTCTCTGCCTCCCCCCATCCCAAGTTATTTACCTTGGGCTGCCTGCATTCCTTCTAGCAGTGGCAAACACCTACATGTGCTGCTCTCAGTTCAGGTTAGGTGGCTTAAGGCAAGCTGCCTAAACCTAAACTGGGTCTCATGACCACTTGTTATGCCCGAGGCCTACAAACGTTCCAACTGGTTCAGAATGCAGTGGCTAGTTTGCTGAATAGCGTTGCCTGCTGAGATCATACAACCCCTATGCCCTGTTCTTTATAGTTAGCTCCCTATTGAAACTAAGCTGGAAAAAAAGTTCTCAGTACCCCTTCAGAGCCATTTATGGAACTAGCCCAAATAACCTGAAAGACTGTTTTACTCTGTGTGCAAGCATGACTTTCCACAACTGCTTCATTCCATCAGAACAATGGAAACGTCAACTTCAGCTGCAAGCTCTGGGAGTATGGGGAGCAAAGCTTTCTAATCAACAGACCCATGTATCTAGAACACAGTCCTGGAAATGTTCAGAATGACCATGGTCCTCAGTACTTGTAGAGCAATTGCAAAACTTCTCTGAAAGCTACTTTAGAACTAGTAAATAGTGAGAGAGAAAAATCTTTACTTTTGCTCTCACTGTGGGATTGACAAAAATTCTCCATCGTGGCCTAAGTCTGGTCCCACTGTTAAATTTAAGAGAAGTACAGTCAGGTCAATGTTAAAAATTCTAATTTTGTAAGATGTTGAGATGCCATCATCATGGTATAAGTACTTTAGATGAGTGTCATGAAACAAAATGTTGATTGACAGCAGATGAAAAATAGATCTGTTATTGTAATTGTGAACAGACGCTAGCGATTAATAGGAAAATAATATGGCATTATTTCCCAATGTAAAAATTTATCTGACATAAAAAAGATAATGTTTAGCAAACCTTATTAAAATGAATTGTTTTATTTTTAATAGTGGAATTCTGGGTTTTTCTCTTTCCTTCCATACATTGTTAAGGCCAACTGAAATGCATACTATCCAGCCATAAGTAATTCAGTATGTAACATAAGGGAGTCACTGAGATTCATAATACATGCTGCCTCCTCCTCACCCTCCATCTGAAGGCAGTGTGTAAATTAGTTTAGGAATGTAAAATAAGCCTAATAAGCATTTCCCCCCCTAATAACAATGTGTCATAGTTCCAGCTTTAAGTGGTTTGGGGGAAACTGTGGGTGTTTATAGCAGTAAAATAACTTCTTACAATTAAGGAGAACTTTCAATTCCCAAAGAGCTGTAAATCTCCTATCTATGTACATGTGTGTATGTAACGATTGCTTCACTCATCATGGAAATACAGCCAACTCTTTGAGGGGCTGAAATAAGGCAGCTGTTCAGCTGTACATGCTAAGACATTTTAGGACAGGAAGTGAAGAGCAATAACATATTCAAGAGGAATTGAAATGGGATTTTTAATACATGGCTAGGGCTCACACAGGAACTCTCACGAGAGATACTTGTGACTAGTGCTAGCACACTTTGGATAATTTTAGAGAGAAGAGTGGCATCTAGTGCATTACCACCATTTGTTGCAGATTTCCACTCAGTTATTTCCTATCCAAGGGCACATCAGTCCTAATCTAGTTGAATTTATGAGATCTGACAAACTCATGACACTAAGTAACATGTAATGTGCATTTGCCTTTGTAAGATGTTCTGATACATACTGTCTGTAGTATTAACTTTTGAAAAAGGCAGATTTAAGGGGATAAGCAACTCGAGTTATTTCCTGGAATATGTGTATGCTAATACAGTATCTTGCCTCCCCTTTCACAATTAGTGCAACATAGAGTAATGTATGTAAAAAGACTGAAAACATAACATACATTCTTCTGAATGATTTAAAATGGTCTCTAGACATAGAAAGAAGGGCAATATTTTCCATGTGTACTAAAGCCACCACATTAGATTAATGCATTTCCACAAATTTGCTGTCAATGGGAGTTATGCCTGAATAAGGGCAATAGAACTGGCCTGTTCGTATGATCATGTTCCCTGCTCAATATACCTTGTGCTTATTCACATCCAGGCTTCAATCAAACACAATGAACACAACTTTTTGCCTTATTTAGTCTCAGAGTTTAAGCTTTGCATTGCACATCTAAATTTGGGTACTTACTAGGATACAAACATTATTAACGTGCCTTATACATTCATTCTTTGGATGTTTTAATTTTTATATTAATTTAAAATATTGGCAAAAGTGTAGGCAACAGCATGGAAGCCATAAAGTTTAGAAAATGGAGCCAAATTCATGAACCAAAAATTGTTATTTGACCAGTTAGTTATCTGGGGAATACATTGGTCCTGAAAGAAAACAAACAAGTTGAATTTGCTGAAGGTTTCCCATAAATTGAAAGGTCAGCTTTTGATAAAATCCTTGTGTAAATTGCTTCTTCTCAAGTCCCAAAACAGAGCTAGATGCCTCCTAGAAACAAATACAGATGCTGTTTCTACTCTGAGGAATGCACATTTACAATTTGACAGGGCACAACTAGTCAGGGTCAGCATTTAAAAAGTTGAAAGAAGTTAAGGGAGAGGAAGGACAAGGGTTACAATAATATCAAGCAGCTACACAGCAAGGCATGTACCCTTCTTGAGAATGATAAAAAAAATGCTAAGGAACCTCCTACTGTCTCCTTTTCTGTAGTGGTAATATGCAAGATGCATCGTGATACAACTTGATAATTATGGAAGTCCTATCACTTACATCTGCATATTGAACTCAAATAATTTGGTTATACTGGATTTTTAGAAGATTTCTGTGATATGTTGAAACAATTTTGTTCAGACTCGTGTTTGAAGACAGCTTTCAATATCAGAAATTAAACTGTTTTACTCACTTGTATTTATTGTACAACGTTTATTTTTAATAAAAAGTGAAGCAGAATTAATTTCTATTCATATTGCAGAGAGGCACTGGAATATTTTAGCTATGTCAGCAACTCAATATTCTTGTAGCATGTGATTATTTTGCAGTTCTTAGGATCTTTCCATCCATACTTGTTCGTCATCATAGAATTATATAAGAAAAAGGCATGATGAAGAAGAAAGTAAAAGTTATGTTTTCTGGGACAGGGAACTAAAAGCAATCTTGCCAAATATTCTTTTCTGTATTGCATAAGAATTTGATTAAAGCAAATGCACATCCTGCCATAGACTAGGTTCTTAATTACAAATTCTGGGCTAAAATTGTTCCTCTTAGTGTTCCCACAGTGGATTTGCCATTAAAATCAGTAGGAATAGGTTCAAGCCCTTGAACGAAAGGTAGAAATACATGTGTATAGGTATTGCTTGTCATTTGGTTCCAGAACATGTTTGTGCTTTAAGGTGTGAAGGTCAAAATTTGGAAAAAAAAAAAATAGATGAAATTGCTAGCTGTCAGTGATTGGTATGGAGCTATGTTTGTTAAGGAAATTTATTGGCTATTGACACTATTTGTGCACTGTGATATTGCCAGTACAAACGTGGCAATAGTACAATCTGACATTTTTTGGAGAAGGGAAAAATGGGTACAGTGTTCACTGATGAAGATTCAAAATGAGCAAAAGAAGGCTGCTTTTGGGTCCTTTCATGCAGAAATTTTGCAGCTGTTGACTTTTTGTATCGAAGGCAGTAGGGCTGCAATAGACAGTCTGTCTTAGTAAGAACTGTAGGATCAGGTACACCATGTTTAAAAATGTTTATGCATCAGACACAAGGCACTCATTTTTGCCCTAAAGATTACCTGTTTTTTAAACAAATTAAAGGCCTGGTCTGTTAACGCTCTGTTAAGCATCTAGTTCTTGCACTAACTTAGAGTAAAGAGATTGTTTAATTAATGATGCATGATACATGGCTAAAGTATTTTGCAGTTTCTAAAATATTGGTGCCAGCTACTAGGGCAAAATTATTTTGCCTCTGCTTAGCAAAAAGTACTTTGAATGGGACCTATTTAAGAGATCGTTGGGGGGGGACAATTTATATTTCATTTTTCCTTCCAGTTTTACTCTTCATAATTTGGTTATATTTTCAAATAACCTATTAAGCTTCATGCAAGTGCTTCATATGCTTTTAGGGGGAATTTCTTCATTTTTCACTACTTGCTGTTTTATTATTTTGTCTGAATAAATTTAAATCTATAGCCAGTATGGAAATCTGATAAATGTTCGGCCAATATATAGAGATTCCCTAGAACATAAATAAATAGTTGTAATTCCAAATATCGTGATAAGTTGCTGACTTGTCTGTTATATTTAAGATGAAAAATATATTTACTAAAGAAATGGAGGTATGTCAATTAAAAAAATCTGTTTCTCAGAGTAAATATATCCTCAAATCTGGATTTTTTTTAACCACAATCCACTAAAATTTCCCAAATTCAATAACATTTTTTGCTTCCATTTCTCTACCATACAGCCATTAGCCACACCACTGGTCCAGATGTTAGTTCAGATTTCAAACACCCATAAAATTAGAGAATGCCCCATTCCAGAGATTTAATTCAGGCTAATGTCTACTAAAAGTGAGCTTATACCTATTAAAACTGGAAAATAAAACATCAATGCCTGCATTTTGTATTGGAGGTTGAACAGAAGATACTGATAGGAAGATGTTCCTTGAGGAAACTTCTCCTTCTCCTTCCCTTAGAAAATTGAAGGAATTAGGCAAGCAGTGAATCTGAAAGGATTTAGGACTCAACATGAACAAGCAATTAAAAATGAACTCCCAGCATGATGTTGGGGTAGGGAAGGAAAATGGAAGAGTCAATGCTATCCTTGGGTATATCAAAAAGAGGAGTAGGGCTTTGGAGTAGGGACTTGATATTGGGGAGCCCAGTACAGGAAGGCAGAATCCTGTCCTGATATCTACATCTTCAAAGGGAAGGTGAAAGATTGATGTAAGTGCAAAAGACAGACATATAAATGAGCTAAAGGCTGGAGAACTGCTCTATAGGAAGAGACTTAGCTCAATCTGCTCATTTCACAAAAGGAATCAGGTGACTTGATTATAGTATGCAAGTACTTCCACAGGCAAAAACATTGTGTACTACAGGGCTTTCTAATCTACCAGGTGTAACAAGAACCAACAGCTGAAAATTAATGCCAGATGAATTCAAATTGGATAGAAGGTGCAATTAACTGTTGTTAACAAGCTACCAAAGCAAGCAGCAGTTCTCCATCTTTGGATGTCTTTAAGTCCAGACTTGGTGCCCTTCTGGAAGCAACACATGTTACTGTGCTCACACAGAGCTGCTGGGTGGAACATATATGTCACATATGCCCTATGACATATGAGAGATCTATTTTGGCCTTAAATTCTATGAATGTACGAATTTTCAGCAGCTGCTGAAAACCCCTAGACTCATTAAGAATGTAAGAAGTTAACTTGCTGTTCAGCCTGATCATCCTATTGCTGTCTCCTGCCAAAGTGGCAAGTCATTTTCTATATCCACATGCCAATTTCTATGTGTCAGCAGCTCATTTTCATCAGTCATAAAGCTGTGGCTCTAGTTCTTGCCCAGCCTTACATAGTGTCTCAGTCACAAAGGCATGAATGACATAGCATCTAAAAAGAGGAACTTTCAGTGATATACCTTTCAGCTGTTCCCAACATATGGTCTACAGACTATAACTGTGATCTGCCCTACCCTTGTAGTCTGGGCAGAGCTGGGCTTCTGGCTTTTTTCCCCTTATTTCATTGCAGCCAGAGTTGTCAATGGAAGGAATGAAAGAGCTGTCACTTTTTCATAAAATGAGCATTTTTCTTCCTACTTTAAATGCCTAGGTTAAGCATCCAGAATCTGGAGCCACCAGGTTATAGTCAAATGCTGAGAGGAAAGTAGTTCTAATCTAGTCTGTATGCCCAGCTGAAGGTGGAAGCCAAGATGGAAAGCATCAAGGACATTAATAGTTGTGGAACTGAGACAAGAAGTGAGATGCATGGCATAGATGCAGGTGCTCAGGACTGGAATACAATAGTGTGGGATCAGGAGAGAGAGAGAGAGGCAGGGAATTGGATTAGGAAGAAACGTGGAAAGTAGGACTAGGCATGATATGCTCAGGAAAATTAAAAGAGCCACATTTTGTGTGTGAGGTTGAGAAATGATTTAAAACAGAAGGTGCGGTTTGAAAAGAAATTAGTATTATGAGGGCAGGGATTGAGATGGGAAAAGAGTCCTTTAGTGTAACATCCAACACAATCCAGTCAAGCCTGTCCCCCTCATAACTTTCTTCACTATACAGCCATATTAAGAATTTCTCAACATTACACAATTGCTATATTTTGTAACTGAGTAGTAGTTTCCAATGGGCGAGGTGTTATTATGCAATATTTATTTGGTAAGAGGTATGTGCTGTGGAGAGTTTGGGGATTGCTTTGTTAAGGAACAATAACAACAGTAGGGATAGGTGCAGACATTCAAAAAAGCCTGAGGTGGAATCAATCGTTTCTTTGTGGGTTTTTGTGCTGCACAGAGCAGATGAGGAATGAAGAGAACACACGTTCTCCCTTTGTGGGGGAAGCTGGGGAGGGGAGGGGCAAAGGGATGGCTGCACTAGTTGAGGCCAGCAGGTTGGGGGCAGTCCTCAATGCCTCCCAGGGTACTGGACAATGCTGAGGGCAGCTGAATGCAGCTGATGGGCCACGCCTGATTGTCTGCTGGGCACATGCTTCCTTCCCCCTCCTGTCAGCCACAGGGAGCGGTGAAGCCAACACACAATCTCTCTCCAGCCATTGGTAGTCGGGGTAGAGAAGGGGTAAGGTAGAGGCCAGCCCCCAACCCAGCCAAAATATCTTGGGGGAGGGAGTGTGTGTTGGGGGCTTTCCCCTTCCCCTCTGCCTGGCCCAGTGCAGCTTCTTTCCCTAGGCCCACCCCCTGCCAGCTGTTAGTGGGGGGCAGGGCAGGAATGGGGGGAAGCAGAGGTGCATGCCTCAGCCCCAGCAGACCTAGGCAGAATGGCTGGGGAGGGCATGCAGTGAGGGCTTCCCCCCCACCCCGATAGAGGCCCAGCATGACTTCTATTCCTAATGGATCTGGTCATAGCCCCCCTTTTCCTTCTGATGAAATTATGATAGAAACATTATTCTGTTTACCTAGATACCTACATGAACCTTTGAATTTCACTCCCAATTAATTGTAGGTTGGAAATACTTAATATTAAAGTTAACATTTTAGTATTCAACTCACCCACCACATCTGCTGTTCATTTCTACTCCATCACCTTTTTTAGCATTTGCTAGTTAACAAAACAAAATTGAACCCTCTCTACTTACTAACACCCTCTTCAAGATTCCTTGTTTCTCACCTACCTCTCCATTAAGCATCCATTTTCAGCCTTCAAAATGGAAAATATATACGGCATGTTTTCCTCTCTCAAACACCAGTATTCTTGTTCAAGTAGCTCAGTCCAATAATCAGGTTTATTTTCAGAATTTACTGCTTTTTTGCAATCAATGCAAATTTCAAAATGATGATTCAACTGCCAAACTGTTTTACCATTTTACCACACCATAACATTCATGCTCAGTTCCCTCCCAAAATGATTGATTTTCTCTACATTTCAAAGGCAGAATAAAAGGGGAAAAATAATTGTATATGTTATTGCATTTTAAAATAATTCTCCCCATTAAATATTTATTTTCCCTCAAAGTTTATTTCCTTCCATATTTTAACATATTAGGACTTACTGGGTGCATCTACATGAGACTCTGAGCTGTACAGTACAGTGCAGAGATTCTGTACAGTAGTGTCATGTGGCAAAAACCGTGATGTGATGCTACTGTACATTTCCCAGTACTACTGTGTAGTAACTCGGGTTACTGTGCATTTATTTAGTACTTGTTTATGCAAGTACTAAATAAATATGCAATAACTATTGCACACTGATATCTCGTGTAGATGCAGTTACTTTGAGTCAAAACTTTCATCTTCCCACAATATCAAAATTTGCTTCTGAAAAAAAAACAGGGAGAAGGGAGCTCACTGAATTAATATTCTTCATTATTTGTAGAGTTCTTTGTAATATAAATGGAAAGGATTGAGGCATTATTGGTGAAAACCCCTTCATTTCTCCTACACAGCAGAGCAGTATTAGAACCAGAAAGAAGGAAAAGGGAAAAGAGGGGAGGGAAGCGGAGATGATACTGAGAGTGATAAAACAACCACTTTAAATATAATCAAAACAAAGCCTTGGGAATTGAGTTTAGGTGCAGTCAACAATCTGGAAACGAAACAATGATTGTGCTTCAAGGATCATGTCCTTAAGGAACAAGCTGTCTTTGTGCATATCTGGTGCCACAGCATTTGCCCTACTAATGACCTAAACTTGTTGAAATTTGCATTTTTGAAGTCCAAGACTTCAGTCCTGCTATCCAGTTTGTCTCCCTTATGTCGAACAGTGAACATGATCGTTTCACGGTTGCTGTTGCCCAAATTTCCCTCTCTATATAAGTTGGTCATGAAGTCATCTCCTTTGGCCAGGACCAAGTCTAGCAGAGCATCACCTTTGGTTGGCCCATGCACCTCCTGAGTCACCTCCTGAGTCACCTCCTGTTCTTTGACACAGGTCAGGAAGGATTGCGAGCAATCCAGCTTGGCTGAGTATTCCTCCCAGGAGATGTCTGGATAATTAAAATCGCCCATGACAACCACGTCACATGCACATGCAGCCAGAGGAAGGAAAACAAGAGAAATCTCAGCCTATGGCCTACTCTGCCCTGTGGAAAGACCTACAAATTCTGCAGCTGGGTCTGTGGCTCAGGAATTGGGCTCTTAAGTCATTTCAAGACTCTGGTAAACAGAATGATTTTAATGTCATAATTTCATCAGAAGAAAAAGGTGGGGGTTAACGTGTTTTTAAAAATGAGAAACGTGAATACATATTGCATAAAATAAAAAGTGGAACATTTGATAACAGATAAACTAATTGCTTTTATAAGTGATTTATAATGGAAGTGGAACTAAGACTGTGATCCATTTTTTTTTCCTTTCTTCAAGAAATTCTCTTTTGCGCAACAGCTCAGGATTAGTTTTAAACAGCAATGTTGCACTAGGAACTGGTGGGAATAAAAATCTATCTTCTTTGATCCTGTTTGAACATGGAAAAATGCCTAATTCTTCAGGAAAGAAAAGGTTATTTGAAACTGGCAAGTAGTTGCATAGTTTCTGTTTGTTTTATCTAAAGATGAAGTGAAGATAAAGATTAAGTAAGATCACCTACATGATCAGATACAGCAGCTCTGTGAATTTCTGTCCTCTGTGTGCTTAAATGTCTGAATTGTGTCTTTGGAAGCATACGGACATTACTTATTGAAATCAGTGGAAGTTGCCCACATGTATGTATCTGCTGGCAATACATGGCATTTAAATTATATGTGTAGCATAGACTCTGTTCTTATTCATTGCTGAATAATCTATAAATATTTTTTAAAACCTTTGCTTTTTTGCTAAAGTTAATTACATCAAGGATGAAGTGGTATTTCTCTAATAAATCTATGCCAGTGTTACCATGACAAAAGAAACCAAATCTTTTAGAAGATGTAATTTATGTGAAAATGGTAAAATTGGCGTGTCTTCTTATATTAACAGTTTATTTCACTGGTAAGTATGTCTTGGAAACAAAGTATTAAAAACATATTTGGTCTCAATGCATTTGGAAAATTGATTCAGAAAATCTTTTTTGCAAGTGTTTTTTGCACTGATTATGAGAATTCTTAAACCAAAACCTCCAGAAAATAGTTCAGTCATTCATTTCTGCTTTGTTCTAAAATACCAACAGGCTAGAAATATGTTATGTACGATGCAAATGAACAAAAGCCAGGAAATTAAAATTTTTCAAGCTGATGCTTAGACCCAATCTTACATCAATGTTGGGAGAAAAGTCATCTTGGCATGAAGCGAGGACAAAATGACACCTCTTTGCTTTAAATTATTTGTAGCCAACCTTCTCTCATGGGACGGTGTGAATTGGAAGATGAATTTTAATAATATTTAAGAAAATGATCTAAGGTAATTCTTTGCTTTGCATTTTTTTATTGCATCAGATCTTTTTACTTGCGTTTCTACATTATAAACTCTCCAGGCAGACTGCATTTTGTCCAATGTACTATGATCCTCCTGTTTGTGTTTCTTCTTTTTTCATCCTAGATCATCTCTGCAGACTGTGCATATATGTCCAGACTTATAGTTGGTGGTCACCTACTGAATTGGCTACTTTGGTAGTATATGCACTGTTCTTTTTTGTTTGTTTGTTTATATTGCTTCCAGTCTTCTGATGTCTGTTTCATTTAAAACACCTGCTTCCAGTCCAAAAAGTAATACCATTAGTAAATGGATATGATAACTTTGCTCTTTCATACCAAATATAATTTTCTTTAGTCAGTCAAATTTTTTACAGCACTTCTGGCTAGGATATATCTTTTTTTATCCTCATCCTTGATGAAACCATTTGCACTAGACAGGCTTCCTAAAACTGAACCTAAAACTTGAATGCTGCTTAATTTTGACACTTTCCCTGTTTTTCCTTCTCCTTGGTGCAACCATTTTTTCTTAATGACATTTAATATATGACTGTAACAGGTCACAACCACAACTATGAGGCCTCCAAGTGAAACTGCAACACCTGTCTGGCTCAAACTCTATGGCCTCTTTCCTCTAGTTCACTCACCCACCATGTTTTGATCTTACTATCAAAGAGTGTTTAAGGGAGGTTATGAACAGGGCTCTGAGTGAGCCTCAATACTACTAGTTTTCCCCCTGGGGTCTTGTTCCAGTTCTCCATCCTAAAAAATCACTCCCTGCTCGACTAGACCCCTGTAGGGCACCTGTGGCCTTAGGGGCAAATTGTGTGGCTCCTTTTCCTCCACTACATCACACCTCAAGCCTCGCAGGTGTTACAATAACATCGTTCTCTCTGTTGGGGCCTCAGCTTCCCCAGCTTCTGCCTCTTTCAATCTTGACAGGCTGGTTTGCCTAGGGCCACTATGCTGGACCTGCCTCTGAGACACTAGCTTCAGTCTGTTGCTTTCCCTCTCAGGGTCCCAGACCTCTGTCCACCAGGCCCTGGCCCATGAGGACAACAGTCTTCTGGCAGGACTCTTAGCCCCTATCTTGCTGGGCCCCTCCTAGTTGCTGTGCTCCTGGCCTCCATCTCAGTGTGCCCCTCTTGGGCACCAGGCCTCTGCTCCCCACCCTACTCTGTAGCTTTGTGCTGCCCCTCAATAACTCAATAATTTGGGGTCAATAACAGCTCCGTCCTTCAGTCTGCTCCTGGCAAGGGCTCCAGGCAATCACATGCTTTGCAGGCACTAATGGGACCTCCAAAACCACTCCTTATAGTCCCAGCCCAAACCACCGGTATGAACAACAACATAAGCATAAGCCCCTGGGCTATAACATAACAATAACAAAGGAAACAGCCCTCTGCCCCTTTAAGAGGGCAAACCTTTACTCCTAGTATAGCATGCCCCCCTGCCAGGGTACCTTGTGAGTTCCTAGGGCCTCACTACTCCTGTAAGCAGCAAAACAGACATTCAAACATCCCTTAGTGTCCCTTCTAGGCAGGAGCTCCCCTAGCAGTTGCCAAGGAGAGACCTCCCTACCAGCCCCAGCCTGGGTTTATATGCTCTCAGGGCCTGGCCTACATCTGGATAGATGACTGCTGGCAAGTGTCTGCTAACTGCCTTATTTGCCCTGTTGCCCTGGCAGCTGCTGTGCCCTACCTGCCCTGCAGTGCTCCCTGGCTGGGCTGCCTTTATTTTAAAGTAACAGAGAGCCTGGGCTCTCTGTTGCAATGATCAGTTTAATGGCACCGGTTTTACAGGGGGTTGAAGAGTATCATATCTAATTCAAATGTGACTGCCAGCTTTGCAATGTCATCTGCATGAGTTAAGCAGATTATCTAATGCAATTCCTTCAAAGTCACCCAAAATTCTTAATACCCAGTTTACATAAATGATAAAAAGCACTGATGATTCCATGTCTCTTGTTTTACAACAAACTGTAAATTGCTTCAATTGACAAGTTTTCCACCAATTCGTACAGCAGCCCTGCAAAGGTCTTAGTACATATCTTTTATAATTGCAATTATTTTTAACACAATGTGATTTTTTTATTTCTACAATACTTTGCTCCAAATGTCAGGTCAATACCATATGAAGTCAATCAAAATGATAAAGCTCTTCAATCCCCTTTCCCACTTTTTTCAATCAATTTTTGTAGTGTGACTGTCTAGTTAATGCCACTAAAATCTGCGTTGAAGCCACACCGTTCTTTGCAAGTACTTCCCCTAAAACTGGCCATAATCTATTAAAAATTGCTTTCACCATGTTTTTTTTCTTGATAATGACAATAACTTTATAATTATTTGAATCAGGAGGATTGTCTTATTTAAGATATCGTACAACTGTTGTGTTTTGCCAGTAATTTACTACTACTTCTGCTTCCTATAACTTATGTTTTGTTGACACTTGTCCTAATATATTATAATGGCTCAAGTTATTTTAAGCATGACTGCACTAAGCTGGGGAATATGCTTAAAGGGAAGGCACAGGAGATGTTCTATGGAATTATTGTGGTCTTTAAGGAAGGGGTTAGGGTATAAGGCCATGACAAGACAATCAGATGGTTTTTGAATTATTGTGCTGTTCAGTCATTGGGATGTATTTACAGAAAGAGGACTTTTCTTGAAGAATGGACCCAACTTGTTTACCATCTAGGGCATGGCTGATTAGAAAGGCTTTGAACTGTGGAAAAAAGTAGAGGAGACGGGGAGAAGCCCATGGTATCTGCACAACTCATTTTAGTACTAAGGGGCATGCCCAGCCCCTTCCCCTGCCAGCCCCCCCAACCCACCCGATCACTTCCCTGCCCGGGCCCTCCCCCACCAGTCCCCCTGCCCCCCATCACTTCCCTGCCTGGCCCCTCCCCACACCAGCCACCCTGACCCCCCCAAACCCTACCCTGCCCAGCCTCACCTCCTAAGCCCCCTCAACCCCCTCCCAATCCATGCCCCCCCACTCCAGCATCCCCATAATTAAAAAAAAACCCCAAAACCCCCAGCACATAACAGCAGTTGTAGCTGCCATCTGTGTCACTGGGGCCCCACCCAAACAGCACGAAACAGGGTGACAGCACCAGTGGCCCCAGCCCAGGCCCTCCTGTCCCCTGCTGCCCTGTGCTGCCCGGAGGGCTCTGCCAGGAGGCCCCCCAGCCGCCCCCAGCCATGCTTCTAGGGTAAGTAGAGATTCTTTTCCCCCATATTTTTTCTTTTTTTTTCTTTAAAGTGAAGGTGCCTGGGGTTGTGGGGACAGCTATGGGAACCTTGGGGGGTGATAGCCCCTGTTGGGGGGGCCACAGCCCCTGTGTGGGGGCTGTAACCCATGTTGGGGGGGCCATATCCCCTGATTGGGGGCTATAGCCCTTGTGTAGGTGCCGAACCCCCTGTTGGGGGGCCATAACCCCAATGTGGGGGCTGCACCCGCTGTTGCCTATCCCCTGTGTGAGGACCAAACCCTCTGTTGGGGAGTCATAGCCCCTGCGTGGGGAATGAACCTCCTGTTGGGGGGCCATAACCCTTGTATGGGAGCCATAGCCCCTGTGGGAGTGCAGCAAAATATATATTCATGAATTAAAGAAACATGTATTTGGAGTTCACTTTATTATTATGATGTGACTTTCTTTAATAAAACATTGTCCACCTGATCACTGTCTCTGTTTCACTCTCTCTCTATAGTGGTCTTTTTTTTACTTGTGGAGGAACATGGATTTGGGGGTATTTTACAGAGTAACTTGGGGATATTTTTTTATCAGGGATTTTTCAGTTTTCCAATAGGGAATACCAGAATTCCTGCTAAGGAGGCCAGCAGCAGGACCTTGCCTGCTCGGAGCTGGCACCTTGGACCCAGGTGGCTGTGGCTGATGTCATGGCCAAATGGGGCCAGAATGACATGGTTTGACAGTTCAAAGCAAGCCACCACACCCAGAACATCTTCTGGGCAATAACTGCCTAGATGGCCAGGCAGGAGGCAAATGTGGCAGTAGTGCCACACAGAGGCCAACGCTACAGCACAGCCCACTGGAGGCTGTCCCAGAGGGGCAGATGCCTCTACTGGCTATGCAGTCCCCATCCAGGTCTGGCAGGTGCGTAGTGGGTCACAGCCAGGCAGCAGCCCCCACTGCTAGACTGTTGCAGTAGGTAAAGGGTGCAGGGAACTCTCAGGGCTGCTTCAGCAGTCCAGCTGGCACAAGGGGTAGTGTCCCCAGATACCAGTTGACTGGGACCCAGGCTGAGAGCTAATAGCCCTGGGCTACTTTCCAGGGTGGCTTTTTACATGGTTGGGGACAGCACAAGTGCTGGCCCTGGGCTCTAGCTCCCCCTGGCTGCAGATCCAGATGGCACAGTAGGCCAGTAGGCACAATTTGCTCCACAACAAAGTGCATGTCTGAGCATGTGCACTGAGGCAAAAAGCCCCAGATCAAATTTGCATTGCTTTTATTTGAGCTGCTGCAAGGGCTTGTGCTTGCATGTGTGGACGTGCTCAGTGAGTTTAAATTAAGTGTATGGATAAGCAAATGTGTAGGTCTATAAGTATCAAAGGGGAAAACTGATTAACTAAGGGTTCAGTTACACTTCCTCTGTACTGCTTTTGAGGTTCTTACCAAAAAGAGACCTTTCCTGCACACCCTGTTTCTACATGCTCCAAATCCAGAATTAAGGCAGCAAGGATGCATTGGGGGCAGGAGCAAGGGAAAGGCACTTACTTTCCATTGCTGCTCTTGTTGATATAGCTTTATCAGTCACAGGAAAGAGGGATTGCTCTGTCACATGATACATTTACAAATATAGTATACAATCAGAGAAGTTATTTTAATGGCAAATTCATTTTGTTCTTGAGATCTCTTGAGAAGCCAGGTTTTCTCCCTCCCAAGGGGAGTGACCTAACCTTTAGGCTACAGAAAAATGCACTTCCTTGCTTGCTTTCCAGGACTTTCTCTTTTTGTTTGTTTGTTTCTCTCTCTCTCAGAAAGTGGGACATGTGGATTTGAATTCCTCAGAATGAGGTCTAGAAACCATGTCTCCAGCTTCCTAGGCAAGTGTTCTAACTACTAAGCTTTGAAACAGCCTATGGGAATCATCACCACTACTGTGTTTCCACTGAATTTTATTTCACTGGTGTGTTCAGAGAATGCTGAATGGATGACATCTCTCTGGAGACCTTAGGTGGAGTGTAGATATCTCCAAGGACCCAAATGTTTTGCTGTTGAGTTTGGCTGCCGATTTGGTATCTATAGGCTCCAACTCAGTTGTTTTTGTACAAGTGCAAAAGCTCTAGGATATGTTGGTTGTAGCCATGTTGGTCTAAGGACATAAGCAGACAACGTTCTTTGGGTAGATGTGAGATCTCTTATTAGACCAACTAAATAGTTGGAAAATTGTTTTTTGCAAGCTTATGAGTACAAACACCTTTCTTCAGGCATAGGGAGAGTCTGCTGGTGTTTTGTGATCTGCAAGGTAGAATAGAATCCAATATGCAAAATGCAGGTCTTTGAAAATGTGTGGCAGTGAGGATCAGAGGTGATGGGAGACAATAGGTGTGAGAGAAACAGGTGGTAGGAAGGAAAGGGAATATTGACCTGGTGACAGAATGTATTTCAGGATTGGGCAATTATTTTGGCTGAAGAGCTGCTTAATGAGTTTTAGTGAGCTGTTGAGGGATGCAAGGGTAGCCTCACCTCTTGACGGGTGCCCTGCCCCCTGGTCACCATCTTGGGACCAGAAAAATTCATCCTGAACACCTGACCTTTACCACTGGAAGTCTCTCTCCTTGCCCCTGGGAGTATTCCTTTTGGGAGGGGAGGGTTGCCATCTTAGAAGCAGAAAAAAACCCCCAAATCATATACTAAAAGTGTTTTATTCTCTCTGTTTTGGGAAGGGGGCACAAATTTTCTATAATATATTTCAAATTTATAACAAAAATATTTTGTCATGATTTGTGTGCTGTATATAGACATGATTGCATAATAACTAAAAATTAAAGTCTTACTCTTATATAGTATGTGGGGGGTATGTAGGGATTGCCTGGGGGGTGTGTATATGGTGGTGTGGGGGGGGGTTGTGATGGGTGTGGTTGTGTATGTGTGGGAGGCATAGAGTATGTTGGGGCATATATATATATATATGGGGGAATAGTGGGGGCAGAGTGTGGGAGAGTGGGAAGACCCCTCACAAATTCCTCCCCCCGCATGGTGCACAGCCTCTGCTGGCAGCAGCAGCAGGTGGCAGGTGCTCAGGGCACTCATGCCCCAGACAAGTGGTGCTGCCCAGTGGCATGTGGCTTCATTCAGATTTGCATGTAGTGGAAAGATCAGCCTGGCCAGCCCGTCTCTATTGTATGGGGATCTTCTCATTGCACATGCAGCTCTCAGCACTTCTGTGCCACTGGGGGAAGCACCATCTGATGGAGCCGGCTGCCTTCCCCACCCCTGCCAGGCAGGTGTTGGGACTCCACCAGAAGTGGAGGCAAGCCCTACTGCCTGCCTGCTTTCCAGCAGAGTCCTGGGACCTGCCTGGCAGAGGGCAGGGAAGGCAGTTGGCTCTACTGCATGGGGCTTCCCCCAGTGGCACATGAGTGCTAGGAGCTGAACGTGCACTGAGGACAGCCCCACATGACAAGAGGCAGGCTGGTATGGCTGGCTCCATGACAAAGTGCAGTGCTAGCTGGAGCCACTCATTGCTAGGTGGCAGTACCTGCTTGGGCCATGAGCTCCCCAACCACCTGCTGCTGCTGCCGCCAGTGGTAGGAGCTGTGCATCATGGGGAAGAATGGGTAGGGGTCCCACCCCTGATGTAGCTGGTAAAATGTAGAGAGATTACCTGGGGTTATCCAATGGCAGGCAGATTATAATATGCCATAATTCTAATATCTATATTTACTCCATGATTTTTTTGTATCCAGTAGATTTATGAAGTGAAGTTCATAAGCTTATCTATAGAAGGTGTTTTGTAAATTCCCTTTGAGGATTAGGAATGAGAAATTGGAAAGAAAGTGATCATCTTGTGAGAAGTGTGCACCCACAGGTAATTGGATATTTTTGTCTTTGGTAGATTTTCAGTGTGCATGTATTCTGGTACACAGTTGTTGTTTGGATTACCAAAATAAATGTACACAACAACTGTGTACCAGAATACATGCACACTGAAAATCTATCAGACAAAAATAACCAATTACCTGTGATGGCACGCTTCTCACTAGACAATGACTCTCTCTCTAGTGTCTCAGTTCTAATCTTCAAAAGGGAATTTACAAGACACTTTTCCTAGACATGGCTGTGAACTTAACTTCATAAATCTACTAGATACAAAAAATCATGGACAAAGTATAGGCATTGGATTTATACGTGTTATAACCTGCCTAACATCTAATAACCCCAGGTAACCACCTACATTCTATTACCAGGTTATCATCCCTCCTTCCCCCCACCCCACCTAATTGTCTCACACCTATTGTCTAGCATCACCTCCAAGCCTCACTGCTACTCATTTGCACTTTCACAGACCTGAATTTTGCATATTAGCTTCTATTCTATCACAAAGAATAGGGCTGCTCAAAGCTTCAGTCCCTGATTCGATTCAGCAGAGATTTGACATGATTTGGTGGCTGAATCTCCAAATCCTAATTGAATCAGGAGACCCTTTAATTTCTCTGAATCAATTCAGAGAGATTAGGAAAAATTTGAGGATTTGATCATAGCCACAGCTTTAAATGTGTGTTTGTTTGTTTTTTTTAAAACATACAGCTAGGTACCAGGTGGCTCATGAATAGTGTGATGCTGGGGCAGATGGAGCGTCCCACAGGAGTGGGAGGGGAGTCCCCAGCATGCTTGGCAGCAGATCCAGAAATGGACCAGATGCATTTCTGGTCCATTTCCAGGTTTGCTGGGGAGCATGCCGGGCCCCCCCCCCCACACCACCCAGCTCAGCTACTGGTGCCTACTGGGTCTGAGGTGGGGGGGCACCTGGGGTCCTCCTGTGGCTAATCACTGAGCTGCGAGGGCATGGTGGGGGGCACTGTGCACTTGGCAGTGGACCTGGAAATGGACCGGAAGTACCTGTGGTCCACTTCTGGGTTCACCACTGAGCACGCTGGGGACCCCCACCCATGTTCCTGTGGCATGCTCCATCTGCCCCAGCATCACAGCATTCACGAGCTGCACCTGTATCTCAAGGTATATAGAAAAAACATTTAAAGCTGTGTCTATGGATGAATCATTGATTCTCTGAATCAGCATCAAATCTTCAGATTTGGATTTGACTGAATCAAATTGGGGACACTGATCCGAATCAATGAGTTGAATCACTGTCCCCGATTCAGGCTGAATCGGAATCCAAATTGTGGACAGCCTGTTTTGTACACTCCTAATGCAGAACACAAAACACCAGCAGATTCTCCATATGCCTGAAGAAGGGTGTTTGTGCCTGCAATTTTGCAAAGAATTTTTTTTCCAAATATTTAGTTAGTCTAATAAAAAGATATGGCATTTGTCCAAATAACCTTATCTGCCTAAAGGTCTAGGATAGATTTCTAGGGAAGGTTGCACTCCAAAATGGAAGTGTTTAATGATTTTCAGTACATTTTTTCACTTCTAGTGAGAGACTAATTTGAATTGCTCTTTTAAATTCTACTTAAATCCCATTTAGACACTAATTTAATCAATTTTAATATATCTCAAGAGCTCAGTGCACTGAAGTGAGGAGCCTGGATAATGTCCAGCTAAGGATCATGAAAGAACTACCATGTGGAGTTGCAGGTCTGGTAATAAAACTATCAAGTTGGTTGTTGCCATATGATTCAAAAATAGCAAATATATACATATATAAGAGGAGGAAGATGGTGATCTGGACAATGCAAATCCATTAGGATTTGTGCCAAACTCCCCTGATATTTTTTTGACAATATAACTATTTTCTAAGCACAGCAGTAGATATAATCAACTGGGACTTCAAGTAAGCATTTGATATCATGCCACATGGGAAAGTATTATGAAGTTGGACAAAGGAATTAGTAGAGGAATTGTAAGATGGATGAGACAGAAGGGAAGTAACTATTATTTTTGGAAGAAGTAGTAATAGGCTGGGGGGAATTTCTAGTGGAGAACCTCGAGGATCTGTTATGCTCCTGACCTTAATTTTCATTAAGGTCATTTAATGACGCTGGATCAAAAAGTTTTTAGTATGCTGGTGAATTTTGATGATGACAAAGCTAGGAATCATCCTCAATATGGAGAAGTAATATCAGACAGAAAGCGCTAGAGTAATAAAATTGGAACAGAAGGGTGAGTAATACAGAATGCCAGGTCAGGCACTTAAGAACCAATAATACATTTCTGATATACTCTAAGAGTTCAGAAGCTGAAAGTGACTGAGGAGGAAAAGGACCTGAATGTACTAATTGATTACAGGGTGACAAGGAGCTGTGAATGTAATGCAGATGTGGGAAAGGGAAATATGATCTTAAAATGTATTTCCAAGAGAGAGAGAAAAATAGGAATTCCATTATTTAAGGCTGTAATGAGACCACATCTGGCGTACTAGAAACAATTCTGAAAAGTGGAACAGATAGAGAATGGAGAGCCTACATCTTAAGAGGAGACTAAAAGAGCTTGTCTTGTCTAGTTCAGCAAAATGAAGGCTGAGAGGAGAAATAAATGGTATCCATAGAACATCACAGGGCAAAAACTAAAGAGCAGGAAAAGGACTTTAGATTTAAAGAAAACATTGGTTTCAGGAAAAGTGTCTATAAACCTGAATGATTTGAGGCCAAAAATCTGGTGGAGGATTTAAATCCACTAGAGCAGGGGTTTTCAAACTTTTTGGATCAGCGTACCTCCAGTGGCCAGACATAGAGCTGTGTACCCCCAGCAGCCAAACGTGGAGTGGGTGGGGCTGGGGTGATGTAACAGGGGGCCTGCTCGAGGTCGATCTCACTGTGGCCCGCCCACCTGTTTCTGGGCTAACTGCTCACCTTCTCACCCGCCATGCCTTGTTGTTAATTGATTAAGATATGTTAATAAGCAAGAGGCTGCCCATTTCCTGCTCCGATGCCAGGGGACGCTATCTGCAGCTCCATTCCTCCCCTATACTGCAGCCCAAGCCTTGCAGATGGCATTTAGATGTGATCATCATCACTGCCCCCCACACATTGAGCCCCAGAATCCTTCTAATTGTACCCTGCCTGGATTCTGCTCCTCAGGCGGTCTCATCCACCTTCATTCTAGGCAGCACAGCTCCCTGAACCACTTCCCCTTTGGCTCACTAGCCACTGGCCCACCTCCAGGCCTGGTCCACTTCCCCCAGGACCTTTGGCTCACTAGCCCTGGCCCACCTCCAGGCAAGTCAGAGCCCCAGGTGCGCAGCTCTTGGGCATTCCTTGTGGTGGGCCTCTGGCCCTTTGACCCTTCCGGTCCTGGCCCCAGCACTGACCAGTCAGGGGAAGTCCAGACAGCCTGAGTCTATGACCTTTTCTCTGTCTCTGGGGGTCCACCCTCCAGGCCTTCCAAACAAGGGCACCCAAGTTAAGGCACCCCAATCCACCTTTCACCAGGGTGGTAACTGGCCTGGCATTTCCTGGGGGCTCTTGTACCACTAAGAGACCCACCAGGCCACCCACTCCTGGTAGGGTGCAGTTTTAGGTCATACCCAGGACCAAGAGCCTCCTTTCCATCCCCTACAGCTCCTCCCTTATTTCCAGATGATACCAGCAGCCCTCCAGCCAGACAGTGTTGCTGCCTGGTCTCCAGCAGCACAGCTGCCCTGTTGATATGGGCAGCTTTATGTTCAAAATGGCTGCCCTCATCAGGCACGTGGTACCTGCTAGCTCCAAGTCCTTAAAGTAGCAGGCACAAACATTGCCCTGCCACAGGGCACATAGCACACAGCCAAATGTGGGGCAGCAGCAGCTGCTGTGTGTGAGCTTCCCCTGCCCAGGCAGGCAACACCTGTGCAGCAGCACAAGGTAGTGTGTGGTAGTGCTCTGTCCCCACCTGCCCACACATGCCCCCTAGGTCCTCTTCATGAGTACTCCTGGGCGTATGTGTGCACACAGCTGACAGCCCTTGCACTAAAGCAATGAGGTTGTGCAACAGCCTTCCAGTCAGACTGGTGGTAACAAAAAGCTTGAATACTTTAAAGTGCAACTCAAAATATTTAGGAAAGATGTATCATTATGTGATACCTGTAATAGAAGATGATTGACTTGATGATCTGTGGGTTCACTTCCAGGACTATGTTCCTGTTATAGTATCTATTTCTGCAGCTCTGCTACTTTTTAACTGCTTTACCACTCCATTTCTTTTAATGATGACAGCTTCAGGTTTATACTCACGTGTATTGCTATCCTGTTCATCTAGCATATCTAAAATATTTGAATCTAGACAATCTTAAATTTTAAACACTTTTATCAAAATGATCCTTTCATTCCAGTATGACTGTCTGGTGAATTCCAGATTACCTTGTGCATGTTTGTGTCTGAAAATGAAGTCCTGCCTTTCCCTGCTATCATTCACTATACTAATGCCAGGTGGTCTGATAACATTCATTTGCTTATAATGTTCACTTCTGACATTTGCATTTCACCTCTTCTGTTATCAGGATTGTATCATAGCCCAGAACTTTGTGTACAATGCTATTCAAAGCTTGATACAAAAAACAAACAAACAAAAAAACCCTTTCTTTTCCTTTTCCCTTCCTTTTGATGATGCATTAACAGCACATCAGAGTTCTGCGTAGGTCACTGTAAGCATTATTAAACCTTGCTGTGATGATCAGCTTCCAGCTGTTCATTTAGGTAACTGCTATAGCAACCCTCTCTCCACTTCCCTCTTCATTTGTTCACTTGACCGCTCAGAATATAACTTCCAACTCTTATGGTCCCTTTCCCCTGCCAATTTTTCTCCTGTACAAAGAAAGCTTGTATATTACTTAACTCATAATACTTGATCAGTCTGGCCTGGAAGAAATCAGGCATAAGTCAAGTTTTAGCCCTCAAGCTTGCAGTATGTATAATATGTATATCTTTTACCCAAAATCCATGACATGACAGGCCTGGGTCACAATCTGTATAAATCAGTTATGGTTGCTATTTCTGTAAGGCATGAATTTTGAGGGGAAGTGACTAATTAGGCCAGACCAGCTTATGGGAATGCTGTGTCATAGTCTGCTGAACTCCAATGAACAGTTATGGGCAGTCCACTCTCATCCATTTGCCTTCTGAATCTAATATGTCTGAACTGTTTAGATTTAAAATCAAGTTAGTCTAGTCTAATCTTGTCTAGTCTATTCTCATCCACTTGCTTGAAGTCACTATATAGACTCTGCCTGAATTTGAAGTTAGAATTTTCTTCCTTCTGGACAGACTTGCTTGAAAAGGCTGAGCAAGCACAATCTTCCTCACTTTGAGATCAGAGCTTTGTTTCTTTTAGATATAGTTAGTTCCAGGATCTAAGGGTGCCTTTACATGTGCTCCTGAGTGTGTGTGTGTGTGTGTGTGTGTGTGTATGGGGGCGGGGGGAGGGGTGTTTTAAATAGAACAGCTCTCAGGAGCTTCAAATGGTGGCAGGGTGCCTTAACTAAGGCTTAGTCCATAAGCCTTAGTTAAAGCACCCTTGTCTGCTGCCATTTTGAAGTATTGGGGATGCTGAATACACATGTCACTGAGGCTGCTGGAGTATGCTCAATACCACACTCCAGCAGACTCAGTTAATCAAACCTTTTCTATATACGTTAATTAGCATTCATTGAAGCAGGCATTGGGGACATGCATAGGTGCCCTTATTCCTTAATATTTAGTCAGATAAAATCTTATTCACTGCCTGGAGGGAATGCACTTACTTGGCATTTTTCCCAGCATGAAGACTGTGTATGCCAGTAGCAATCAAAATAGGAATGTGGACTCATGACAACACACAGTGGGTACATCACAAGATACTTACTGCAGTTGCCTAATTAGCTCTGCAGTAAAGTGTCACCATCTACATAAGCACTGCTATTAGGCCACAGGAAAATAATTAACTCCACCATAGGATAGTCCTGCCCAACACAAGTGCTATTCTACAGTGGAGTTATTTACTTTACTGCAATGCACAAGTAGACAGTGGCAGGAGTGGGGCTTCCTGGGGCATGAGGATGCTACAGTGCAAGATTAGGCTAGCCCCAAACTGTAGTCCCTCATGCTCCAGCGAGCTCCCCTGCAGCACATTAAGACACATAGGAACAGCCTTGGGCTGGTAGGGTGGCATCCCAGAGCTTGTGCCAGACGGAGCTGTGCCACCTCAGCACAACATGCTGTTGCCCCAGGAGCATGTTTAAATGCTGTACCTGGAGGCAATAAACTCAGGTGCAAACGTCACTGGAGTTTATTGTATCACATTAATTTTACATGTAGACACACCCATTAAGACTCTAGTTCTGCAAAGACATGCTAGTATGATTTCTTGTAAAATGAAATGCAGCAGTGACCTGATCCAAAGCACATTGAAGTCAGCTGGAAGGTCTTTCAGTTCTTTGGATCAGACCCATTGCTCAGTGAGAACAAGCAGGTGTTCCTGCTCCTGCTGAATATTAAAGTCATGCAAGCAACCTTAAGAGCTGTTGCAACTAGTCCCTGCCTTTGGTTTGTGTCAAATCAGTGGTGCCTCAGCTATTCTTTAAATTCACCCATGTTAAAATGATCTTACAACTTCAGATTAATTTTGAATAATAATGTTATGTACTGTTCCAGACTAAATTAACATTTAAAATAGCAAGCCAATGTGGTCTTTATAGACTTAAAACTGATTCAATAAATAAGCTATGGGTTAAAATGTCATGTGTACTACTCATTTTCACTTTTTAGCCTGAGGTCTAGCTGAACAATTATTAAAGAGCTAAAATATTTTATAATAGAACTGAAGGGAAAAGTAAAAGTATTATCCAGAAAATAACATATTGTTACTCTCCAACCGTGAGAAAGCATATGTTATTGTTTCTCATAAAAGAAGCAATACTGAATAAGACAAACTCTACCTTACAGCCTACACACCTCCACATTTAATGTGAAACTGATTTATTGTTTTGGCATGAGCCTTCATTACTAATGTGCTCTAGGCCAATTGCTCAAGTTCTTTGTGTAAGAAAATAATAATAATGAAAAAATAAACTGAGTTATGCTGTCAATGGCTCTGTGTCTGTTAAACACTGACAAGTTCATTTCAAGCAACTACTGAGGATTTTCTAATGACAAGTACTTGGGGATTGTGTGTGTATTTTCCGTGATACAGCTTCAGAGATGGCAAGCCCTTTTCCTTTCCTACCCCAGGAAAGTGTGTGCATCTCCAAATATAGGAGCACCCAATGTTGTGAGCACTGATTGTTTTATTAAAGTTGGTTTATTAAAACAAATAAATCCATCAGAAAGCTGAACCTTTCTGTGGCAAGTAAATTATCATACTATTACTATTATGTATCCATAGAGTGTCAGAGATGTTGGAACACTGCCAAGCAAGATTCTATAGGAAGGATTTTGTGAGCTTGTACGTTAGCAAAAGCTTAGAGAATTGTTACTAGTGGCTGGGATTATTGATAGTATCAATTATCAAGAGAGACATTATAAGAACTGGGCTTCTAGTTCAGTAAGAGAACATAGCTTGTGTTGTTAGATGGTGGTTGCCTCCTTAGGCTAGCTAGAAGTTCTGCAGATGTGAGGGAGAAGGTACATGGACATTTATGGGCACTGAAAGGAACCAGTCAATTATGGTAACCTTTCAGCTACATCCCTTCCTTTCTAGTAAATTAATACATTGCAAAAATTCAAGCCTAAACACATAATGTTCTCTATAATATGCTAGTACAGTGGATTTGATTGGATTTGAATGTACAATGTATAAAAATCAATCCTATGAATTTAAGTAAGTATATTTATGTAGTTTGTCTCTGGTCCCTTGCTGAAAAAGTGAAGTCATCCCCACTAAACATACTTAAGTCCAGTAAGTAAAAAAAACCCCAACAAACCCACAAAGGGTTCATTCTACTTCCTAAAAGGTGTACGAATATTTCCCAGCCCCTTTTGGAGACAAATCCCTTAATCTCACCCAAATGTCAAACTATTTTAAGTTCTCAGTGACCTATCAACATACTCAGTTTATAGAGACCTTCCAGTGGGAATCCATAGTATGATATATGCAACTATATTTATTTAAATATGTAATGCCATGTTTACAAGGAACCCACAGCCAATTTTTGTCCTGTTACAAACCGGCTTTATACGTAATAACGTAAGTTGTCAGTTTAATCACTTATTCTACAGCAAACTCCCAAGTCTTTGTGATTGCTTATTTTATAACCAAGAAAATCTTCCCTTTAACTTCTTACATATCTCATTCTAAACAGTGACCTCGGGAAGATCTTGCTGATTTGGCAAAAATCAAAACGCAGTCTCATTTTGATGATATAGCAGGAGTACCTTTGATCATTTCAACAGCCTCCTTTTGTACAGCTTCTGTGACATACTAGAGAACATGATGGCCAATTCAGAAATGTGCAAAGAACTTTATGAAGATATGCTGAGACAAACTCAGAGATGAAATAAACAGGCAGTGGTCAAAAGACTTTTTGAAATATCCACTTATGTTCTTCAGAAATCCCTAACTGTTTGTCAGCTTACATTCCTGATGATGCATATCAAACCTGGTATAATGCTCCGGCTTACCCAATGGACAATTTCTAGAGTACCCAAAGAAGGTTTTTATTCCCCTCACCTTTCCTGCCATGACTTGATGGAACAGAATTCAAAGAAGAGGCTCAGTGGTGTAAATACAGAAGTCCCCACTTGGGGTAGTCATGGGTTTCTGACTGGCCTATGTTGGGGCTCCATCTCCCTTACAATCTGCCCACACACCAATCATTGGTGTCAAGATGCTATGATCAGTTGTAGCACCTCATCCTTGTCTGGTTTAGATCTTCAGCAACCAATGTCCCAGCTTCCACTTTCTCAAGGAAATGCCAAACAGATCGGACGGTGTTTTCCTGGCCCTTGCAAGGTTGTCTAGCTTGTCCAGCAGGCCTTGGATAAGTGGCTACTTGTCCCCTGGCCCTTATGGCCTCTCAGAATACAAGTAAAAAAAAATAGAAAAAAGAAAACAAGGAAGTCTGCTCTCCAGGGGAGTTATCTATTTGAGATCCAGCATCCCCATTAAGATTTAGTTAATTCTCTTCACTCCTATAGGAGCCGCCTCTTTGCCCTATGTTGTGGCTCTATTTTCCATCCTCCACCTGCAGGATCCTCTCTGCTCCTTATTAACAGGGGCTCTTGTGGCCTCAGCACTGCTCTGCCTCAGTGCCCAGAGACCATCTCTGCTAGAGGCAGTTCCCTCCCTCTGTCTGCTGGTACTCTGATTGCCTTTTAAATCACCCATGGAGGAGCCTGCAGCTGACATCATCAGTTGGGCACTGCCAAGATTGATTGACATTGAGCTTTTAAACTGTGGTGGCAGCGCTGTGTATGGCCATGGCCCCCACTCTTCATGCCCTAAAGGTAAGTTTTCCTTGCTGTCTGTGACGTTTTGCTCAGCCTGTTCAGGATTAGCTAGGGGTCTCAGGATATTTAAGGGGTGTGTGCATGGCCCCCCTTGTCACACCTAGCAAGGAAACATTGTTCTTTGTTCAATTTAAGAACCAATAATACTCTGTTTAAACCAAAATTTCATTTCTCAGATTGAATTTAGTTTGGTCCATAGTTGAGAATTATGCACCAAACATTATGCATCCAACCATTATTTCCCTATCTGTGAAATGATACTGCTGTTACTTACAAAGTGCTTTGAAAACTAAAAATCAAAATTATTAAGCACAGGCTCCTTTGTAAAGTGCTTGAGAGATGCTGATAAAAGGGTATTATTCTTCCTATACTTCCATATAACCTAAGAGAGAAAAATCATGCTTCGAGGACATGGGGGGGATGTGGGACATTCGTGGGGGGATGTGGGCACATTAGAAGGGAGTGGTAGGCTCCAGGCTGACCTTGACAGGTTACAGTGGTGGGCAGATGAGAATAAGATGGAGTTTAACAT
>JAGPOW010003642.1:61201880-61216899 GCA_030014935.1 Caiman crocodilus | reverse complement strand
ACCCCGGTGCTCTTTCCTGCCAAGGCAGGGGGTCGGACTAGATGATCTGCCCAGGTCCCTTCCGACTCTAGACACTATGAAACTATGAAACTATGACATGAGGGCAACCACTTGTGAACTGGACTTGTGCCCATCCTGGTCTGTAAAAGCCTGCTAGGGAGACAAGGGCCACTTCTGGTGGGGTTGTCATCACCCCCTTTGAGAAAACAGGGTGCTGCACATTCTTAAGTCTCTGTTTGCCTATCTCCCACTCAAAAAGCCAGCACTAGCACTGACTCCACAGTTAGTTATCACCCAGTTTCCAGCCTCCAGTTTTTGGGAAAGGTTACTGAATGGATGGTTGCCCAAGAGATTCAAATGAATGCCATAAACTTCCTAGACTTTGTCACTCTGGTTTTCATCCTGTGCTGATGGGCTTGGTCAGTGATCTTCACCAGAGAAAACTGTGCTTTGCTGATCTTATTAGATCTTTCATTGGCCTTTGATCCAGTTGACCATGAGATGCTGACAAAGTAGTTATATTACCAGGTGGGTAGGACTGTTCTAAATTGGTTCTGCTATCATTCCTATCAGGGAGTGCCTAGATGGTGGTAATGGGCTAGTGCTCATCAACCCCTCAGGACCTTTCCTATGGGGTCACCAAGGGAGGCATCTTGTCACCCCTCTTTTTCAATGTTTATATGAAGCTGCTGGTTGAGACTGTGTGGAGATCTGATGTGAGGTTTCATTAGTTTCCTGATGGTACCCAGCTATACCTCTCTTTTCTTAACCAACTCCATCCTTTCCCAGTGCTTGGCTGTAGCTGGGGACTGGATGCAGGTAAACCAATTGAAAAGGAAAGCAGACAAGATAGTGAGATGAGTTGGGAGGAACTGGGTCACTTGCTAGTGATGCAGTTCAGTCTTCCCTTGTTACTTGGGCTTGAGGTGCTACTGGCTCATTTGCAACCCCTGGTTTGTCATGTGGTAGCAATGGCTAGGAATGCCTTTCACCAACTCTATGTGGTGAGAAGGCCAGGACTGCTTTTTATAGACTCAGATCTGGCCACCATCAAATATTTTTTTGTAATGCCAAGGTTAGAATATTGTAATGATGGAGAGGAGAGCCATCAGAGAAATGTGCAATGAAACATTACAAGACCATAGTGAGGGGCTTGGAAAGTGATCTTTGTAGCTGTTTTCCAGATGGATATCAGTGGGACAAGATTCCATTTGTCAGGATCAGAGAACAGATATTCAAACAACTGAGATCTGGGATGATGAGAGACTGGACAAATACTTTAGCTGTGTGGATGGACAGGAAAGGCGATTATCTTAGATCTTACACAGAAAGAACATGGGCATCTTTAGGCATAGTGAGAATGTGAGAACCTAGGGATAGTTCAAGTCAAAGATGAATCCCAGATTACAGTGACCAGCAGGAAGATGAGGTCATCCACAGTGTTTAGGAAAAGGAGTCAGCAGAAAAGATGTGGGAAAAGAAAGATCAGGATCTCTGTTTAAGGTACCCTGAGTTTGAAGTGATAGTTAGCCATCTCCAAGGAGATGCTAGAGACAATAGAGAATTTCAGTTTGGAATGAAGGAGAAAATTCTGGAGTACAGTAGTAGACCTATAAATCATCAGCATAGTGATGGTAGTTGAATTTGTAATAGCTGACTAACCTGGTATCAGATCATTAAAATCCCGTTATAGGCTGTATAACAACTTTTTTCAACTCAAGGTACCATTGTTAGCCTCAGAGAATTCCAGCTCATCATTTTTATTAATTTTTGGCTACAGAAAAATAACAGAGCAATGCTTTTGTTGCAAAGAACTCAGAAAGGCCACAATGGATTAGAATGGTTTTAACACTATGGAGTCCTGCTTGAAATCCCTGGGTTTATATTATGATTCATATTTGTCCGCCTACCAGTGCTAACATTGTGTGGCACCTTGCAACAACCTTGAAGGGATTACAAGGCACTCTGGTTGAGAATCATTGATCTATAGGCACAAAAATACAAAATATTCTTAATTTCCTAAAAATATATGTGTTTTACTGGGTGCCTATATATCTGATTCATTTTACCAAAATGGAATTATGATAGCAAAATTTAAGAATGTGAATTGTCCTCGTTCTGCAAAAGAATGCTCTACATAACAGACCTGTTATCTCTGTTCTGTAATAATTAATTGCTAATAATGCATTTGTTCAGTGATCAGTGCTTAGTCCCATGCTGGAACAATAGCTCACAGATCTCATTGGGCTCCTGGAATTACACACCCGTTCTTTTTAGGTTCTTATTTTATCTCAGTCACCAATGTTGTAGCTAAAATGCTGGATCTAGGAAAATGAACACACATAAGGAGTCCAGCATTTTTATTTGCTGACTTCTCATTTTCTTTAAAGAAATGTTTATCTGTTGGCCAAATGAATGTGCTGTCTGTTTCCTTTAGTAAACTTGCTTGTGTAAATGCCTTCGCTGCATTTTGATGCATTTTGAAAACAGATGCTCATAAACTGTGTTTTGTACACTTTGCACTTCATTCCTTTGCTTCTTGCAATAACTGGGAGCTGTCTTTATAAATGGTTTGAGTCCTGTGGCTTGGAGCTCTGGGGAGTAAGGAACTATCTGTTGCCATCTGTTAGAGAATGGACAAAGAGTGTCCAAAGAGCTGATCCATCTGAATATGCTGTTTATCCAGAACTCCAGATGAAAGAAGTTAAGAGGGCAAAGAGATAATTAACCATCATTTGTTGGTGAGCAAGGAAAATATGAACCCAGAAAAAAATATTTTTATAAGTTTTCTATAAAAATGTCTCTGGTGACAACTTAGGAGATGCTTGGGCTGTACAAAATTCAGATGTAATAACTAAGAGAGGGAAGTAGTCCTGCTTTGTGTCAAGGAATCTGCTCAAGTGGGCTGTTTGCTATTTTTAACTCTTCACTAAGAATCTCTGGGAGGACCTTTAGAAGATGTTACAGATGGGGCCTATTGACAGTACAAGACAGAGAGGGCTTTTCTCTGAAGTGATAAAGCATACTAGCAGACCTGAAAAGGCTGCAGCAAGGCTCCATCTATCTGACCGCTTAATAAAAATGAAATTCCTAGAACTGGTTTTAGGTAGTGGAGCCTAAAATTAGGATCATGCAGCAGTTCCCAAATGACTAGAGACAGGCCTGGCTGAGTAATTCCTGAGGTCTATGCTACTTACTGATGACAGACTCTGAGTGGGTTTTTGTGGTTCTGGAAGAGGAAATTAAATAATAAAAGGGCATTTGCCTATTGGACTTTCTCATCAATTGGTAGAAAAACTTCTGTTAAAACTTCTGATCACATCTTGCAAGATTTTGTTTAATTTATCATTCATATAAATATTATTTCTCATGTTGAGACTTTGGTCTTGTTATGTTGCTGAATTGGACCCTAAATCCACTATAGATTTATTGATGATGGTTGGGACCATGTGATGTTTGTCATCCAAGCATTGAAACATGATCATAAGTGTAACTGACCACTGTCTGCTAACATAACTAATAGCAGTTTCAGGCCTATAAACAGATACGAAACTAACTATATGTACTATATATACACACACACACACACACACACACACACACACACACACCTCCTCCATTATTAGTTGTATAGGATTAATCTTCCAAATTCTTTTTTTAAAACTAGCTGAAATTTTAGAAGAGAATATAACACGAAAGAAATACAATTGGACCCCAGCAAGAACAATTCTACATGAAACATTCTTAGATCACTATGGATTACATTTTGTAAAAGCCTGAATCTGCAAATTATTGGGTTCATATACACATGCAGGGAGGCTGCTCAGATGCACTGTAATTACAGTGCATTGAAGCAGACTCGATTAATTGAGTCTGCTGGAGCATGGTTATTTCTGCATTCCAGCAGACTCCAGCATCACGTGTATCAGCATCCCTGCACTGAAAAATGGTCATATGAAAAAGAAATGGCAAATTACTGGGTTTACTTGAATCCAAGGAAGATTCCCACCCCTACCCTCCCAGTCAGCATGAGGTGGGGGAGGGGAAAGCCTGTCTGAGGTTGAAGTAGCTTGTTTAGTAGGGGAGGAAGTTCATAGACAGGTAGAGCATGGGGGAGACATGGGGTGGGGAAGGAACCTGCAGTCTACCCACTTGCCCCTTCTCCTCAGCTGCCTCTTCCCCCGTTACTTTCTGCTTCAGCTCCAGTCACTCCAGCCCTGACCCAGCTCAGATGGGAGGTGCTGCTGCTTTTCCTTGACTGAGTTGGGCTGGGGCTGGGTGGGATGGCTGCTTCTGCTGCTTTGAGTGCCCCGATCTGAGTGGGGGCAGGTGGTCAGACATGGGGTGGGAGCAGGAAGTGGAGGTACAGGCTGTAGGGGGAAGAAGAGGGTGGAGGAGGCAGGGTCTGGGGGGACAGACTCTAAGTGGGAGCAGGGAGTGGTGGAGGCAGGATACAGGGGGATCAGGGGTAAGGAAGGCAGGGAGTGGGAGGGCAGGCACAAGTATGGAGTGGCAGGCAGCGGAGGTAGGTGGGTCACATGATATGAGGATGCATTGGAAAGAAGGCATGGAGGACAGTCACAGGGTGGCAAGGGGCAGGACTAGGACCTAGTACCCCCCACTGCTACTTTCCCTGCCACCACAGTGTGAATAGGGGTATGAATTTAATTAGATTCTATAAATGGAAAATTATAATAATTATATATTTTTCCATCTATAGAATGTAATTAGTAAGGGGGCATCTTAAATTTGGTCTTGGATTTGGGTAAATACAATATCTGTTTTACCTGTTTTATTAACCTGCCTAAAGTTAATAGCAAAGATGGCATCAATGGTGTTACAGTCACCTTGCTTCCTAATTCTCTAAGCTGTTTTGAATAGGGAGGATAGCTAATAAGTTTATAGGGATTCCTCCATTTACTTGGCAGCATTTAGAGACCTGAATCTTTGCAAATTCTATTGACTAAAGAATGGCATGAGCTTTTACAGCTAATTCTTCCAATGTACAATGGTCATTACAAAATACAAGTATGACAAGGGTTGCTTAATACTTCAAAAAGATAGAAGTGCTCCAAAAATGTTTTGTTCTGATGAGTCAAATAAAATATATAAAAATGGCCAGGGAACTAATTGCAAGCGGTACATGTGACAAATCCCCTTCTACCAGATTTCTGAAAGACAGTAAAATGGGATTATACAATGACACAGATCATGAACTGATCTGGTCACTTTCACAGTAACAAAGATACCAGTTCTGTGAATGGCACCAATTATAAAACTTCTGACGGAAAAAACAGACTGAGTTGTCCATTTATATTTATATAAGTTTTGGATTTCTTACCAAATTTCCAGTTACTATGGAACTGTCAGCACCTGCCAAAGAAGTGTTCATGATGTCACAATCACTTTATCTCAGAAATGTCAAATGCTTCAGAGCACACAAAATTGGACAAACTCAATATTTTTCACTCTCGTTTGTAGAAATGTAACCTTTATAGATCTGACCTGGCATTAAAATCTTACAGACATCTGTGAATGTAAATGATTTTGGTTTTTTTGTTTTTTAACGGCAAAATAAGTGCATTCTTCATAACAAAAACGTATTTGACAGCCATTTTCCATAAGGATTGGTAAACCAATTCAGCTAGAAGAGTAGCTGACTCAAATGGTTTTCTAAAGCTCAAACCAAGCCTTAAAACCAATATAATTGGAGTAGTTGTTGCTGCTGCCACAGTTATAGTGACAACAGGTTTAGCGTTTTAGCACTGGTAATTATTCTTTAGACTGGTGTACAGTTTCATGGTGTTTTGTGTTGGGAAAGACATCTAGTACAATGGGCACCATTAACTTACTACTGGGTAATTGGTGTTCAGAATGTTACTGATTTTAGTGCTAATTTTGTTTTTCAGATTGAGCTGCTATAGGTTCCCTCTTATTTTCCTCTCTTGATAAGCAAAGAAGCAAATAGGACTACTACATCCATAAGCCAGCTGGTGAATTTTATTTTTACATTGATTCCAAATGAAAGCAAATAAGGTCGAAAAGACACTTCTTATAATGGTATGCTTGAGTTTTGTGACGTACAATCCTTAGTCTATGCTAAATGCTGTGGTATGTTAAGCATTGTTAATGTTAGAAAAAGCTTTGAGCACTCACATGTCAAGACTTAATGCCCTCTCTGACTTGCACAGCTGTGGTTTGCCCCTAGAGAGCTGGAGAGCCAGGATGCCTGCTTGAGGTGTGGGCTGGGTGCGAGAAGTGGGTTACAGAGCTGGGATCATAGAGCTGGGAGGAGGAAAGGCATGAGGAGATAAGGGCTGTGGTGAAATGAAAGAAGTCAGTCACTAAAGCAAAATGAAAGGAATAAAACCTCAAAGAATAAAGTGAAAGAAGTAGAAATAATTAAAAAAATAAGAAAAATCTCATATGCTAATGAATTGGGATTGGGTCAGCAGAACTAGTTGGTAAGGGTTGTGTTGCTCCAGAGGGCTGGCAGTGGTGGGGAAAAGCATTTTCCTTTGGTTTATTCTTTGTCTCTGGTTGACAATGGTAGTTAGGTAATAGCTGGCTACTTGCACTTTTTTCATGGGGCTGCTTCCCTGGGTGTAGGAGGGGGAGTTGGCTTGGTGTCAGTATCATGTAAGTGGATATAGCAGGGGAACCTAGCCCTGTTATGGAGCAGAAGGGGCCAGGGAAGGAAAGGCAGCAAGGCTTCTCTGAGGCCAGAATCTTTGTAGCTCAGAAAAGGAGATGATTGCCTGCTGTAAGGAGGGGCCCAGCAAGGACAGAGTGGGTAGAGAAACCCTGGCTGTCAAGGGAGGACTCAGCTGAGCAGGAGAGGGGAAAGCAGCTGGCAGTAGAGAAGGGTAGCAGAGACCCAGAGAAGGGATGAGGCCAGGCCCTAGGCCAGAGGTTTACACTTGCAAAGCTCAGTCCACAGTCAGCTGACTGCAGGACCCATCAGGGGGAGGAAAGCAAGGAACTAAGTGTACCTGCAGGCAGGGAGAAGGAAGCACAGGCGGCTGACCAGGTTGTTGAGGCTAAGCGAGATATAAACTCTCCCCAGGCCGGATGAAGGGAACTGGCAACAGTGATGGAGAGAGACAGCACTGTCCAGGGAGGCAAGGGTGGCACTCCACCCTGGCCAGGAGAGCTGATTAGTCCATCAATCTGGATCAAAGGAGCAAGCACCTTGGGAAGTATGGAGAACCTTCTTTTTTTTAATTTTCTGTTTGTTTTCCTTTTGTTGTGCCTAGTAAGGCCTTGGGAAGGGGATACCAAAATTGGAAGGTAGTTCTATACTTACCCTACAGGAGCCCTAAGCTAGGGGATGAATGTGACCAAACAGATGAAGAACAGGTTGTGGTGGCACCAGAGGGGCCCAGGAAAGTGGGATACTCCAAGGACCATGGACTGTCTTGAGAGCCCAGTGTGAGCCTGCTTGCTGCTCTTTTTTTTTTTTCACCTTTGTTTTTCTGCTCATGATAATATTAATACCTGGTGGACCAGTGCAGCTACTAAGGGGATGTGGGGGTGGGTGGAATAAGGAGGCCACAGAGAAGAAAGATTTTTTTTCTTTTCTTCATTTTTTTTTCCCCAGGCTTAATAGCTTTGTAGGGCAGGAGACCAGGGATGGGGGCAGAACGTAGACTAGCCAGAGCCTGGATAAAAAGGAAGAAGATTGCAATAGATGAGAGCAAGAGCGGGCAGAAGACTGCTCCAGCCCATCAGAAGCCCCAGGTACAGGTAGGGCCCAGGGAGGGGCTGCATTTGCTAGGTGGTGTGAGGGTGTGCTTGACAGGGGGTAACTGTTATAGCCTGCAGCTGAGACACCACTCCCTGCTGTGCCAGGGGTCTGGGGCTGGAGCAGGAATAAGCTCTCTTGCAGGGATTGCAAGAAAGAAGCCACTGCCTGCTGCACTGAGACCCCCTGGAGCTCCTGAGAGGGACGGCAGCAGTAGGGACCACTCATGGTTCCTGTGCTAGGGACACAGAAGCAGACCTGCTCCTTGAGAAACCAAGCTGAGGGGCAGTGTACACAGGGTCCTGGTAGTTACCCTGGAGCATACAAATTATATATTGTGTGTGTAAATAAGTTCTTGAAGGTTTATTAGTTGGTGTATCAATTTATTTGCTTATTGGTTCCTTATTTAGCATGGCTAACTTGTATGCCTTTCTGGTATACTTTACACCAAGGGAAGTATTAACCCTCAAGCCAACATCAATGGGTTATGTTTTGTAACATTATTTGTTTTTTATTATTAGTTGAATATTATCTTGTAAATAATTAAATTCTGCAAATAGTTTTATAACTGGCTGCAAGGTTGTTTTGATTTTAAGGGGAAGTTCTCTACTCTAGGACCGGGAGTTGAGCAGGGTCACTGGGTACCCTAGGATCCTACTGTTCAGGTCAGGGATAGTGTCATGCTCAGGGTTACAGGCCGTGTCCACATGAGTAATGTTTGGTTCCCTGGGGACAAGTAGTAGTGGTATAAAGGTTCCCCAGTTTGGTTCCCTGGGGACAAGCAACGTGCATCACTGCTACTTGTCCCTGAGAAATGCCTATATCACATGTGCTTTGGTGCATGGCAAGTTACCCTGAGCGCAGTAGGGGAGGCTGGGGCCAGCACTGGGCTGGCCCCAGTGCATTATTTGGGGTCATGAGGGCCATCCAGGGCTCTAGCAGTAGCAATTCAGCCCTGCCAAGCCTGAACAGCAGCCACAGTGCAGCTCCAGGTGGCCTGGTTCTGCTTTCGAGCAGCACACACTGCTTGTGCATGTGCTGCTCTGCTTGTCTTTCTATGGGTTTTTTTGACCCCTGGATATCCATGGGTCAGAGATCCATGGAGGGGGGGAAGCAGAGCAGTACACACATAGGCAGTGCTCTCTTGCAGTGCAGAGCACATATGGATGTGTGTTATATTACACCACAGATGTGCTTGTGGCACCACATGCTGCACAGCTATGTTCATCTGGATGAGGCTATAATGTCCAAAGAAAGTGTCTAGTGAAACAAAACCCTTAAATTTCTAATATATTATGATGACACTAATTAGTCAAATTTCTATAAGAAGGCAATACTGCTCAGGTTTTTGTGACAAAATGGTACGATAGGTTCCTAGGAGTGAGCACTACTTTGGAAGTCATCAGCAATCCCGCACAGTTGAGGATGATTATCTTCCATGATCACCTTATCTTTGGGTCCAAAGATAGTTGGCAGATGGTTGACAAGATCAGTCCAGTATCAACACATTCTATTGCAACTCAGGCATGTGATTTTTTTTTTTTTTAAGATTGTCATGATCATGGCATCCTTGAGGTATTCTAGGATTTCCTCCTCATTCCAAATCTAGGGTATGGAGCTGTGATGTAAGCTTCTCTCACCTCTGCTTGAAGACTTGGTAGGGATTCCTTTTGCTTCACATGTCTCTTTCATTCTTCATTGGCTTGATGGCTTCCCTTACTTCAGCAGGAGTTGGCGGGATTACAAAATCATCTTGGAGCATTGTGGGATGGAATCGAGAATGCTCTCTTCAATAACATAATCTTGTTTAAGAAGGTCTTCAAAATGCTCCTTCCAGTGAGCACTGATGACTTTCCTTTCCTTGATCAGGTCTTGTGTATCCTTAGGTCTCAAGCAGGTTGGTCTTTGAGTGCTCGGAATTCTGATGGCTTTTGTACCATTGGGGAAAAAACGTGTTCATATCATGGATGTTACTGAGATGTTGATTCTCCTTTGCCTTGTCTTCCCACCAACTCTTCATATTGTGGATCCTCCTTTGGACCTCTGCCTTAGCTTGCTGGTGATTCAGTTTCTTTTGCCTGGAACTGATTTTCTGTCAAGCACAAAGGCCTTGTGCTTGTGGTTGATCAATACTTGGATCTCCCAGTTATTCTCATCAAACCAGTCTTGGTGTTTCCTTGTAGAGAATCCAAGTGTCCACTGCCATCGGTGTCTGTGGAGAGACTTGAAGGCACCCCAAGCACTACTATAATTCTCCCATTGTTGATAGGAATTCACCAGTTTTTCATTGAGGCCCTGGTGGAAGAAGTCTTCCTTCATTAGCTCCCTGAGCTCTTCAACATTGACTTTCCATCAGCGTGGCTTCTGAAGCAGCTGTTGCTTGGGCACTAGTCTGAGTGACAACCAAGTAGATGAGTTGGCAATTTAGTCCACCAATCATCAGGTCCTAGAATAGCTTCAGTGACGTGGGCATTTTTGTGATGCTGGGCATGAATTATGACAGTCAATCAAGTGCCAAAGTGTTTAGATCATGGGTGTTGCCATGATGTCTTGCATTTGTTTGTTTTTTAGCAGAACATAATCTTGGTGATGGTAAGTCCATGTTCTGTGCATTTCGTCAAGAAGAGGATGCCAGAAGGTTTGACCTTTCCCACTCTTTTCCTGCCAATGTTCTGTTTCAGAGATTTGTGTCCCTTCCAACTCTGGCATTGAAATTGCTGAGCAAAATAAGTCAGTCTCCCCTTGGAACATCAGGGGGGACTTGATCAAGGTTGGCATAGAATTCCCCCTTGTTTTCATCAATGGTGTTGAGTTGGGGAAGATGCACTGATGTTGTTCACATATTGACTTCCTGCCAATTTGAGACTGAGTCAGGCGGTGCTCATTAATTCTGATAGAGAACTCCATCAGTTGGTTGAGTTCATTTTTAATGGCAAAGTCAACTTCATGAATTTGGAAGCAGATACTGCAGAAATGTAAGTGTAGGTCTCAGGCCCAACATAAAATTGAAGAGAGAATTTGTATTCAACAAAAATTAGGAGCCTTTACTGATGATGCTGTATTAAGCCCAACAAAAAAACCCAACAAAACGGTTGTGCAACTTCAGTAGCTGTGAGTTGTTTATTCTGCATTGAAAAAGGTGAATGTAAGAGGTCACAGGGGGAAATGCAAACATACACAAATAGATCTGTGATGTGTTGGGTCACTGTTACATGGGGCGTTTTTACACATGCTCTGGAGGTGGATGGAGGCACTTTAATTAGAATGGCTCTAAGAGTTGCTCTAATTAAAGCATCTCATGTTTCTGCATCCCCACACTTCAAAATGGTCATGGGGGCACTTTTTAACTGAAGCTCATTTGATGAGTTTTAGTTAAAGTATCCCTGCTGACACTTTGAAGCATGGGAATGCTGATACATGAAATGCAAAGGCTGCTGAAGCACTTCCTAATTAGCATGCTCCAGCAGACTTGATCAAATCTCCTTCAGTGCACTGTAATTACAACACGTTGGAGCAGCCTTTCTGCATGTTGACAGGCACTCTTAAATTTCATGTCTGGCTCCACTTAACTGGGAAGTAAGAAAAATCAGAAGTATGGGTTCAAACTAGGTATATATGAAAGTAATAGGTTTGTTGTATGGTAATTCTGGGTGACACCTGGAGCTCTTAACCACTGGATTTTCTACACATAAATACCTGAAACCAGGTTCAAAAACTCATTAGGTGGCTTAATGTTATGCCACTCCAGGGCAGAATTGTCTCTGAGCCCAGTTACCCAGTTTGTGTTACACTAAGGTGTAGCCACTTTAAGTTTACTGTAATCTTCCCACTTACTCTCCCACTGTCCCCTGCTCCCCCACCTCCCTCCACCACTTACTTGTGGCTGACTGTGCTGTCCTGGGAGAACAGACAGAGAAGAGTTAAGAAGTAAGTGGGGGGTGGGAGAGCCCTGGTGGGGGAGGGATTCTTACCTTTCATTCCTACAGTCCCACCTGGTGTAAATGTGTAACTACTACAGACTTGAGCTAGTACTAATACCCATCAACATTTGTGTGGCTCACAGTGTAACATGTAAAAAAAGCCCTAAAATTACAAATTGAACAAATTAGTGTTTCACTTATTTACCCACACAACATTCAATAAGAATGATAAGTAGTTGAATCCTTCTGGAAATATTTCCATGGCCTCTAAATCTTAACACAGGGGACTGTTGTGCTACTAAACTGGCTGTGGTTATTGAAAAGTATTTGGCATAGGATTTCCTATACAAATTGAGAGTTGTGTATAATTTGGCTAAATTGGGATTGCAAATTGAGGGTGTTATTACTTTCCCAAGTTCTCACAATGGATTTCTGATAAGAAATTATTTTACAGAAGACAAGTATGGTTCAACAAGAGACAAGATAGGCTGCAGTACCTGAAGGTGCAAGAAATATAGGGGGAAGCAAAGAAGCAAAATTCTACTCAAGCATGTTCTGAGGGAGTGGTTGAAGAACACAGTGAAGCAAATAGAATCTCGAAGGCTAATAAAAAAGTGTTGATATAGGGTCATGCTCTTTTGAAGTCAGTGAGGAATTTAGGTGAACTCTGTTTTCTGTTTCGTAGAGAGGAAGGTCTGCTCTCCAACACAGCAAGATTACCCAGGTCAAAAATGGATACCATACCAATAGTAGGATGAAAATGTATATATGCTAAATTATTGCATTTCTGCCTGTGTTCATATTCTCTCATTAGCAATTTAAACCTACTCCAAAAATGGATTAAAAGGAGCTATAAGGAGTGATAGAATTCATTGGATATAATGGGCTAGATGAATTCTGGAAGATGGCATAAACAGCACCCTTAGTAAGTTTTGCAGATGACACCAAGCTATGGAGAGTACTAGATACATTGGAAAGTAAAGCTAGGATTTGGAGAGATCTCAGCAAATTGGAGGGTTGGATCAAAAGAAATCTCCATGAGGTTCAATAAGGACAAGTTCAAAGTCATGCACATAGCATGAAACAATCCTATGCACTGGTACCATCTGAGGACTGACTGACTAAGCAGCAGCTCTGCAGAAAAGGACTTTGGGTTTACAGTGGATAATGAGATGAACATGAGCCAAAAGTGTGTCCTTGTTGTGAAGAAGGCTAATGGCAAATTGGGCTACATAGGAACATTGCTAGCAGATTAAGGAAAGTGAATATTCTCCTCTACTTAGCACCGATAGGCCACATCTGGAGTAGTGTTGAGTTTTTGGCCCCCCACTACAGAAAGGATATAGACAAATTGGAGAGTCCAGTAAAAAGCAATGAAAATGCTTAGAGGGCTGGGGTTTATGGGGGGGAGGCTGAGGGAACTGAGTTTTAGTCTGGGGAAGAGAAGACTGAGGGGAGACGGGGGGAATGTAAAAGCAGCCTTCAACTGCTTAAAGGGTGGTTATAAAGAGGATGGAGTTCAACTGTTCTCCGTGGTGGCAAATGACGATGTCGCAGGGCACCTCAGTGCTCTGCTCCTAGAGAGGGGAAACTGCTGGGGAATAAGAGCCCACCTGTGGGTTGCCAGGGCAACTGGAGGCAGAGTGAGCCACACCTGACAGTGGTTAGCTGGCTGTAAGGGGCAAGGCCTGGCCCTTAAAGCCCTGGGCCAAGGCCAGGGTGGCAGTTCCGTGCCGGCAGCCAGAGGCAGAAGTTCCCTCAGCCAGGATGTGGAAAGAAGCTTGATTGCAAGTACAGCTCATGATAGCTCTGGAGGCTTGAGTAATGATGCTAAGTTATAGCCAGGTGACTTCTGTGGTTATAGCCAGGTGGCTTATAGTTATGTTGTAGCACAGGGGCTTGTGTTTTGTTTTGTTTATTACACCGGTGGCTAGGGTGAGGCTATAAGGGCTTGGAGGAGGGCTCAGGGGGAACTTCCAGCAGTGTGGGAACCCCAGCACCAGGGGGGGTGCAGCATACTCATAGGGACTCACAGTGGCATGGGTGGGTCCCAGTGCCAGTTAGGGTGCAGCTTATGGGGTGCTTAGACCCCAGCCCCAGAGAGGGGCATTTAAGGAAGCCCAGCATGGGCATGGCGAGCCCCAGAGAGGAGGCCATATTATTAGGAAGCCCCAGTGTGGGCCCAGCGAGCCCCAGAGAAAGGGTACTACTGAGCAGCCCAGGGTGGGCATGGTGAGCCCCTGAAGAAGGGCAGAGTGCTGCGGTAAACCCGGGGGAGAGGGGGTAGTGGTGCAATGGGCCTGGGAGTCAAGTGGCATGGCTGAGGAGTCCCAGAATTGGCACAGAAGTCCCCAAGAGAGGGGCGGCGTTATAGAGAGGTCCCCATGAAAGGGGTGCCGGTACAGAGAGCCCCAGGGGAGGGGTGGCATTACGGAGACAGCCCGGAGTGGGTGCCGAGAGCCCCGGGAGAGGTGCAACATTAGAGGAGAGCCCCAAGAGGGGGCAGTTAGACTGAGAACACCTAGTGCAGCCTCTGAGAGCCCTAGAAGCAGATGGTTTGATTAAGAAGGCCTGTAGTAGGCACAGGAGGCCCCAGAGAGTGGGCGAGTGTACAGAGGAGGCCCAAGAGACGGGTGGTGTATCTATAGAGACAGACCAACAGCTATCCCATCTGCGAGGCTTGGGGCATGGTATCAGGGATGGTTGGAGCCACGCATAGCCCATAAGGCTAGGGTGCCTGGGAAGCACCCATCATACAGAGAGACCCCTGGTGGGTCCAGGAAAACACGGGAACAGAGATCCCAACTAACCGTGCCCAAGGATACGTGAGGCAGCCTCCCAACTTTACCTAAACATCACAGACGTGGTGGGCAAGAATCTTAGGGTGCCTTTGGGCCAACTTGGCATGGAGGAAGAGGCCTCAAGGAAGTCACGGCTCTCTTGTAGGACCCTGCTGTGACAGATGGAACAAGGAGCAATGGTCTCAAGTTGCAGCAAGGGAAGTTTAGGTTGGATATTAGGAAAACCTCCTCCAGGAGGAGGGTAGTAATGCACTGGAACAGGTTACACAGAGACTTGTGGAATCTTCATCCTTGAAGTTTTTAAAGTCTAGTTGGGCAAAGCCTTGGCTGGAATGATTTATTTCAGGTTGGTCCTGCTTTGAGCAGGAGGTTGGACTAGATGATCTTCTCAGGTCCCTTTCAACCCTAATTTTCTATGATGGAAAGATAAAACCCAAAACAAAACAGTAATTTGTTTCATAGTTTCATAGTAACTAGGGTCAGAAGGTGCCTAGAGCAGGCCATCTAGTCTGACCCCCTGCCAATGGCAGGAAACAAGTGCTGGGGTCACAGGA
>JAGPOW010003642.1:61179216-61199874 GCA_030014935.1 Caiman crocodilus | reverse complement strand
TCAACTGTGTAGGGGTCAATGCCACAGCTCCCCATCTTTTTAATGAGGATGGGGTGAGAGACCGTGTCAAATGCCTTCCTGAAGTCTAAAAAGACTACAATAACAGGGACCCCTGCATCCATGGATTTGGTCACCTGGTCATAGAAGGCGACCAGGTTGGTCTGACAGTACCTGCCCTTAACAAACCCGTGCTGGTTGCCCTTCAGCATAAAGATGTCTATATTAACAGAATCCTATTAGCATTTATTGCCAATCTTCTTATTTCTGGAACTTTTTATATATTTGAAAGTTATTCATCATAGCTTCCTTCCATTTTCTCTTCTCTATACTAAAGAATCCTAATTCTTTCCTCATGGCTTATGTTTTCTAGAGCTCCAAAACTTTTTTTACTGCTCTGTGGATTCTCCTCAGATTTGTTCCAAAATTTCTTGAAGTTTGGTACTCAAAGCTAGGACATTGTACTCTTCTCAAGTACAGGCCTTAACGTTGAATAGAGTGGAAGCATTATATTATGTGTCTTGCATGTGATACTCTTATTTATACATCACAGTGTGATTTGATGTTTGCTTCTTTTTTTTGTCTTTTGGTAATAGTGGCTGCATCTATCTGTGGGCTTAACTGCAAGTAGACTAATTGGCTAATTGACAGAATAAATGGTGATGCTTTACATGTGCAATGCTATTAGGCTGCAATAAACTAATTAATGCCACCATGAAACAGTACTATCTTACGGCTGGGTAATTAACTGTGATTTAAATGCACTTGTAGATACTCACTGCAGGAGTAAACTGTATCTGGTCAGACCAGCTAGCAGGGGGCCAGACTCCTGCCTGCTGCCTAATTACACAGCTACTCACTTTCAGCACCCTAGTGCTGAAGCCAGACCCCCTGTTGCCCAATGCCACCACTCAGAGCTTGGTGGGACCTGGCCCCCTTCCCCACCCCGCCCCATCCTGTTGCCAACCCAGGCCTGCCTGGGCACTGGGCCACATGACCACCACCAGCCACCACCCCATACTACCACCTGGCCTGCCCTGCTGCAGTCCTGTTGCTAACCACTACCACCTACCAGACCCTGGCTGGTACAGTGGGGTAAAGCAGGGGCAGGAGCGTTCTTGGTGTAAACAGCTCCATCCCAATTCAGATTGCTGCTATCCTGGGTACAGTAGTTTACTCCAGCTCAAACTGTTCCAGAACTAATTGTTTCAAATGAATTGCATGTGTAGATGCACCCAGTGTGATATTGTTTAACTTGCTTGCCAAGGAGAGTGTTTGTGTGCAGTGGCAGAAATCCTTACTAACATCCAGATAATATTGCTTTCCTGCTTCTGTTTGAGACACAAAGTCTGTTTCTTGGTCATAGAAGGAAATTAGATTAGCTTGATGTGATTTGTTCTTCATAAATCAGTGTTGGCTGTTACTTATTACTGTGTTATCATCTGTATATTTGCAAGGTCATTGTTGGATTATTTGTTTCTGAACCATTACAGGAATCAGAGCTGCAGACTGGTCAGTAATTTTCTGGGGCCTCCTTTTTTGCTGGTCTGAAGATAAGCACTACCGTAGGTTGGAAAATTCTTTGGAAATGTACTCATCTTCCATGAGTTCTCAATAATAATAATTGCTAATAGAGCTGAAATTGCTTCAGCTTGTCCCCTAAATACTCTGTGGTAAATTTATCACCTCTAACCAACTTGAAAGTATCTAATTGAAGTAGTTTCCAACCTGTTCCTTCACAATTCTGGGCTTTGCTTTTGATCTGATCACAGCTAACAATTCAACTGATGACTTGAGCAAAGAAAGGTATTTAAACCCTCTGGCTTTCTTGGCATCTGATAAATTTTCTCTCCATATTGACTAGTAGATCTAATCTTTCTATGGACTTCATTTTGCTATTAATGTCATTATTAAATGTTTTCTTGTGACGCTTAATATCCCTTGCTAGTTGTATCTCATCTTATACATTGGTCTAATTTTTGCATCCTTGTGCAAAAGTAGAAATTAGGTCAATCTAACAATTCCTTTTTTGAGTTTGAAGTAACTGACAAGCTCATAATCTAACCTAGATAATCGCTCACTACACTTTTTCCATCTTTCCTACACATTGGGAAATTTCATAATTGTACTCTTAATATTATTTCTTCAGGTAACTACCAAGTCTCTTGAACTCCATTTCTCTATAGGCTTCCTTCCATAGATTCTTTCTTCTCAATTCTCTGAGTGAATTCAAGTTTGCTTTCTTGAAGTCAATTTTCTTTCACTTTCCTGTTTACAAATCTTTGGGTGTTGATGGACCTGAAGATTCTACTTCCCAGTAACAATTGAAACATTTCAGACACACTTGTATGTTTGTATAGCTGGCCCTTGGAAACATTTCAAGTCTTTTGAAACATTCCAAAAGTAGCTGAAGTGCTCCAAAATAATAGCTTTTTTAAAACAAGGGGCTGTGCATGTATTCCCTGGCTGAAATGGTTCCTTTTTTAAATGTTTCCACATGCATTTCACTTGGGAACCTTTCAATTTTGATATCTGTCTGCACCATTGAAATCCATTTTTTTATGACTTGTCACCTGAGTTACCCTCCATGCTCTCATTTTCAACCATTTGGTCAGAATAACTTCCTCTTTTTTTGCCTCATTCTGTGTCAAAAAAAATTGTCCCCTACTTATTCCAAGAAATTTCCTATGGGCTTTATTATGCTCTATTACTTTCTTAGCAGATGTCTATATATGGAAAGGTCTCCCCCGTCCTCCTGCCTAACATTACTACAAAGTCCTGTGCTTTGAATAACTGTTACTTTTATTTAAAGCCTCATTCACCTGATCTTTTTCAATTACTGGTCTCTAATAGATTCCCATCATAAGACTATAAGAGCCGTACTAGATCAGACCAATGGTCCATCTAACTCCGTATCCTATCTCTGATAGTGTCAGAACTAGATGCTCTGAAAGAACAAAAAACTGGATATCTCTATCTCTAGAGTAGTGGTTTTCAACCTGTGGTCTGTGGACCTCCAGGGGTCTGTGGACTAAGGGGGCTGTGAAAGATTACTATACTCAATCAAAAGCATGTGAATACTAACACTTACAATTCAAAGAGGTCCATACCTCTATTCAAAATTTCCAAAGCACCTCCATTCAAAATTTCTGCACCTCCACTTCAAATATTTTAGGGGTTTGCAAATGAAAAAAGGTTGAAAACCACTACTCTAGAGTGATCTAGCCCCTATTCAATACCCTCCCTGGAATCCACCATTTATTGGTTTAGAAATACCAGAGGAAATATCCCTAACCATTTTGTTCAATAAACATTAATAGACTTGTTTAAAATGTCTGGGTAAAGCAAAAGGGGGGGAAAATAAAAAGTATTATTTCATGAACTGTTAGATCTATCTCCTGCTACATTCTGGACCTCAGATGTCTTGTGTATCAAGGGTATATATACTTCAACACCATCTTCTTTCTCCCTACACCAACCTCCATCTGTCTTTCCTGACAAATCTCTACAGTTCACTAAATTGTGAATTATCCCAAGTTTCTGTTTTCTCAATTAAATCATAATTTGGGTTATGTATTTAAACTTACAGCTCCTTCTTTGCATCCCCCCTACATTTTGCATTAATGTACTATCATCTATGATGTTGAGTAGATGGACTGCCCAATGTTTAGGTGATCATTATTTATGTCATTAACCCCCGATGATCCTAACTTAAAACCCATGTTATTAGATTTGCAAGCCTATGACCAAAAGTGTTCTTCTACACTGCTTCAGAGATAAAGGTTGTAGCCCTGTTGGTCTAAGAATACAAGCATGTGCTAGAGGTGATACCTTTTATTAGACCACCTAGGGCACACACATATATAAGGCAACCCTTACTGTAAAACTTCATCATTTTACACAAAGGAAGCAAAATTCGACACTTGAGACCTGGAAGCTAACATCCCTTCTCCAGCCTTTTGTTCCAAGCCAAATTTGCATACTTTCAGAACAACCTCAACATAAGGGAAATTCCTTGCCTAGGAGAACCTTCCATCACAAATCCTCCTGTGAAGTATGATGTATCATTAACAAGAAAAAAATAGTAATTAGACTGTTCAAACTTTTATCTTAGCCTAATTTGCATAAAATGAACTTTTCCAAACAGGAGATTTTACTCCACCCTCCAACTCTTCTGTGAAATATGAAATTTCATCTCTACCTGGGAGAAATGTTATTGTTTTATAGCTGTTAGGATTGGAAGGGACCTCAATAGATAATCAAGTCTAGACCCCTCCCCTGGGCAAGAAAGATTGCTGGGGTCATATGACTCCAGCCAGGTGTTTGTTCAGTCTCCTCTTAAAGACCCCCAAGGTAGGGGAGAGCACCACCTCCCTTGGAAGCACATTGCAGATTCTGGCAACCCTTACTGTAAAGAAGTTCTTCCGGATGTCCAGCCTAAATCTGATTTGTGGCAGTTGTTCCTAGTTATTCCAAGGGGAGGTCTGGTAAACTGAGTATCTTTTTTTTTTTTTGGCTGGGGCAGCATAAAAGAGAATTTGTAAATGGCTATAAGATCCCCTCTTAGCCTTCTTTTGTGGAGGCTGAAGAGATCCAGGTCCCTCAGTCTATTCTCGTAGGGTCTTTCCTGCAGGCCTCTAACCATATGAGTGGCCCTCCTCTTGACCCTCTCAGGGTTATCCACATTCCTCTTTGAGTATTGCATCCAGTTCTGGGTGCCACACTTCAACTGTGGCCTAAGCAATGTCACCTAGAGGGGAAGTATCACTTCCCTGGACCTGTTTGTGATGTACCTGCTAATGCATGATAGAGTGTGGTTTGCTTTACTGATTACTTCATCACACTGATGGCTCATATTTATCTTGGAGTCAATTATGACTCTGAGATCCCTTTTCAGCAGCACAGTGGCAGAAAGGTCATCCCTGAGCCTATAGGTGTGTTGGTGATTCCTTCTCTCTAGATGCAGCACTTTGCACTTGTCTTTGTTGAACTGCAACCTATCCTTTTCTACCAACTTTTCTAACTTGTCCAGGTCTACCTGGATTTGATCTGTTCCTAATAGTGTGTTTACTTTACCTGATAATTCTGTGTCATCTATGAACTTGGACAGTGTTCTCCACACCTTCATCCAAGTAGCTGATGAAACATTGAATAGCACAGGTCCAAGGACCGAGCCTTGTGAGACCCCACTGCCCACAACTTTCCAGGTTGATACCGGCCTCTCCACCACCATTCTCTGGGTGTGACTCAAACCAATTTGTCACCCACCTGACCAGAAAATAATCTATGTCACAGCTGCTCAGTTTGTTTATGAGAATAAGATGAGATACCGTATTGAAGACTTTCTAAAGATCAAAGTAGATGACGCATACCTCAACTCCTGCATTTAAGCATTTTGTGACCTGGTCATAAAGAAACAAGGTTACTCAGGCAGGATCTATCTGCTATGAACCCATGCTGGTTGCCCTTCAGCATTATTTTTCCTATTGGGCTCCCACAAATGTGATCCTTGATAATTTTTTCAAAGGTTTTCACAAGAATGGAGGTGAGACTAACCAGTCCATAATTACTTGGAACCTCCTTCCTCCCCTTCTTGAAAATATGGATCACATTGGCCCTTTTTCCAGTTTGCTGAAACCTGGCCTGAGCACCAGGTGTGCTCAAACTGCTGTGCCAGTGGCTCTGCTATGACACTGACCAATTCCTTCAGCACCCTTGGATGAATATCATCAGGGCCTGCTGACTTTAAACATGTCCAGCCCCGCCAAGTGTCCCTTTCCTAGCTCAGTGCTGACCATTGGTGGGTTGGTGTTCCTCCTGTGCCCATCTGTAATGGAGTTCGGAGATTTGTCTTGATCCATGTTCAGGTATACAGAGGCAAAAAAACTCACTGAAGAGTTCAGCCTTGTCCCTCTTATCTGTCACCAATTGCCCTATCCTGTCCTGTAGGGGTCCTATGTTACCCTGCACCTTCTTTTTTGCTCCCTATATCCCTGAAGACAGACTTTTTGTTGTCTTTAATTTTTGACACCAGCCTGAGTTCCATTGCTGCTTTGGCCTTCCTAACTGACTCTCTGCAAGTGCGAGCCAAGGAGGCATACTCCTCCTTGGTAGTTAACCTCTGCTTCCACAGCCTGCGTACCTCTTTGCCCCTGGATTTCCCTGTTCAGCCAAGAGTGTTTCTTGGCTCTTTACCCCCTTTTGTGTGCAATGGGATTGTCGTCTCCTGTGTCTGAAGGATTGCTTCCTTGAGGAATGCCCACCAGTCCTGGATTCCCATTTCACCAATGCTATTGATCTTCACTGCCTCACTAATTAATCTCCTGAACACATTGAAGTTAGCCTTTCTGAAGTCTAGCCTTCTGCCCTGCTGGTTACTTTACTTTTCCTACTCTATGCCAGATAGTGAATTCAATCAATTGATGGTCACTGTCCCCTAGGTTACCTTGTACTTGCAGATCCCCCACCAAGTCATTCCCTGTAGCTAGCACCAAGTCCAGCAGGGCGTTTCCCCTAGTGGGACCATATAAATCCTGCATTAGGTGGAGGTCCTGTATGCAGGTTAAGAAGCTATGTGAGCAGTTAGATCTGGCTGCCTGCTCCTCTCAGCAGATGTCAGGGTAGTTTAGATCACCCATGACAACCAGGTCCCCTGATCATATGGCCACTGAGAGCTGCCTTGAATTCCAGGTCTAGCTCATCCTCCTGGTGTGGCAGTCTGTAATAGACCCCCACTACCAAATCCATTTCCCCCCAGTCCCCCTGTATTCTAACCCACAGGACCTCAATTTCCCCCTCCTCTGATCCTGTCTTGATTTATAGAAGATGTGTATTGCTCCTTAACAAAGAGAGCAACACCTTCTTCTTTTTCCCCCACTCTATCACATCTGTACAACCTATAGCTCTCAGTGCTTACTGTCCAATTGTGAGTAGGGTCCCACCAGGTTTCAGTTTGCCCAACCAGATCAAAGTTTTTGCTTGCAAGCAGGAGTGTAAGTTCTTCCTGCTTGTTCCCCATGTTCCTAGCATTAGTGTAGAGACATTTTAAAGTCCCAAATGTATGCCCTTGGTATCACCCTTTCCTGATGCCTATTGGGCCCTTTAGTACATTGGCGATGCATAGAGGGCGCACACAGGTACATGTGCACCCCCTGAGATTGACTGTTCACTCTCTGCAAAAAGTGCTGCCAACACTGCCAGCAGCACCTGCAGGCAGTTGCCACTCATCACCCCCTGCCCCTCACTGCCACCACCACTGCTGACAGTGTCACTGCTGCGTGTGGGAGTTTGCGCCACCCCAACCCCCAGCTTCCGGGGGCATGTGTCATTCATGCCTCAGTACATATCTGGGCTGATCCAGCACATGGCTTGTGGCTTGCTGATCCCAGGTTCTCTTTGTTCTCTGCGTCCCCAAGAACCTTGTTTAAAGCCCTACATAGGAGATTGGCCAACCTGGAAGAGAGCTCTTACCTCTTGAAGAGAGATGAAGACCATCACATTTCAAAATGCCCCTTTCATGGAAGTACAGACCATGGTTGAAGAAGCCAAAACCTGCACAGTGGCACCAACTCTGGAGCCACAGGTTGACTTCTGTGGCACAGGCATCTCAATGCTGATGGTGACTGCTGACCAGAAGGATCAATGAGAAGACTACCTATGCCCCTGATTTTTTTCCTAAGCCTGGCCCCCAGAGCTCTGTAGTCGCTCATGATACAGTCTGGAGTACTCCTGGCTGCATCATGTGTGCCCACATGGATGAGGACCATGGGATAGTAGCTGGAGGGCTGAATGAGGTAAGGAATCCTCACAGTGTGTCTCAGATCCAGGCTCTAGGCAGGCAGCATACCTCCCACGCCATGGGATCCAGGCAGCAAATGTGTCTGTTCCTCTCAGGAGGGAGCTGCCAACCATGATGACTTGGTGTCTCTTCCTCCAGCTGCCCAGTTGTCCTTTAACCTGTATAGAGGTTGTTGTGGATGCATCTTCCCCTGCTGCATTCTCCTCCAGTACTGCCAGGGCCTCATATCTGTTCCCCAGTTGCACTGGGGAAGGCATCTCAGCAGTATAATGACTGGCCTTGAAGGTGACCTTCTTCCATTCAGCTGCATCAGGTCCCTCCTGTGTTGTCTGTCTGTCTACTAGGTGTCCAATCCTGCAGAGACTGAAAGTACCCATCAACTTAATATTGCAACTTTGGTCTACAGGTGTTGAAAATAAACTAGTTCCAGCAGGTTTTCTTGGAGATGAACATTGGCTATTATCACTGAAGTCTGACCCTAATTACCGGCACCCTGTTTTGGCAAAGGTACTAGATTTGATCCTAATGATAGAGTATGGCTCTGTTCCTACAGTAGCTGTCCATGTTTTCCTTGTTTTCTTACTTTTGTTAAAAGTTTGATCAACAAACTAATTTAGTATGTAAGTTAACTATGTTAAATTTGCAATGGGGGAAATTAAGTGGCATGTTTAGGCACTATTACTATACTCTTCTTCTGTCCAAAAGTGTGTGTGTATGTATGTATGTATCTGAATGTCCACTCCCTCCCCCAACTCTTGAAAGTGACACTTTCAAGAGGCCATAAAGTTTGAGGGGGACTAGAAAAATTCCTCTGTTCCTCCCCATCAAAAGCACCTAAAATGAATGTTGTTTAATTACAGCTGTCATGCCCTCTTGAGAGAGAAGATATGCAAAGTTATGCCTCAATTTTCTTTTAATTTTCTCTGTCAATGGAAGAGTTCTTCAGAACTGTGGACTTGACCTGTATTTTCAAAAGAAGATAATAACTGTAAATATGTTCCATTTTAGATGTCCAGTTTGAGACTATACATTAATCCCATGAGGTTCAATAAAAACAAATGCAAAGTCCTGCACTTAGGATGGAAGAATCCCATGTACCGGCACAGGCTCTGAGCTGACTGGCTAAGCAGCAGCTCTGTAGCAAAGGACCTGGGGGTTACATTGGACAATAAGCTGAATATGAGCCAATAGTGTGCCCTTGTTACAAATAAGGTAATAGCATACTGGGCAGCATTAGTAGAAGTGTTGCCAGAAAATTGATGGAAAAGTTTGTTCCCTCCTATTTGACATTGGTGAGGCCACATCAACAGAAAGGATGTGACAAATTGGAGGGCAGTAAAAATGTTTGGGGAGCTGGGGTTATATAAGTCATTTTGGACATGATTTATAAGGATAGGCTGAGGAAGCTGAGCTTATTTAGTATGGAGAAGACGAAACCAAGGGGGGGATTTAATAGCAGCCTTCAACTACCTGAAGGGTGGTTCCAAAAAGGATGGAGCTAAAACAATAGCTCTCAACCCTCAACCTATGGGCTGCATGCAGCCCTATCATCAGCACACTGCTCTGGCCCATGTGACATACTGTTTTAAAAAAAAAAAAAAAAAAAAAAGGTTGCCACCAACAATCTGAGTTGGAAAAAATCATGTGGTAAACAACAGGTTTCCTTTGCATGCTGGCAGTGTTCTGATGGGAGGGAGTGGGAGGAAGGTGATCAGAGAGAGGGGGCATTGTGTATGTGTACGTGCACACATGCATGTGGCAGGGCAGCATGGAAAACCGCTCCTACAACTCCCTCAAGTACTATGCGGGGGCAGCAGAGGAGTGGAGAGGAAGGCAGATTGAGGCCCTTCAGTGGGGGAGGGAGTAGGGTAGGGCAAGGCAGGGCAGGGCCGGGGGTACTGTCCTGGAAGGTCAACACATGAGACACGTAAAAGTTAAACGTGATTCGGTATAACTTCATTATCCTCTATTCAATGCTTTCTCCCTAGCAGAATAATCTTTAGCTGCAAGTGCTTCATGATGTTCAAACATTCAAATTCAGCTCTCTAAGAGTTTCCTTGGAATGGTACCAGCTTGACTTCTCTGCATGTAGAGCTCCATCAATGTCACAGTTCATTAATATGGTAGTGAGTAATGTACCTAGATTTGAGGATGTCATATTCTTCTGTTTGACAGATAGACATTACATAAACAGAATGGAACACATATGGATGCCAACAACATGAAGTCCTTGCAACAAAGCAGACTCCTAGTAATGGCCACAAAATGATTTGGACTTATATCAAGGTCAACTTCAGTGAGACCACAATGTCTGCCTGGTTGTAGAAATCTAATAGAGACCAAGGCATGATTTATCAGGCAATGTGTTATTCTGTTCTGGCTGACACTTGACTTGATTATGACTAACAAAACAACCTTGATATTACAATAAACTTTATAGACAAAATAGGGAAATAGCAGGAAAGACTGGTAAGCCAAAGAAAAATAGAAATAGTGGTTGGCAGTAAAATTCTTGTGACTTTAAATTCTTCTTGTAACAGCAGCTGGCTTTGCTTTTCCAACTCAAGTGCCAGCTTCCAAATTGTCTGCTAGCTATGACGTTGGTATAAATGCAGATCCTGATGTACGTTTGGAAGCCAGTGCAATTTCTATCTTTGTGTTAAAAAGATATTTTGGAGAAAGGAATTTCACAGCTTGGAAAAACACTTGTGCCCAGTATGGAATGCATGGACTTTGGGGCACTGACTATGTCTTCCTGATCATTTTTGCAGCTTTGAGCATGCTTGTGGCACTTGGCTAAATTAATATACAGCACAGTCTATATATTTCCTGATATATGAACTCAAACTGAAAATCTACCACTTCACACACTAAAATATCCAAGTTTGATGTCTCCCTGAGTACTCAAAAATAATCATAAGTTTTCTTGCCTATGACCAAATGTGTGTTTGAGAGAGAGAGAGAGAGAGAGAGATCTAGAAAACTGTAAAAATGGGTTGGCCTCAGTATAATTTAATATTACCTTGAACAGATATGCACTTGAAATCTCTCTGAAACCTGCAAGGTAACTAAAAAATACAATGTATTCCTACAAAACACTGCATGCAGCAATGAATACGGTAACAACTACCAAAGTAAGAGATCTTTTATCTTGATGGAAAGTAAATTTAGATTGGAAGGTAGGAGGAATAGGAGACTGAGATTAGAGCTAAGGGCATGTGGATGACTGATTGGCAACCAGCTGTGACAGGAAATATTTGGATTCAGAGCCAGTGAAAGCAATAGGATAAACTGGGATCCAGTTTATCAGGAGGCAAGGAGGTTTAATGAGGGCTGGCATTAAGGGAAAAGAGGAGACGGACTCCCTGGACAAATAGCATTGGTATAGAAAGCAGTATTGAAACATCTGAGATTTGACAATATAGTGAGGTAAAGAACAAAGAGGGATATTGACTTGGCAAGACATAGATAAAAAGTTTGAGAAGGGGGAGAATGGGAAACAGATTGAATGAGGAATGTGGGAGGGAAGAATAGGATGATGAGGCAATTGAAGGGTGGGGGGATTTAAACAAGAAGCTGAGAGAACAGAACTAGGTGACTAGAACTAACTGAACATGGAAAAAGGGGAACTAAGGGAAAAGGTTTGGTGTAATGGGCTGAGCAGAGAGAATTTGGGTGTATGCAAGGGTAGATATATTAGGAAAGTGAGCTGATAGGGGGAAATCCAAGACTGCTTATCCCAGTGTAACCCAGCAGGTACTCCAAAAGGTACCCCCTCTCCAATTGAAGGGATCAGAACAGGTGCACAAGCACTGTGGGAGGTGTAGGGATTCTCCTCCCCCTATAAAGGAGAGCCAGACCATCACTGGAGACTTAACCATACCTTTTAATGAGGGAACATAACAGGTATAATCAGGGGGGTATAGTGGACACCACAATGCCCCAAGGGGCGGGATTCAACAAAGGTTAGACACTTACAATTGTTGGCAAAAGACAGGGTTAACAAAATATAAAACACAAAACACAAACAACAGGAAACAATACTTGTTGGGGAAATATAAAAAGGCACAAAATACAAATTGTCAAAGGACAAAGACATATAGGGCTGGGTCACTGGAGGGAGGAAAATACAATGACTCCTGTCTGCTGCAAGAGGAATTTTTCCTTGTTAGCTCACTCACCCCAAGTCATTAAAGCTCAGCCTTGAACTCAGATCTCCCATGTGGTAGACAAGAATACTACTACACAGCCCCCAGTGCTGGTACTGTTCCAAGCTGCTAGGGAGCTTCACCTTCCTGGATCATGTTAAGCTGCCTGGCCTCTGATTGAAGAAGTTGGAAGCCAAGATGGGACCCCCTCAGGTTGCTGCTCAGATCCTCCTGCTGGCCACAGTCTCTTGTAAGGGATCCTGGAGCCCAGCAGGAAGCCTATCCTGCCAGCCACATACAGTGCTGCTGAGGGTCCCACTTCTGCCTGCAGGTCCTGCTCCTTCAGGCTCTTCTGGAGCAACTGGTTCCACCCCACTGGGTCAGCTCTTGCCAGTTTGTCAAAGCTCCTTCCCCATAGTCCCTTGCTGGTCTCCCCCTGAGTCAGCCATGCTGCCCCTTTTATCCCCCTCTAGGTGACACAAGTGGCCCATGCTGCCCCTTTTATCCCCCTCCAGGTGACACAAAGGGCCCATGCTGCCAATCAGGGGACATGAGGAGTGCATTTCTGGGCCTGACTGGTGAGGAAAGGGAATTCCAAGTCCTCCAGTTGTCTTTTGCCCTTTCAAAACCCCTGGGCTAGGTCACTGCCAGCTAGCCTGTCACACCAGTCTCCTTATCTCATCAGTCTCATAGTGAGTTGTCAGGATTGTAACCCTGCCTCCATCAGTGTACCTATGTGTTTTCAGACAAGTCACCGCAACTAAATGTTACTCAGATAATGTTGTGCATGTTTCTTGCTTTGTGGATATCTGACTTCTCACATCAGCAGAAACTCTGAAATGAGCTGGCTGAATAGATGAGCAGACAAGGTAGATTAGGAGAATGAGGGTGGGACAAGGAATCATATGTTAGGAAAAAGAAGGGACCAAGTTGAATGTAACAAAGCAGAAAGAGTCAAGTGTGAGTGCATGAATTTGTCTCCAGTGGAGCATACATCCTTTCAAAGGAAATTAATTCAAAATTCCCAAGTCCCAATGAGCTCCAATAGCATTTCTGCTGAAATACAAGTCAGTGGGAGCCATGCTATGAACATACAGGAATCTAAAGTTGGGCACCCAAAATTGGTGGTCATTTTTTTAGTTTAAACTTTGTGCCTTTACTCCTCATTTGTAAATCACTAGGGAAAGAAAACAGGGGAGTGTGCAGATAACTGTGCTGTGTGTAGTAAATATATTATGATTTAGTATGATCTTCACACACTGAAGAAACAAAACTGTGAATAGGTTATCGGGGGAGGGATCAGGGGTGAGATGAGTTTGTAAACATTTATTCATATTTAAGAAGTTCTCAGGCAATATATATGTGAATGCAAGAGACAAGCTTAGATGCAAGAGAAAACCATGAGAAAGTTAATTCTCTGTCCAGTGCAGGGCTTGAACAATGTGCAGTAAATTTAGCATGAGGCCACATTCTGAACACTGATGATCACCTATTCACATTTTGTTTCCTCAGGTGACACTGCATAGAATGAAGAATGGAGAAAATAGTATGTAATCATATCATTAAAGATGGTATCAGAAGGTACCATATAGATGGTACCATAAAGGTATACCATAAAGACGGTATCAGAAGGGTACAAACTACCCTTGTTCTGACAGTTCCTGATTTCTGAGTGTGAATGCTGAACTTTGAAACTTAGTATTTTTAATGTGATTGTACATGCATAAAATAAAACAAATTAATTTTTTCCAACTACCTCACTTCACTCCTTCAATTAAAATGAGAAAAAGGGGAAATACAATTAAACAATGTGTCCTAAAGAGAAAAGATGGTGAGCAAACAAAAATATATGTTAACAAGTCATTTACACAAGAGCTGGAAATAACGAGAATCTCATGGCCGTTCTGTAACAGCTAAAAGAAAATTACACTTTTGACAAAGAGAGCAAAGCAGCTGGGCTCCCCATCAAATCCTTTCTCCTTGACCTAACGGAAGCCTAGAAGCTGAACTCTACAAATGACTTGACAGAAAAACAGTTGACTTTCTCTAAAGCTTCTCCAAAACACTCAGACTAGTCATTCAGAAATGTTTACGAACAACACAAATATAATAAATCAAACTCTGGCAGCTCTGTTCATAAGCAGATGATTAAGGGTAATAGACGAGTCAAATATTTAAAATAGTGGCAAAGAGAACAGAAAACAATATGGGCCTGATCTTGACCTTACAAATGAAATCCAATTGATGGTGCTGGTCTGGTTCCTAATTTATGCTGCTGAACATGAGGCATGCATCTGGTGCTCCCTTTCTAACATTTTTAAGTAAGCAGGATGGTCTGAGCTGCAAAAGCCAGGTTTTAAGCTTTGCTAATGATTCAGAAGTCAACTGCAAGCTATTGTAATGTATATGTTTATTAAAAAAAAATCTCCTGATGCCAGCTATCCTAGAGCAGCCTGGAATACAGGATGTATTTTTTTTTAGCTTGCTTGTTTTTATTCACAACAATAGAAGCATCTTGTTGGCCATTTTCAGTGACAGGATGCTGAACCAGATACGAAATGTGTGGCATCTAATGGAGAAATAGTTTCTGTGATAGCACCTGTCTTGTTATCTTCTTGGCACTTTGCAGACAGATTCCCTGACCAAGGGGTTCACAGTAGACAGATAGGCACACAAAAATATGAATCAACAGAGGTGGGGATGAAGGAAAATGAATTTTTTTTTTAAACTGAATACCTGGATCTCATATTTCCTTGGGTTTAGATATTTGCAAACTTGCAAAAGGACAGTGGTGTTTTTTTGCAATTTTTGCAAGTTAACATTCTTCTTGGAATGATTGTCTACATGAACTTTCCACTATTGACGCACATGTATTCCCAATCAGGGCAACATTTTCACTAGTAGTATACATATGGTACACATCTATCCATGAGTGAGCTTTCACTCAGGAGGTAAAAGGTAAAATGCACCAACTGCACATCAGTTCCAGTCAACAACAATGATCACCCAAAATAGGGACTGCATTCAGTACCTTCACGAGGGGTTTCCTTGGAGCCCCTCCCCTTAGGGCCCTGGGGTTTGGACCCAATGGAGGCAGCAGACCCTCCTGTCCTGTGCCTGCCTCCCCTGTGGGGCTCGCTTCCCCAGCAACTCACACTTCCTATCTGAAGAAGCCAAAGCTTATCCCCCTGGAGGCTAGCCTCATGAGAGCCTCTATCCAGCAGTGCCTTTGGCTCTCCTCGATGGTTTGGTGTCCTGCATTGGGCAGCCCAGGGCTCTCTCTTGTGGGAGCCAAACCCTTACAGGCTATGGTTCTCTGGTCTCACACCAGGGATCCTCCCTTTCTCAGGCCCTGCTCTGGGCACCGGGGCTCTTTTAGTTAAAGGCAGAGCCGCACTGCAGGGTTCCAGTCATTTGGCCTGCTCCCAGGGCCAGCTCTCCATGTGACGATCTGCAAACCGACTGCCCAGCCACTTGCCAGATTCACAGGCTCAAACTGCCTTGAGCGGCTCCTAGTGCCTGATCCCTGTGCACCAATTCATGCACCCCTAAAGCTCAAGTCAGGTCCCAAGGATGGACATCTCTGGAGCTTCTTTTTCCTCGCTGTCTTTCATTGTCTCTTCCCAGCATGCTGAGCATGCTCTCCTTATATACTCTTCAGGGGCAGAGCCCCTGAAGTTCTCTGGACCTGGCTGGCACAGTTCTGATTCAGGTCCAGCTGCTCCTTGCCCCCTCCCTTCAGAAAAGGATGGGGCATTGCTTCCCTTATGCTGCCTCCAGATCAGTGTCTGGGCTTCACCAATCAAACAGCAGGCCCTTGATCCTGGGATGCAATCCAAGCTCCAAAAACGTAAGCCTGCTACACAATTTTACATAGGAGTGCACGGTATAACCTTTTAATTTTACTGTAAAAAAAAGAATGATACCTAAAAAAATCTAGCCAGAGGTTTCTATCAGTACAGCTTGAATTTAATTAAAAATTTAGGGCTATACTGTTTCAATTTTTTGGAAAAGTTGGATTTGTCCCATCTAGTGAGTTCATATAATTGTTTTTGTGCAGCCTTCTTTCAATATATATTCCATTATAATAGTTTCTCTAAAACCACACAGAAAAAAATCATGTTATATTACTGATGTTCATGCAGAAGTTAATGACAAAGTTGCCACATGTAACAGGAGACCCAAGCCCTGTTATTCAGCCAAGGGATGGGGGAGAGAGAGAAGGACTTAATAAGAGCACCTGACACCTGTACAAAAGTAGGCTACAGGTAGAGGGGAGCTCTACCTGATAACAGCAAAAGGAGAACTGAGAAAAATAAGATGTGGAGGGGTAGGTGAAGGAGCTGTCTGAGGAGGGCAGTGACATGATAGCCATCTGTATTTCAGGCAACCGAGTACTCCAGGGACCAGACAGTGAGAACTCAGTGGATATCCCATACCAGAGTGACTCACTCTCTGGCAGTGTTTGTTGTCTTGGGGTACAAAGATCTTTGTTAAAGTTATAGCTCACTATCTTTTCATATACTCTTCACCGGTGAGGGAAGAGGGGTTTGTTAAAACAATATCTTACCTTTATTTTTGAGTTAACCAGTGCACTGGGAATGGGTATAAGGGGTGAATGAGGAGGCCACAGTGAGATACTAGAGGGGCACACAAAGGCTTAGAGCCCTACCAGAGCAGGACATAAGCCAGAGATGGCCAGGGACCAATAGAACCAGGAGTCATAGCTCAAGAGGGATGAAACCAGGGCCAAGGGCCCAGAATCTGATTGGGTTAGAGCTTATAATCCAGGACCTGGTGCCATGGGCCTATGCTGAATGAGCCCAGCTAGAAAAATGGGAAGGAAGCTGGATCAGTATCTGAATCCAAGCTGGATGGTTATTGGTCACTATTTAATTTTTTTAAGTAAATTATAGTGCTTGGGCAAGTTTGCAATACTACAGGCCTAAAGGTTTATGAATCAAAATTACTGAAGACACTATCAAACATGTAAGCCTGAATTTTTATTAGGCATCTGAGTTTCATAATGCATGGTTATAACAGGAACAACAATCATGCCCATCCCTTGTTATATAAAAAGATAAGTAGTAACTGAGATGCACTGTAAGAGAAGGTAGTTTATTGTATGGGCCGCTATTGCTGAACCTAGTCTGTAAATGAACAACCAATACTCCATTTAAGAAATGATGCTTCAGACAATAGGGTCTTATGATGGATTTGCAGAATATAATGCCTAAATTTCTAGATACAGATACAGAAAGAGACTGAAAATCTCTCTGAGTTCTCCAAGACAAAATCCAGATGAAATGCTTATCTGAACACTTTAGTGCCTTATATTTCTTGGTAAAGATTTTACAACAGAGAAGTACAGTACAGCAGATATGTATATGTATATGTATCTATCGATTCATTTTAATTCAAAGAAATGGGAAGTTACTTACTACACAGAAACTTCAGTTCTTTCAAATATCTGTTCTTAGGTACATGTCACCTCTGGAGCAGCCAAGAGTAGGGACTTGACCTACAGAGAAAGGCTAAAAGAACTAGGATTCTTTAGTTTGGAGAAGAGAAGACTGAGAAGTGGAGATTTGAAAACAGTCTTCAAATACCTGAAGGATGATTATAGAGAAGATGGAGATGGGCTTTTCTCTGTGGCCATAGGGGATAGGACAAGGGGCAAAGGCTTTAAGATGCACCAGAAGAAATTTATGTTGGAGATTAGGAGGAACTTTCTGACTCTGAGGATGGACAAGCATTGGAACAGGCTACCTAGAAGTTGTGGAATCTTCATGTGGAATGTGTTTTCCTGGGAGAGGAGGGAGAAGATAGTTTTGAAGTGCCAATATATATTGCAAAATAAATGGAAAAATGGCCTTTTACTAGAGTAGTTATCATTGTTCATGTCACACAAGAGATGGAAACTACAATTAAGGGAAAAACCTAGCAGAAGATGTTTCCCTAACTTTACTCTCAGACATATTCATAGATTCATAGATTGTAGAGTCAGAAGGGACCACAAAGGATTATTGTGTCCGACCCCCTGCCTTAGCCAGGAAGGAGCACTGAGGTCATACAACCCCAGCCAGGTGTCTATCTAGCCTCCTTTTGAAGAACAAGTTAGGTGAGAGTATCACCTCCCCTGGTAGCCCATTTCAGATTCTGGACACCCTTACTGTGAAAAATTTCTTCCTAATGTCTAGCCTGAATCTACTCTCCACTAGTTTGTACCCATTATTCCTAGTTACTCCTAGGGGTGCCCTGGTAAACAGCATATCTCCAATTCTCCGTTGTCCTCCCTGGATAAACTTATAGGCAGCTTCAAGGTCACCCCTCAGCCATCTCTTGTGAAGGCTGAAGAGATCCAGATCCTTCAAACTCTCCTTGTAGGGTCTTGCACGGAGGCCATTAATCATATGATTGGCCGTCCTCTAAATCCTCTCCAGATTCTCTGCATCCATCTTGAAGTGCAGTGCCCAAAACTGGACACAGTACTCCAACTGCAGACTGACCAATGCTGCATAGAGGGGGAGAATCACCTCCCTCAATCTGTTGGTCATGCATCTGCTAATGCATGACAAGGTGCGATTGGTATTATTGATGGCTTCAATAATACCATCACTGCCGGCTCATGTTCATCTTGGAGTCAACTATGACTCCACAATCCCTTCAGCCACTGTGCTGCTGAGGAGGTCATCCCCCAACCTATAGGTGTGCTGGGGATTCCTCCTTCCTAGGTGGAGTACCTTGCATTTGTCTTTGTTAAATTGCATCCTGTTGCATTCTGCCCATTGATCTAACCTGTTCAGATTGGCCTGTATCCATTCCATGTCCTCTGGTGTGTTAACTTTGACCCATAACTTGGTGTCATCTGTGAACCTGGAAAGGGTGCTCTCCACACCCTCGTCCAAATTGCTGATGAAAATATTAAATAGCACCAGTCCAAGGACTGAATCCTGCAGGACACCACTGCCCACTTCCTTCCAAGCTGAAAATGACCCATCCACCACCACTCTCTGGGTGCAGTCCCTAAGCCAGTTGCCCACCCACCTGGCTATGTAAGCATCCATTCCACAGCTTGCTAGCTTCCTTATGAGAATAGGATGCAAAACTGTGTCAAAGGCCTTCTTAAAGTCCAGGTAGATGACACCTGCCTTGGCTCCTGCATCTAGGCAGTGTGTGACCTGGTCATAAAAGGCTATAAGGTTTGTCAGGCAGGATCTACCTGTGATAAACCCATGCTGGTTTCCCTTCAGCATCATTTCTCCTGCTGGATCTTCACAAATGCTCTCTTTAATAATTTTTTTGAGTGTTTTCCCAAGAATAAAGGTAAGACTGACTGGCCTAAAGTTACCTGACTCGTCCTTCCTCCCCTTCTTAAAAATGGGCACCACATTGGCCCTTTTCCAGTCTTTGAGGACCTGGCTGGAGCACCATGAGTGCTCAAACAGCCATGCCAATGGCTCAGCTATGATGCTCGCCAAATTCCTTCAGCATCCGGGGATGGAGGTCATCCGGGTCTGCTGGCTTGTACCCATCCAGCCCCTCCAAGTGTTCCTTCACTAAGTAAGTCAGCACTAACTGTTGGCAGTCTAGTGCCTCCCAAACATCTATCTATGTCCATGTTGGGCAAACTGTCTTGGCCAGTACTTAGGAATATTGAAGTGAAAAACTCGTTGAAAAGCTCCGCTTTCTTCCCTTTGTTTGTTACCAACTGCCCTGATTTGTCCTGCAGGGGGCCTATACTACTCTGTGCCTTCCTTTTGCTTGCTATGTGTCTGTAGAAGGACTTTTTATTGTCCTTGATTGTTGTAGCCAGCCTAAGCTCCAGTCTTGCCTTGGCCTGCCCAACTGATTCCCTGCAACAGTGCACCAGGGAGGTGTACTCCTTCTTACAGGCTGCCCCCTGCTTCCACTACCTGTAACTCTCTCATTTTGCCCCCAGTCTTTTCTGGAGTTCCCTGTTCAGCCAAGGGGCCTTTTTTGTCCCTTTACCTCCTTTCCTGTGAAATGGGATAGTCTCCGTTTGTGCCCCAAGGATCGCTCCCTTGAGAAACTGCCAACACTCCTGACCTCCATTTGCTTGATGCTCTTGAGTTCAGCCACCTCACTAACTGACCTTCTATTTTTACTAAAATTGGCCCTTCTGAAGTCTAACACTTTAGTCTCACTGGTTATTTTCCCCACCCTTTGCTGGATTGTGAATTCAACCAAATGATGGTCACTATTGCCCAGGTTACTGTGTACTCTCAAGCTACCCATGAGATCATCCCTAGGTGCTAAGACCAAGTCTAGCAAGACATTACCCCTGGTGGGACTAGACACTTCCTGAGTTAGGTGGAGGTCCTGCATGCAGTTTAAGAACCTATGTGTGCGGCTTGATGTCTGGGTAATTTAGGTCCCCCATGACCACCTCCTTTCTTGCCTGAATGGCCTCTGAGTGCTGCCTGGAGAATACCAGGTCTAGCTCATCATCCTGATGAGGAGGTCTATAGTAGACCCCCACTACTAAGTCCTTTTCCCCTGGACCTCCCTATATCCTAACCCACAATACCTCAGTATTCCCCTACTCTACCCCACCTTGATGATGGAAGATGTGTACTGCTTCTTAACATATATACGACACAAAGTTGTGGGGGGATGTGGGCACATTAGAAGGGAGTGGTAGGCTCCAGGCTGACCTTGACAGGTTACAGTGGTGGGCAGATGAGAATAGGA
>JAGPOW010003642.1:61152226-61172042 GCA_030014935.1 Caiman crocodilus | reverse complement strand
GCGGGCAGTAGGATAGGCCTTATGAGGAGTGTCTGAGGGACCTGAACCTGTTCAGCCTCAGTAAACGGAGGCTGAGGGGGGACCTGGTGGCAGCCTATACACTGATGAGGGGAGACCAGCAGGAAATAGGGCAGGCTCTTTTTTCCTGGGCACCACCAAGGGTAACTAGGACCAATGGTCACAAATTACTGGAGAACAGGTTTAGGTTGGACATTAGGAAACACTACTTCACAGTTAGGATGGCTAGGATGTAGAACCAGCTTCCTAGGGAAGTTGTTCTTGCTCCTACCTTGGGCACCTTCAAGAATAGATTGGATAGGTGCTTGGCTGGGGTTCTGTGACCCTGGCACTCATTTCTGCCATTGGTGAAGTGTCAGACTAGATGGCCTGCTTTAGGCCCCTTCTGACCCGAGATACTATGATACTATGATACCTGCACTGGATTACTCCCTAATTAACTGATTCCTCCTGCCCTCCCCTACAGCTGCCTTACTTCATCTGATCTTGCTTTTTTCCTGCCTATTGCTTTGCTGCTGAGTGCCTGGCTGGAGACCTGAGGCACTCCTGGACTGATCTTTAACAAACAAAGCCCCTCCACCACTCCAGCCATATTTTACATCTTCCCCATCAGCCTTCTCTGTATGTTTTTTTTTCCCTTGTGTGGTAAGTCCTGTGGTCCACTCCCCCTGCCCTGGTGTTTGTTGTGTGGCTGAGTAAGCCAGCTGGAGTTTTCACATCCCTTGTGCATGTTCTTCTCCCCCACATATCCCAAGCATAACCCTCTCATTTTTCTCCTGTGGGTCTGTAGCTCAGTCATTTTCAGCCCCCTTCCCCACACCTGCCATTTCCCCCACAAACCCGGCCTGCCTTTATTAGATTACAAGCCCCCAAAGAGATGCATAGCCCTGCAGCCACATGCCAGAGACAGAGTCCAGCCAACCTCCTCTGGGGATAGAGAAGCCTATAACTTACTCTGGAGGGACAGGTGGGACTCTAGCAGGGAACCAACAGGGCCAGGGGGGCCCCCACTACCCTGGCCAGGCTTTCCCCCAGAGAGATTTCTAAGCCCCTCCCCCAACATCAGGGACCAAGGGCAAGGGCAGTGGGAAGGGTTCCTCTTCAGCCTCCTTCACAACTGGGGATGGGAAGGGCAAGGGCCCTGGTCCCAAACCTAGACCACCAGTGCCTGAGGGCACCAGGGGCACTACACCAACTACACAACCACTCAGCCTGTCCCTGGCCCTAGCCCCTTCCCCACCAACACGGGCATGATCCTCAATGATCCTCTGGGGTCCCTTCAAGCCTGAATGTCTATGAAATCTATGAAACACAGCCTCCCAGGGAGGAACTACAGCTATGCACAGGCAGATGCAAAGTGACCTGAAGCTGCAGGGCCTGGAACTTCCACGGCTGGCCCTTCCAGTCTGGGTGGTAGGACCCTCTTTCCAGCACTCACTTGTAGGCATGGGGTGAAGTGCCAGCTACCTAAGTGGGAGAACCTGAACTTTGAGACCCAGATACAGGCCCTGGCTCAGATAATGGGGGCCTCCCAAGGTCATGGCAGCATTATGCTTTCATGGCCATGGGATCTTTCTCCTTGCCTTGGAGGCCACTGCACAAAAAGTGGTGAAGAGGGGGCTCATGGTGGAGGACAAGTATGTCCTTTTCAAGCCCCTAGAATAGGTGGGGCCAGGGTGGTCCCTAGCTCTGTCCTTCCCTACATCCCTAATTGGGTTCTACTCCCCTAGCTCCAAACCCAAGGGAGAGTTACCTCCCTGGTGGTGGACTTCTTGCCAAGACCTCAGCCTCTGCCACATATGCTCCTTATGTTGCCAGGTTATGATTCAGTTGGTGGCAGAAGCAAGGCTCAAGGGTGCCTTGCTATTCCTTTTCAGGGGGCCCTGGCGAGGGTTTTCTATACACTGGGGGACCTGCAATGCTTCTGGTGCCACACTCTGGGGCACTTGTGTCATGAGTGCCCCATGGACCATTAGAAGAGGGTATCCATGGGTTCCACTGGCAAGAAGGGTGCCCCTGCCACCTGTACCGCTCCCCTCTCAGGCTTCCCTACCATCTGAGCCACATCATCCAGTCCCCCTGTGAGCTCAGGGGACCCTGCCCCCAAACCAAGTTTGGCAGGGCCCCAGGGAGAGCAGGAGCAGCCAAGGGAAAAGAAGGAGAAGGGACCCCCTGATCCTAATCATGCCCCTGCTGCACCTTCTCCTTCTGGAGCCTGTCCACCTGAGGACCACCCAATGGCTGAGTGGACTGAAAGTACCCTCTGTGTGCAAAGCCAAGAGGAAGTCCTGGGTGTAGCTGGAGCCCTCTGACATGTAGGACTACTCCCCTTCTCTCTCCCACCCCCACCAAGACCAAGACACTGGATCCAGCATGTATGGGCCTACTACAAAGAACTCTTCTCCCTGGATCTGACCAACACTGAAGCCTATCGGACCCTCTGGGAAGGATTCCTGCAGGCCAGCATGAGTGACTGGGACTGGCTGGAGGCTTCTCTCACTCTGGTTGAGTTTTCAACCACCCTCCACCTGGTGCCTCCACAAGGTGCCAGACATCAATGGGCTCATCATGGAGTTCTATCAGGCCTTCTGGGATGTCCTCGGCCCAGACTTCACCTTGGTTGGTGTAACCCTGTCATGGGATGGGGTCCCCAGGGATGGCTGTGATGCCCCTAGGGCTCTGTGACCTTGCTAATCTTGCCCAGCGGGCACCCTTTTTCTCACCTGCCATGTTTCATTGGTAATTATCATAAATTTGGGCGCTGCCCTTGAGTTTGTTTGGACTCGGTCCTGATGGGCCCCACTGAACCCTGTGGGTTTTGGGACCCCTTTTGGGTTCTGCACAAAATTGTTGCCTCACAGGGCACCCTTAGTCTTATGGGATAGATGTGTGGTTCCAAATCCACCTCTTTACCATGCCCTAAATCTCACAGATGGTATTTACATTGTCTTTCCTGGGCCTTGCTATAGCTTGGCCCTTTGTCTCTCTGTAGCCCTGTCGCTGTGCCTCACACTGGTGCTGGGCTCTCCACAGCCCTGTCTCTGTGCTTCATGCTGGCACTAGGCTCTGTTCACCCCTTGTCACTGTGCCCTTTTCTGGCGCTAGGGTTCCTCCACCGGTATTTATAAACAGCAACTTAAATATGAGCCCCTGGGCTATAACATAATATAAGTGGTTCAGGGTGTGCTCTGTCCCTTTAAAAAGTCAAACTTCCCCCAGCACTAAGTTCCTTGTAGGCTAGGATACCCATTGAGCTCCTGGAGCCACTTCAGCCCAGTATGTAGTATATCAGGCAGTCCCTGGGCAATTCTTCCCTGTAGACTCCTTCCCCTTAGCTGCTGCCAGAGAACTAAGGCTCCAGTCCTAGCCCTGGGGTTTATATATGCCCAGGGCCCTGCCTCTTCTGGTCAGCTGGCTGGATTCAGGTGCAGGCTAATTTACTCATTAGCTTGTTGCCATAGTAACATGTACCTGTGGACTTCTGTCTGGCTCTTGGGGCCCTCTCCTTAGTCTGTTTATGCTCTTAAAGGAGCAGGCACCTTAGTGCCCTGCAATACACCCATATCAGAGACCTCCTGGATTATGATAGGCAGGAGTGGGTCCATGACACATGAAACCTGTCATCTGGTCCAGGAGGTGAAATCTGCCCTACCTCCTGACGCCCTTGCCTTTGTTGACCAGGTTCTGCATGGTGGCGGTTCCTGTCCCCTGTGTCTTCCAGCCTACCAGAGTTTGGTCTGCCTCACCCAGCTTCACGGCACTCCCCACTCTGCCACCTGAGCCAGCTGGAGGACACCAAACTGGTCCATTTTTCCACCATCCATCGCTGCCACCCCTACATACCTGTGCGCTGCATGATCCATCATGCCACCCTTGAGTTCTGTCCAGACACCAAGTGGTGGGACTCGCTCAGTGAAGGCACAGCTGGAACACATTAGTGGCTGAGCCTCTACTTCACCCTTATCTCACAAGTCACTGGAGACCTTCATAGACACTCCGGTCTTCTGCCTCTTCTGTGTGCAAAGAAAAACACTGGTGCACGTGAGACTTGAGTCTACCAGGCTGCAGCCCCTGTATCTCCACCTCCAGAACCTCCTCCTGAGGTTCTGGTTGACCTTCACCCCCACATCATTTTATTTTTGGGCATCCCATCCATGGCTCCAACAAGTCCTGGGACCTCCTGGTTATCCTCTTCCTGGCCCTGGCCAAGTGGGCCCTGTGCATGACCAGGAAGGAGGAGGCTCTGGCCGGGAAGGTGCCCAGGGACTGTGAGGCTGCTTTTCTGTCATTTGTCCATGAATGTTTCTGGGCAGAGCTCATTGCGCTGCGTTCACCAGCTCCTTGGATGCCTTTGAGGACCAGTGGGTGCAGCCTGAAGGGCTCTTCTTGGTGTCCCCCTCAGGCACACTTCTTTTCACATTTTGACCCTTTAATCCACATGACACTTCTGTCCTGTTTTTTTTTCATTACCTGTCCCAAGAATTTAGTTGTACCACTCATTCATTAGCCCCACGTGGGGTTATTAGTTAGCCAGGTAGGTGGTATGAGTGTTACAAATAGACAGGAGCTTCTGAGGCCTGACCAGTTGACATATTGGGACACTAGCCCCCTGTGTCAGCTGGACTGCTGAAGCAGCCCTGACTTAGAGTGGCCTCTGCACCCTTTACCCACTGCAGCAGTCTGGTAGCGGGGACTGCTGCCTGGTTGTGACCTGCTGCCACCTGTGACAACATCCACCACTTTGACCTGTGGCCCCATGGCTGCACACCTGTCAGAGAAAGGAGACTGCCTGACCACCTGGGCTGTGGCATGAGCACTGTAGCAGAGCTGTTTGGTCCTCTGGGCCAACTGTAATTGGGCTGTGGCTGCACAGCTGGCCTTTGTGGGGCACTGCTGCTATTTTTGCCCCTGCTCTTCCATTTGGGCAGCTATGTCCTCAAAGATGTGTTCACTGTGGTGGTCCACTTTGAACTGTCAAAGCATGTGCTCCTGGCTTGAAATGGCCAGGAGGCCAGCAACTCATTTGTCCTCCAGCTGGGTCCCTGGTGCCAGCTCCTCTGCCTAGGTCCTGCCAGTTGCCTCACTAGCAGGGATCCTGCCATTCCCTGTTTTAAAATTACAGATTCTCTGGAAAAAAAATACCAAAATTCACTCTTCAAAATATCCCCAAATCCATGCTCTTCCATGATTAAAGCAAAATGCCATTATCTATCTATCTATCTATCTATCTATCTATCTATCTATCTATCTATCTATCTATCTATGATTTGGACAATGTTTTATTGATATATTTACAACTTTAAAGAAATTTAGAAGCCTACCAGTGCCCCTATTATCATAATAACATAAGTTCTAAATATCTACATGCTTTGGTGTTTGCTTTTGGTTTTTTTTATCAAAGAAAAATCAGAGTTCCCCCTGACCCCTGTGCTAATGAGGATGTGGGGACAGATGCCCCTGAAGTCACAGCTCCTGTCAGCAGGTCCCAGCCTGTTTGGCAGCTGGGCATGCAGGGTGTGAGATGTTGGGGGGATGTAGGATTTGCAGGTGGGGGGTGGGAAGGGGTGTGGAGGGGTATGTGTGTGGGGTATGTGGGGAGTTCATGGGTGGGTGTGGGGTTTGTAGGTGGGTGTGTGGTGGGGGATGTGGGGTGTGTGGGTGGTTGTGGGGTGTTTGGGTGTTTGTGGGTGGTTGTATGGGGTTTGTGGGTGGGTCTGTGGGTGGGTTTGTGGGGATGGTATTATAGGGGGATTTGAGAGGGGAACTGCCACATGCCTGCCCTCTCACCCACTCCTGTCTAGTGGGGTGGGCTGGGCCAAGCCAGGTCAGGTTGGGTCTATTCAACATGTACACATCCCAGATCAAGCAGTGATGAGTCCCTGTGGGGCTGTGCCTGAAGCCAGACCATGGCCCCAACTGCCCGGCTGGCTGCTGCTGCCAGAGCTGCAGAGGGTGAGTGTTGGGAGGGGGCAAGTATGTGATAGCCCTCTCTTAAGCCCCTCCCTGACACTCCAGGTCCCTCCCATATCCCACCCCCCAACGCCCCCCAACGCCCCCCCACCCCCTGCCATATCCCTGCTAACTTACCAGGGACAGTGCCCAGTTCCAGGTCACGCTGAAGTCTTGCCCCACTCCTTTTTGACCATCATGCTGAGGCAGAGTGCTGGGGCAGAGTACTGGGGCAGCAGGGACACCATAAAGACACCCTGGGTCTCCAGTTGTCTCAGGGCATGTGTCTGGACTGTGCCCTGCCCTGCATTTTTCTGCAGGTTTTTTTTTTAATACTTGGATTTCCAGGTATCAATTTTTGAGCTGATGCTGCAAACATGCAGCAGAGCATGCTGTTCTTCCATTCCCAGCTTGCCTCTTGTGGCATCTCAAACTGTTTTGAGACACTGCAACGGGCACATGAATGCTCATCTGGATGCACTCTAAGGGTCCATTTAGCTCATTTCTAAGAAACTGAAAGCTGTGAAAGATTCATTTGTGGTTCAACATATGGGTGGGCCAGCTATGTCAGTCCTATCTATAACAGCCTGACAGCTTTGAAAATTATCACTGTCATATGGGTTGCAGATGAGCACACCACCTTTTTTGTTTTTATAGAATGGCCAAAGTGTCTGCTGTAATAAACTTGTGGGGATATAGAACTTTCCATGCTTTGACCCATCACCATCCTGAAGATGCTACTCTCATGTTTGTGTCCCTCTTCTGAATTGCATTTCAGAGTACTGGAGAAACTGAAGTTTTTAGTGGAACCAACATTTTTCAACATGTTACCAACATTCTTCATTTTCCCAAATGTTGCTGAGAACATTAAAAAAAATAATGAAGTAACAACATTCTACTAAATCATGGCAAAAGTTCTAAAAGGCACAGTAATTTGACAGTAATCAAAACATCTTCAGTCTTATCCACTACATGAGATCTAGCTTCAAATAAAATTTTCTTGTATTTTCCCCCCCATTTAGTTCATTAGAACATTTTAGTGTACATAGACAATCTTCTACTTAAATGCTAACAGCTGTACAAATCCAAAGGTCAAACCTGTATAATGTTTCATTCTGCAAATACTTCTCTTTTCTCTAACTTTATTTTAATTTTATCTTTTTACAGCTCTTGTACTTATACTTCTAATGAACTTCAAATCTTTCTGTGCAATGAATAATGCAACAATCAGAAATGTGTTTCTCATCTTCCTTATCTAAGTCTTTTCTCCCATTAGTCTGTTTACTTTTTTCTTTATTCTCAGTCTTCATGAAGCAATATTTAATTTATGGTGTTCAGTGGTCTCTATTATGGCCCTTTTTGTAAACTCATCTGAGATTTGTTGGTAATTTCCTACAGATTTTATAATGGTTTTTCATACACATGCTAAGTTTCTTTTACCCAGAGAAACAATTTCCATGTGCTTCCCATGTGGTGATATTAGATATTTTCTAAGATGGGGGGAAAAAGTAGTAGAAACACATCAGGCTAGAAATTTAAATCTAAGTTAAAACTTTTTTTAAAAGTGCCATTCTTTGCATTTTTTTCTCCACATTTGCTTTGGGTATGCTTATGCCTTATATCTCTTTTAAAGTTTCTTTCTGTTATGAATCCTATTCAACTTTTATTAATGTGAGCTGCTTTTTTAAAAAGTGAAGGTGTTAATGATTATTTCTGGAAACCAATTTATAATTTTGACTCATGACACTATTCATGCAGGAACAGGCTGGGGACTTCCAATCAGTGAAGAGGAGCAATGTCATATGACTCTTCTGATCAGTTTAACTTTGTATGGTCAGCACAGTAATTCAATGAACACTCAGTATAGCTGTATGGGTTTGATGGATTGAGAGCTCATTCAAAACATAATGAAAAAATAGATAAATAATTTTGAAGAATAAATCAAAGGTAGGAAATTAGGATCAAGTTGCTGATTGTTCCACAGTATGATCAGAAATAAAGTAAATTCATTGGGAAAATTATTGAGTGTGAAGGATGCACTCTGTAAGATAGAAAACAGAAATATTTGTATGTGCCAAATACAGGAATAACAGGTGCAATTTTAGATGAAGTTGATCTATTTTCACCAGTGTTGAATTTGCCTCACTGCATCTGGTAAGGTTGTGTCAAATCTACTGTTTCTCACAGTATTTTGACTTTGTATAGCTTTATCTCATTAATTTTTCTAGTTGCAAAGAGTTTCTTTTTTCTATTTTTGGTATTCTTGATATTCTATTATGCAAAATTCTATACCATTCCTGAAGAATAATTTACCTGCTTTGACATAAGCTATAATATGAAATATTTAGCAATAGCTACCACTATAAACTAAGACTCTAAGAGGAACAGGATTAAAATATTTTGCAGTATTGGTGCATAACCAATTTTACATACTGAGTTGTAGTATGCCAACCTGAGCTGTACTTTTCTGAAACTACTGGAGACAAAACTGCCTCCTTCTGTAATCTTATAGTGGTTAATAGTCATGGTAGTGTCCATCTGAAAGGGCCTTTGGATGTGATACCCCTCAAAAAAACCCAGATACTGTGAGAAGTAAGGCTTGTGATTTTAGTCCTCTGCTCTCTGACCTAGTACTGAAACTATACGCAAATATTAATGTTTGCACAGCTCATTCAATGCACATAACTATGCAGTAATATTATGATTTTAGAACATTAAAATAAACTGAATTAAGAATTGTTCTATAAATATTATTAACTTCACACAATCATTTTCCCCCTTTTTATTCCTAGTTCTTTCCACTCAGAAAGCTAGGGGAGCCTTGTGATGCTAATTATTTTAGGAGTTATGGTAGGTAATACTGAATGTTTTTATTTGTCAATGTGGCAGACTCACTAGAGTACAGTACAATTCTGGTTTTTGTTTTCAAGTACTTGAATAAAGTGCTCAGACTCCTTTTTAATTGCAGCATATAACCCAATTCCTTTTTACTGGAGAGAGTTTGCCAGTACTGGCTATGTAACATGGCAGCCATGTTAATCTAATCATATCGATTTCCTGTCAAATAAGGATTGCAATTGAAAATCTGGTTAGTATCTCACTATCTACTATTATAGTAAGATCCCTTTTAATATAAAGAATTAGTAAATGCAATTACAGTGGGAAAATGTTCCAACCAAAACTGTTGGATTGTAGAGTCCTAGTAATTTCAGGGTGTATACCAAAGCATAGTTTATGAATAGCTGCCTGTTATGTGAATAGCTCTCTAATCTCCCCATGGAAAATATTGAGAGGAAAGAGAGGAATTAATCTGTCACTTATCTGGCTTCCAAGGAGACTTGATTCTGTGGCTCTGAAGGCTATTAATTTGTTCCTTACTGACAGAGATTAGTGTCAGTTTCTTTCTAATTTACAGACTATAGAGCCAGTCAGTATAAATTGATGTTCCTTTTCTGAAATAAGTTTCTTCAGTCCTCCTTTCTCACTCTGATGGAAACATACAGTCATGCCTACACACTAGCAGGTGGAGTGGCTGGCCTAGGAAAACAAGAGGTGTAGCTAGCTGATTTTAGTGCTCAGGAAGCAAGACCTTTGGAAGCAAGTTTGTGCATTGGGTCAAGTTTGTATCTACTTTGGAAGACCAATTGAATCTTAAGAGCATCTCCTGCAGTTTCAAGAGACTGGAGTGCATGATCTATCAAGGGAGATGCAATCATAGAAATTTAGGATTGGAAGGGGCCTCAGGAGGTCATCTAGTGAATCCAACCCCCTGCTCAAAGCAGGACCATCCCCAACTAGACCATCCCAGCCAATGTGATCTGCTACCTAGGCACATTATTTGAAACATGATCCCATGAAGATAAAGACATAATTGCTGCTTACTCTCACACAGTTCTGATTTTCAGTACCACTAAGAGGCTAGCTTGAGCCCAACACTATCTCTTTCTGGTAGGTAGTTTTTGTTACCTGCCATCTAGTTTCTAATAGCTTGTAGTATTTAATTGAAGGGATACAGCCTGTAGTAAGACTAATCAATAATGCATAAAGACTAACTGTCAGATGCTGCTTGTTGGTTTGAAAAGGATGTATTTTGTGTACTCTGCATAGCCTTGACCCCAAAATCATGGCATTTTGCCCAGAGAGTGAAATCTAGCTCAGCAGTAAATCACCATAATTTGTTCTTTTTGACTACATTAAAACAACAGTCTGTAATAGCAAGGACCACCAACTAGGTTGTTTCTGCTGAATATCTTGAGGAACTGAATCACTGGAGCTTTCAAAAGTCAAATGTTACTGAGATGACTAAGAATATTACTTAGCAAGTATAGGATTAAGCTGTTCATCACCCAACAATCTGTGCTTAATTTTTATAACATCCCTATCTAGATTCTCTGGTGAAAGTTTTGCCAAAGCAGTATTGAAAACATAATAGGTTACTTTCACATGCTGTTAAATTTCTAATCATGGCATGGCAATCTAGCCATCATTTCCAGTTACTTTAAAATAAAACAGTTGAAATAAAGCATCACTTAAACTTGCTCTAGACAAAAAAAGTTATTTAAAGGGCAGCAAATTGTATTGCTAAAGTTTTCCACTGTTTGAGCCCAATTTGGTTGGCCTACACATGTTTTCCTGCTTTTATGGATCTTAAGATATGTTTTGATTTTATTACTTATAACAACATTTAAAATCCTTCTTGGTTTGTTTTCTTAGTGTGGAAAATAGAGTAAAATGGCAATCTTCAAAGCATTCAAGTGAATTCTTTAGAGACATTAAGCACATGGCTAGTCTTTGTGGGTGCATGTGGAGGGAATGCCTCTGGTGAAAGTTTGCCTAGAAGACTTCCAATTATTGTAAATAACTATCTGAGGTTAGGAATTCAGGATTCTATTTTAGGCTTTTTATCAGTTATATGAAAGTAAGTTGGATGGTCTAATTATCAGAAGATGTTAGTGTAATCATAGATCTGTCATTCTCAACTAGAGTGCAGTGACTTGGATATATGTATGGGGAGTCCAAGGTTGCACTGAGACCATACATGCGCTGGGCCAGGCAGTACAAGGTGATCACTCCCACCAGCAGCCTGAAGGAGTGAATATAATATAATTATAATTATAGAATCAATTAACAACATATCAATTAATAGTAAAATTACAATATTTATATTATAATATTCATAATAGAATTATATTGTTTTTTTGAATGGGCTGCCACTGAATTTTGTCAAGTTTTGGAGAAGTGCCGTGACTCTAAAAACCACTGTCCTAAATCAACTGCAGATTTCCTGTTTGTTTAACCTGTTCTACAGCTCCCTATGTCTAAAATGGGCATAATAATCCCATAGGTTACTGGCATGTTTTGGGGGGTAAAACAGTAGTTCAACTAGGTGGAGCAAGGAGGCACCAGCCCCAGGCATAGACTTAAAGGAGTCATCACTATGGATTCCTCCTTCCCCCAGGAGTTTATTCCATGACTGCCTGGACATAGGAAGCTCCAGCGTCACCTCCAGCCCCATGTGCTGTGGAGGTGGGGTGGTTAAGGTATATAGGATGCAATGCCTCTCCTTCAGGTTTTGCTATAGCAATTACAACCCTGTGCCAAGAAGTATATGGCAGGGTGTGGGGTGGGGGGAGAGAAGGAGGCAGCAGAAGCAGTTCTAGGAGTCTGTGTTCACAAGGCTGCTGCACCAGCAGGCAGAGAGATAATCTCTCAGCTACAGTATCTCAAGCTCACACTGCTACAGTAGCAGCTGCCACCCAAGTGCAGAAAGCAACAGCAGGTGAGATTCCACTCCCTCTCCTAGCACTTCCCTCCCACTCTCCAATAGTCAGCTGAACTCCACTCCCCCCCCCCCACACACACCTTTGCTTCTTGGTGGGACTACAAGGATGGACTTGGTGGGACTACCGCTGGACTACTGTGACCGGTTCTGGGCACTGCACTTCAGGAAGGATGTGGAGAAGCTCAAGAGAGTCCAAAGGAGGGCCATGCACATGATTAAAGGCCTAGAGACCAGGTCAAATGAGGAGACGCTGAAAAACTTGGAACTGTTCAGCCTGAAGAACACTCAAAGGGGCCTTAGTGGCAGCCTATAAGTATATTAGGGGCATACATCAGGGCCTGGGAGAGTCTCTATTCACCAAGACCCCCAAGGGGAGGAGAAGAAACAATGGCCACAAACTGATTGAGGATTGCTTCAGACTAGACAAAAGGGAAAACTTCTTTACAAGTTGAGTGCCGAGGGTTTGGAAAAGGCTCTTTCCAGAGGTGTTACAGTCACCCACCCTGGCAATCTTCAAAAAGTATCTTGACACTCACCTTGCTGGGGGTCACCTGACCCCAGCAGACTTCCCTGCCCATGTGCAGGAGGGCTGGAACCAATGATCAGTAAGGTCCTTTCCAGCCCCTAACAACTATGAAATTATGAAAGTATGTTCATTTAGGGCTTGATCCACCTCTTTCTTAGTGCTTCCTTTAGTTTTTAGATGTAAGGAATTGCACTTTGATGCATGACATCTCTCTTAACTAAGAAAAATAATACTTATGGCTTTCAGAGCCAAATGGGGTCAGTACAGGTGCTGTAGTGAATAATAGTGGTGACACTGATTGAGGGGCCTTGTCTATTAAACCTGCATTGTTTAACCTGATGAGTTGACTATTGTAATGTAAATTAAACAGTATAATTAGGAATCTACTGAATTCAAGGTGGCTGCCTGCAGGGATTGGCCTTTTTCACAGTCCAAGTATATGTCCTGCCCCTACCCTCAGATTGCCCAATGGCCCCAAACTGGGGCTTGCTTATTAACATATCATTTAATGACTTCTACAGGCTTAATCCCTTTATTAAGTCTGTGGAAGCTATTAATTGATGCATTATTAAGCAGGCTAAGCCACAGTTAATGGCTTCCACAGGCTTGATCAAGTCCACAGAAGCCATTAAACACAGGTTAGACTACTTAAAAACAATGCATCAATTAATGTCTTTCATGGGCTTTATCAGGGGATTAAGCCTGTGAAAGCCATTAACTGAAGCATTATTATTGAGCAGTCTAAGCACCTAATTAAGCTCTAAAATGACATCTCATTAAAACAATGCAATGTGCACCATTAATTGTAATGAATACCACCTATATGCAATTTATTATCTAATACCAACTACATACACTTTATTAATATCAACAATATACACTTTATTAACTAATACCATTTAAGTACTTATTAAACTGAAAACTGAAATATTTTATAAAATAAAGCTATACTATGTACATTAATTGTAATTAATACCAGCTATATACACTTTATTACAGGACATTATAGAATGGAGTTTACTGACATTGAACACTAACTTTAAGACTGGCAGTTCATTCTGTGTATTAAATGAGAGCATGCTACTTCCAGGCACAGTGGCTGGAGACATTCTCTGTCTCTGTGGGGTAAACAGTTGTCCATACACAGGGATGGCATTCTCAGCATCCACTGAGTTCATGGGAATGGTGAATCAGCATCTGCCAGAGCATTAAGATGTGGAAACTGGTCACAGACAGAGTCCCAGAACACAGGCACAGACATCTAGCACTCTTTGATTAAACTTAATCCCATAAGTGATACATTCATTGTAATGCTCCGTCCTTCATCCTGGGATTGCACAGTGGGATGTGAGCCCCCACTTTGACTGACAATGGGCTCCCTGTACTGAACCTTACAACCCGAATAGTGCTTGAAGGCTTTCTTGAAAGAAGACACCAAACTATCCACCTTGGGGAACTGCGTGCACCAGATGTCACTTATGGGGGATGGAATGCGTGTATTGCAAGTGACATGAACAGCATTGGGCAGCATTTCTTGGAGTGTATCAGAGAAAGCCATGTACTTGCATTGTTAAACAGGAAGGCTTAGATCTTGTTAAAGTCTACATGACAGTTACCTTCATGATGCTTTGGAACATGGTAGAAAAATTGACAGACATGAGGTGGGCTAGCTCAGTTTGAAACACAGGCAGGTCCTGGTCAGTCCAGCTCCCTGGTGCAAATGAAATGTACAGCACATAGTTAATCTGAGAGTCAGTGGCTTCATCAGCCACAATGGAAAGGAATGGTACTCTGCCAAGGTGGTCTTCGTAGACTGTAGATATGAAGCAATCACTGCAAGGAGACAGTCCTGACAAAGCTTATTGGCACATAGAAAACTGCCAGCATTTAGCATGTTTTGTTTCAGGAAATCCCTTAACTTCAGATGATCAAGCTTTTCCAGTAGTTTGTTTACCACTGCAAAAGCCTCCAGGAAGGAAAATGCTGCCTCTTGCCTTGCCAACCTGGCTTCTGTGGTCCTTTTAGACAGGGAGGACACAGACGCTTACTTCTTGCTCTAATCTTCAGCCTCTGCAGTAGCTTTCCTCTTCATGTGTGCCTTGGACTCCAGATGGCAATCATTTCTGGTTTCCCTGGACACATCCAGAGTTAGACTGGAGGTGATACAGAAGAGTATGCCTCCATCTGCATTCAGGGTCCATGCAGGATATTTTTCTGCATGGTCCACTGCTGAAATGTAGTTGGTGATCTTAGAAAACATCTTGGTGTTCGTCTCTGCTCTTTCTCAGGCGGGAGCATGAATGCTGCAGGAACAGGCCTGTGGGTAATTTAAAAGTCAACACCAAAACCCTTCTGCTTCCCTAACTGGTGCCTGACTGACTCCTGGACTGAATCTATACCAGGGGCTAATCCTCTGATTTTCTCCATCCTAACCCAACTCCCTACCTCTGCCTTCCCTCGCCATGCTTCAGGACACCAAGACTTCCTGCCATTTTCTGTGTTTGCAGCTTTCCTTTTCCCGGCTTCCCTGATCTGCAAGTTTGCACCTTTTTGCAAGGCCACATGTTTTTTTTGTGGAGACCACTTGAAATCATGGTTTCCATGAAAATTGCAAAATCATGATTTTGATAGGTCCCTAATTCTAATGTCAAAGTTTGAATGACTCATATCCAGATCATTAAATTATTATCAGCTTTAACACTATATTATACTATAACACAGGGGGCATCGTGAGAATAATGAGAATTGTAAGCTGATGGTATTTGTGATTTGTTAGTTATTATTTCCATTGTGCAGTGATTTTTGTGGTAACATAATTTAAGGTAATATTCATGACATATTTTGACAAAATTAATAAAAACACTGGCTTATATGACTGGTGTGTTAACAACCCCCTGAAATGGATTTTATAAAAATATGTATTTACAATGACCTACAAATAATAAAAGAAGATATGCATTTGATGCATATTGGTTGGGGATGAAGGTAGCTTAAAGATGCCTGTGTCACTCTACCAGTCTCTGCACTTCTGAGAGTTGCTCAGCCCCCTGCACATGTTGGAGAAATTCTGGCCATACTCCATCCTGCCCTCCATCTGGTTCTAGAAGGGGTAGAGTTTGCTCTCTTCTATGCTCATATCAAATGAAATATCCTCATGCCAGGTCCATTGACTTGTCTACCCTGAACCCAGGACTACAAAAAGCCTTAGTCTGAGCAGAATCCTTTCATTCTTTATAGCTGTTTTTTTTCCCCCTTGCCAAAGTAGACTATCCTGTGGAGCCAAAAGAGTTATGTAAAGCTCTGCTTGCAGTTTTCAAATTTTTTTTCATGTAGCTCTAATTTACATTGACAAAGTACTAATAAGCACCCAACTATTTTGCATTATTTTGCTAGGGCGTGATCTTGTAAAGGATCCTTGATCAAAACCTTTCATTCCCCGAAGTGTATTTTAAGGGGTACTTGTACATGTGATGCAATTAACATGTATACAAGATGAAGATGTCACTTTGTGTGTCTTAATAGTGTCATTGTGTACGTGTGCAAGACTTTTGGGGTTTTAAATGACTTTGCATTGTTGCAAATTAAACTATACCTGGATGTAGCAGAGTTTGCAATGTTGCAAATTCAACAATGCAGCTGTCAGCTCACTCCCCATTCGGTCACCAACACCACAGGAGAGGTGTGCAGGCTTCACAAAAAAAAGGATCAGTTCCCTCACTGCTTCTGCCTTCAGCAGGTGCCTTACATTAATAAAAATGTAAGTTAATAAAAATTTGCTGCAGCACACCTCTTAAGGCATTCTCCATTCCCATTCTTAGGGGCTCATTGTAGCTCATTGCCACAGCAAAATCCCGTGGCACAGCTGTTCAGAGACTCATGAACGGTGTATCCCCCACAGCCAACACATGCACAGTAAATGTATTTCCTTCTGCTTAGCTGGCTCTCTCTCTCTCCCTCATAGCTAACACATGGATGAGTCCTCTGTGAATATCCCATCAATGTGGCTTATTCATCAGCACCAGGTGACTGGAAAACTTTCTTTTCATCATTCCAAAATTTTTATGGCACACCAGGGAGCTCTTCATGGCACACTGATGTGCTGTGGCACACTGGTTGAAAAGCACTGCCCTAAATGACTTCACAGTTTTCAACTATATTCTTTTGATGTTTGGATTACTACTTATCTTTTAGTAGTGTTATATTGTTTAATATAGGATGAAGGCTTTCCAACTAATTTTTTATGTATGCTTGTGACACAGGTACCCACAGTATATTTACATGTACCTATTGATTGTCAATACCTACATTGGTACATTCAAATGCATCATAAATCTATTTGTAAGTTTAATACCTGTGCAAACAAGAATTGTATATTGGTGACTCAATAGCTGTTTTGCATTCATAAGGCAATTTGTGTATATAGAACCAGTTTTTGCATAAAAAGATTTCAACACACAAATCTTACAAGAAGAGGTTGTACCTGTTTTTAACTCTTAAGAGGTGCTGGCACAATCCACTACTTAAAATTACTATTGCTTTCTTTCCAAATAAACATGTTTACATAGAGTTGCTGATAAACTTTTCACAAAAATTATTAGCTAGATTCCCCCAGTGACAGAAGTCACTTGAACTAGTTAACAAGGATTTTTTTACTGATTAATACTGTGACCATTTTTAGGGTTCTAATCCATGAGGTTGTTTGTTCAGGAAAACGAAAAGTTTGCTACCAGCTAGACTTACTCTTTCAGTGCCTTAAATCAAACATACCCTGAGGTCTCAAGCTGAGAAAAATAAATATTTGCAAAAATAGTTGCTGCTTGCAGGAGGGCTTCTTAATATGATTCCTCTCTAAGACTTTCTTTTTCCTGCTTTTCTAGTTTTTCAAGGCTTACAGTCACCGTGGGTATTGAGGAAGAGTGCAAAAATGGGTAACAGCCAAGGCACATGAATTAACAGAGAAGACTATAAACAGTGACAAGATACTATATCAAAGGTCTCTTAACTTAAATGTATGCATGACTGGGTTGAAATCAGACAGAACCAATGGTAAGGTAATATGGTAGGGACAGAAATATGCTGTTTGTAAAAGTACAGATGAACAGCTGCTTAACTGTGTTCTTTGCTCTTACAAAATTCTTATTAAGCTATCTTAAATTCTGTTTTATGTATCAGTGCAAAGCTTTCATCTCACCATACATAGCATATTTTGATGAAAGAGGAAATAGGTTTTATAAGCTAGGAAAAAATCAATAAGTGAGCTTATCCCACCTTGTCATCTTTTTTTTTTATTTGGGAACATTTTTATTCATTGTTTAACTAAGGAAAATAAGACTGGAAGGGGCCTCCTGGATCAGCAAATCCAGTCTCTTATCACAGACAGCTGAATCCTATTATCCAGGGGTTTCAAACATGTGTCCCACAGAGACTCTCAATCTGGTCCACTGGAAGTTGTGGGGGAAGTGGTGGGGAAGGCATGGCCAGGCAGGTGGGGTATGATGCAGACTTTAGGTTCCTCAGGCCCAGGTGGACATGGTGATCAGAGGCAGGCAGGTGAGTGAGGGCTGATGCAGCCCTGGTCACCCTCTGGTGTTGACTTGACATGTACCAGATCAACTCTCATTATCTCAAAATTGTGCTGTTAGATGGGAGGTTATGACACAATTGCACATATACACACACAAAAATCAATTAGGCGCACACACACACACAATTAGGCACATACACACACACAACTAACTTAGGCAGGTGCACATACAAAATTACCAGCCTAGGCACATGCACAACTATCACCAATTCAAGCACATACACACTATACATACCAAAAAATTAGACAAAATCAGTTACCAATACTCACTACACGTATACAGATCACTGATTTGTATATCATGCACACAATGACATTATATATTCAGCAGTTCACACACATATCACCCACCTACACATGCACACAGGTGAGCTCCTAACTTGGGTGGTACGGTGTGTATGTGTGTGCTTGGGGTACTTGGGAGAAGGTTAAGGTGAGAGAGTGAAAGTTCCTGAGACTGGGATTCGAACCAGTAGACTAGAAAGAAGCTGGGCTGAGGAACAAAGACTGGGGTTACTTTAGATTAATTAGGGCTTCATATTACTTTAGATTAGAGGCTGTGGGTGAAGCTTGTGAAGGAGCTGAGAAATGCAGTGGTGGAGCAGGAACCAGCACTGAGGCTGGAGATCAGAGGTAAGTGGAGCCCAGGGAAGCTGGTGGAGTGGGGGCTGGGTCAGGTGACTTGACTGGGACTGGAAGGCTGTGAGGAAAGTGCTGGGAGGACCGGGGGCAGGTCAGGGGACCCAGGGCCAGGCTAGAAGACTGTAGGGGTGGGGGAACCAGGTAAGACTAGGGCCAGATCAGAAGAACTGGGGCCAGGCTGCAAGGTTGTGTGGAAGTGCTGAGAAGACCAGGGCTGGGTTGGGGGACCTGGGGCCAGGCTAGAAGGGTTCAGGAGAAACCAGGGAAGACTGAGGCCAGGCCAGGGGACCCAGGGCCAGGCTAGAAGACTGCAGAGGGAATCAGGGTAGACCGGAGCTGGACCTGGGGAACAGAAAATGACGGGAGTGGGGCAGAGAGTGAGAGAGAGGCAGTGAGCGGAATTAAGAGGTGATCAGGAGTGGGGAGGGGTTAGAACCAAGAGGAACTGGAATTAAGATGGGGCTGGGGCTGGGATGCGGTAATGCACAACCCAACTCAGTGTTCCAAATAACAGTGGGTTTATTGGACAGGAAAAGATGGTGACACAATATACGGGCTCTAGAGCTTATTGGTTCCTTTACACCCACTCATACATGCACATATAAATGGCAGCAGGGGTTGAAGGCGCATGGTAGAGGGGCTGAAGTCCAGGAGGAGAGAGAGACAGGGTCCAAGTTGGAGAAGGAAAGGTATGGGTAATATCTACTTATCCAAGGCTGAAAGTTGGTCCTTGATGGCCAGTTGGGGTCTCCTTCAGCAAGATGTTGTCCAGAGCAGATGGCTGGCAGGACCTCTGAAGTGGATAGGTGATGTGACATGGAGCTGGTCTGATCTGGATGGATATGACCTTCCCACTATGTCTGTCTTCACTGCACCCTTTTATAGGGGCAAACCTTCTATGACCCTAGTGGCAGGGTCATGCCCAGGTAAGGGTCAGCCCCTGGTGTACTAACATGAGCACTCCAGGCCTAGGACATGCAGTTTCAGATGTCTGTATAGTGGGTTGGCTGGTTTCTGCAGCAGTCTTTGTCTTCCAAATCTTGAGCCAGGGAGGATGATGGTTGGGCTGTCGAGTTGATGGTTCGCTCATTCCAAGGGAGCTATTTTTAGATGGATCTACTGCCATTGTCTGTCAATCACCCACTCACTTATTGAACCAGTTTACATGGGAGTAGGGTCATGAGTCACACAGTTACAACAGAGTTACAATAGAGTATGCCTGGGCAGGGGACACAAGATGGAGAGTTGACATTACAAGATGGGGGCTTGACATGACTTATGCTAACTTACACATGTATTCCAAAAAAAAAAAAAA
>JAGPOW010003642.1:61116144-61152126 GCA_030014935.1 Caiman crocodilus | reverse complement strand
AAAAAAAAAAAAAAGTAAAAATCAATAAAACAGTAGTTACATTAATATAAACATAATAATTATACAATATAAAGTGGTGCATATCGATATCAAAATAGCAGGACACTTATTTGCAAAGAAGGAGAGAGAGAGAGAGAGAGAGAGAGAGAGAGAGAGAGAGAGAGAGAGAAAACAAACAAGCAAACCAAAAAACCTTGCTACCAAAATAAAAATGCTAAAGCTTATCCTACATCTTAGCTTGCTCATACTTATCTATAGGGAATAGAATAGAGAGGGAGAGAAAAAGTCAGAAATAGGGAGGGAAGGGAATGAATTTATATATATATATATATATATATATATATATATATATGCGTGTGTGTGTGTATATATATATATATATGTGCGCGCGCACGTGCGCACACACACACACAGAAAACTGGGGGTTGTGTTACACCGGCTGCTTTGTCCATCACCATTGCTGTGGTACCAGCTCTTCAGCCACCAGCTTCATTGCCGTTGTGTGCTGGAACTGGCGCTACCAAGTGCCCCAGGTTGGAATTAGAGCTGCATGGGACAATAGTAACATCAGCTTCAGCTTTGTAATGAGTCATGCAGTGGGTGCTGTGCCATGAACTCCAGTTGGAACTGGAGCTAGAGCTAGAGCTGCTGTATGTCCCAGGCTAGTTCCAGTCTGAAAAGAATCCCAGGGTCAGATCCAGCCCAGGGCATAAAGTGAGTTTGATGCCCCAATATAATTTTCTGGAAGGAATTATCAAGCTTCACTTTCAATGTTGTTGGGGTTTGGGCCTATTTTTTCCTGTTGGAAAGTTGTTTCATAATCTCATTGCTCTGATGATTAAAAATGTTCTTTTAGGCTGTTTACAGACTTCCCCCCACCCCACCCCCATGGTGGTGTACTTTAACTTCCAAGCACTCCTGTACTGAGCCCAATGGCCATGAGAGACTTGTGCCTCCTGAATCCGGGGCGGGACAGCTGCAGAAGCCTCTGATGGAGGTGGCCGGGGGGGGGCACCAGCCCTATTGACAGCATCAGTGTTGATTGTCATCGGGGGGGGAGGGGCACATGCAACCCCTCATGAGCTCCCTACCAGTTGCCTATGACAATGGCTGCTCAAAGGAAGCATTGCGTTAGATGGACCTGGCTTACCTAACATCTGTATATATCTGGTGCTTCAGTGGGTCTTTTTTGGAGCTTTTATCTGATAGCTGATTGAGTCAGCTATCAGATAAAAGCACCAAAAATCTCTACTGAAGCATCCACTCTATGCAGATGCCATGGAGCCAGGTTGAACTAATGTTCTGCTTCTTCCAGTAAAGTGTTTTCCCCCCCACATCTGTCAGCACCCTTAATTTCCAGCCTAGAGTTATGTTTCTCTGATCCTAACCAAGAATCTTACTTGAATATGCATCATAGATAAACAACATTAACAGAGGAGCATTGCAACAATCCATGAATTCAGCAAAATTCTCAGCAGCAAAATATAAACAAAAACACTTGACTGATTAGAAAGCAACATACACAAAATAAGAAAGATCAGATAATTCCCTGTAAGCTTTTCAACCTTAGTATGATCATTGTGTTCTATTTCTATACTTGTGTCTAAGACCCTCTAATACACACATGAAGAAGTGAATCATGCAAAGATAAATGGAAATCTCTGACAAGACAATCAAATAAAGTACTAGCAAATTGTAGGTCCTGTAAAAAGAGCCACAAAGCAGAGAGGAACATGATGATAAAGAATCTAAGTCCATTTTGTATTCATCCCAAATGGATATATGTTCTCTATTAAAGGGATTTAAATGTGAATTGAAAATAGATTTGAGGATGTATAATATTATCTAAAATCAGAAAGAAAATATGCTGAAAGTTCAAATCCTGCTTTAGATAGCATCCTTTTATAGTGCATGCAAGTCCAGAATGAAAGTGGAAATGTTAAACCTGAATACTGAATGATGGTTTAGGGGCTATTGAATGGATTAAGGAGAAACAGCTTTTACCATTTTTGTTCAACATTTGTGTGATTCACTGTGGTGGTCTTTGATAAAAACCTGGGCATTCTTCAGGGGTGCTTAAAAACTTCATCCTCTACTTCAGTGGCCTTTCTACCATAAAAAACCACAGGAACAATGTTGACCTTGCCCTAACACTTCTTACCACTAATTCTACCTATGGATAGCAGATTACCTTTCTACTTTGTTTTGTCTTAGAGATAGCAAAAATGCCCTCTAAATTTAGGAACTTCCCAGGGAGCTTCTGCCTTCCCTACAGCCCCTCCCATAAGCTTTTTGACTGATTGGAATCTGTATTTAAGCTATACCTGGGAATCAGAAAGACTTCACCATCAATAACATGCATGCCAGTGAATGAGGACATTGGTGGGCCACCGGTCAGCCAGTGACCTGTGCCAGTGACTTCAGAATATTTATTATATGTTAATTCCATCATTTTTGTAAATAACTTTCACTCAGCTATTTGGGTAATTACTGTTTCTTCTGCAGATAGAGACACAAATGTAAAACTAGGTGTAGAAGGTCTTAGCAGGCTACAGCAGGCTACAGCAGTGGCTAGACTGGAGGTACAAAGATGCACTGAAATACCATCTGCTAAGTTGGGAGAATCACAACAGCCTAATACATATATATTTTATTTTGAGATACTGTACGCCTTTAAAGTGTGGGTGTACTCTGAGAAGTGTTTGTGAAAATAGCATCTTGATTTTCCATGTTCATTGCATCTCCTCTTTCCAGCTCACATTTGCGAAGGGTAGAGGTGAAGCACTGAGTTTTATTTTTTCTTACCAGTCCTGTAAAGGATCTCAAAGTCAAGCTGACTTCTTTCTTCCCTACTCATCACCACCAGTAGTAATGTTTATGCAGGCAATACTCTGTCCATGGTTTCACCTGCACAAGTTTACAAGTTCAACTCCAGTGGGGCTGCATATGGGAGACTGGAGACATCATTTGGTGTTTAAATAACTTTTTACTAATGATTCTTGAGTGATAAGACAGCTAAATCAGAGGGGAGACAAGGCTGTCTTGGTGTTGCAGTTGGAAAAGAGGTAAAATAAAAATAAAATAAATGAATAAATAAATAAATACATAAAAACTTCTACAAATTTTATATAGAAAATACTCTGAATCAGAGTTGGGCAGTTATGGTTCAGTATGTGCACAAACACTTAAATCATTTAGCAAAATACATTGCATTCCTTATTATTTACTGTTTGTTAAATATCCTTAAAATCTGTTTCCGATTATCCCATTGTTTGGGGAATTGTTGGTCTTTTTGCAGACAGCCATATTTATGTAAAAGGACCATTCATACATTAATTTGAGTGTTGCCCATTTATTCTCTTAATTTACCAATTTTATTTCACTATTCTCTTCTTGTTTAAAAAGTTTCAGCCATCTAAACAGGAAGTGAAAACAGTATCATGTGATGCAGGTAAACAAACATTTTTGTACTATAGTACTGAGTTGTCACAACAAACAGTCCATAGAGCCCCATAAACTGTAGTATTTGGCCTGCCTCCTCAGTGAATACTTGTGAAGTATAAGTACAAAATCCAGGTAAGAATACACATTATACATGATAACAAAAAGGGCTATATTTGTTACATCATGTTTTTGTAATTCATAATTTGATTGCAGTTCTTATGAAAGCATATTGGAGCAAATCTGTTTAATAAGGTGATATTTTTATTAGCTGCATATATCAAACAGGAATAATGTGTTCCGGAGACATTAAAAACTTTTAAATTTTAGCAATCAGCTCTCTCTCATTAGGGTAATAATGAGGCATTTGAGGGAATATGATTATAAAGAGGAATGTATTAAAGCCCGGGACAAACACAAGAGTGTGTCTAATAATTCAATTAAATTGCTGAGGGTCTCTGAACAGGGCCAGTGAGTGTTACTTAATTCTTTGCCCTTCCCCACCTCAGTTATACTCCTCCTACATGCCCTTTACTTAAGGAATTTTCAAGGTCACCACATCCAGCACCTCCTCACAAGGTAGGAGAGAAACACACAGAAGCCTTCTTGCTTTAAGTTATGATAGCTGGCTATGGGGCCCCAAAGTATCATGCAAGAGCTCTGAATCAATGGAGTTGTGCCAATCTCCAAATCCAACAATTCCCTCTTCCTTCATTTAAACCTCTCTTTCACCGAAATGGATATGGGCCTGTAATGAGGAATCCCTGCACCCTTATAGAGTAGAAGATCAGGGGAGAGAAAATGGAAAAGGCCCCTTTAAAGTCAGAATTGCTGTGCCTGGAAGGGGTGGAGCCAGGGTCTACATAAACCCAGAAATGGAGACAAGCAGGGCACTCTGGCTCAGACAGCATGTGAGTGAGGGGCTCTCTGAGACAACCTGTAAAGTGTATGTCCAGAAGGGCTGGAGTTGGGATGGACGGTAAGCTAGTGGGGAAGGCCTGGGGGAAAAGGCACACAGGGAGTGGAACAATTTAGTTAGAATTGTTTGTGGTTTTATTTTGGGCAAGGTATGTTCTGAGCTGCACTAATGATAACCACTAATTAGGCCAGACCTGGGAAAGCCCAGTGATGTGAATGATGGTAGAAGGCATGTGAGGTATCCCTCTGGTGGAACTGAGGGCTGACCCTCTAAACATTATTCAACAGGGCTTGGCAAGTGAGACAGGGAGGTCACTGGGGACACTGGATTTTTAAAAAGTCAGAAGTTCATTGCCAGGGAGCCCATGAATGAAGATATCTAGGCCTGCTATAGGGCCATGGACATAAGAGTTGCCTCTGCTCATTTTTTGAGAGCCTTCCTTTCTCCCTAGTAATAGAATTCTCAATCATACAACTGTGGCTAATTTTCAGACCTTCCATGTCACATAAGTGGCACAAAAGATCTAGAAATAGGGCAGAGAGATTGCCTTGTATTTTTAAACATGTGAGGGCTCCGTGTGTGAGTGTGTGTGAGAGACAGAGTGTGTGTTGGAAGCTTTGAATAGAGAGTATATAAAATCTAAGAGTAGAACATTTCAATTATCACCTGGAGATAGATTCTTTGCTTTCAAATATCTAATTTAGAAGTTCTCTTTCTGTGGATGACCTGGAATAATTATGCACAAAGACACCTTGAGAAAAATATAATTCCATGCATTTCAGAATTTCTGTCCTACTGACTTCAGCTCCTCAGAAATATTTAAATCAGATTGCATGATATTAGTGGGACTGAAGTGGTCTGTAATAAAATGCTTAACTGAGTTATGCTTCACTACAACTCACACTTTAGAGTTGTGGGAACCGCAGATGCTCAAGATGTGGGTCTATAGTTGTTTTCAAAAGAAGATACATGGTAGTGAGTGGATTAGGTTTAAAAAGAAATGTTTGAAGAGATTCACATTGCTGGAACTCAGGAGGGGTTGAAATACTAATGCTTATTTTTCATTTGAAAAGGTGTGGAGATGCTGTGAAAGATCCTTTTTCAATACTTTGTGGTTACATTTCCAGAGGAGTAGAAAGATGCATAAATAAAATTGAATAAAATTCATGGAAGAAAATATCAGTGTTTAATTCTGAGGAATAAGAGTTGACAAAAGAAGTTTCCAAACTCTTCAGACCAGTAGACTGCTGTCAGCTCTCAAAATCTCAGGCTACCCTGAACCTCATTATCAAACTTTTAATTGAAAAGAGGAGTGTGGAGTGCTTTTTTGGACTAGCATCAAAACATTTTTCCATAGTGCTGTGTGCTACTCTATGTTTTATACCTATACAGTCATGGAAGACAATCATTCTTGACTGTGAGGGACTGCTAAAGATCTGGCTTAAACACCTAACACTATTAAATTAAAAAAAATATTATCAATACATTCTTTATTGAATGCTCTTTAAGAACATGTGGTTATTATTCTTTATCTAGTGTGTTATTATTTTGTAGACCTTTGGACTATACCTTGCTCGTCATCATTATTCCTGTACAGGAAACATACAGCTTGAAGCTAGAATTGCATAGCATTTCCATTTCAGTGGGTGGAGTGGGATGGTTTTTTTTTTCTTTTCCCTTTCTTTGCACAGATTTCCTGTTAATAGTTTTTCTCTAGGTTCTCTTTCATAGCTTTATGACTTTTTAACTATTGATCCAAAACCAGAGATTATGGAGGGAAAGCTTAGCCACAAATTCCTTCATTTACCAATTAGCACTACCTCACTGCTTCCATCAGCCACAACTCCCATTACTACAACACACCTGAGGGAGTGGTGATGGAAGTTGGAAATTACAGTTTGCTTGCATTAGGGAGAAGGCACATTGGCTGTGGACTGGGTGGGTAATACAGAATCTCGACCTGTAAGCCAGCTACTCTGCCCCACATAAATTTGGTGGCAGCCCTTGCAGCAGGGTGGGCACTGATGAGTTATGGTGAAAAATTTTCTTTTCTCATTTATTTTTTCCCAGCCAACCTCAGCTTTTATTAAATTACTGAGATGCCTCAAATAAAAAAAAAAAAAGAATTGCCTGTTGTATGAAAAAGCTATTTTGCTCTATGCTGACTGACTCTGAATAGACCGATTATGGATGAATTTATATCACAAAAGAAGAGTGTTCCAGGATTCCATTTTCATGGCGTAGGCTAGCCCATATTTTAAAATTGGCTCTTAACAAGTCCAAAAATAGATGAAGTACACTTATTCATGCTTTAGCTGAAATTAATGTGCCAAAACCAATACTGCTGAAGGAGTACAGCAAAAACTGTATTTCATTTGTTACTTGGTAATCATAGAAAATTAGGGCTAGAAGAGACCTCAAGAGATCATTTAGTCAGCCCCCTTGCTTGAAGCAGGACCATCCCCAACTAGATCATCCCACCAAAAGCTTTGTCTATCTGAGTCTTAAAAACCTCCAAGGATGGAGATTCCACCATTTCTCTGGGTAACCTGTTCCAGTGTTTTACTACCCTCCCAGTGAGAAAATGCTTCCTAATATCCATGGGCAACTGGTACCTCCTGAGTCAGGGGGGGATACTTGTCTCCCCCCGTGGCCAGTCAGCAACCAGGCAAGAGTCCCCCCTCAGCCGATTGCAGTGACATGGAAATACTGAAGCTGCAACTTGTATTAATTATCAACAGTTCATCTTAGAAGACCAAAATGTATCTTTTCAGATTCCTTCTTAACTTTTAAATGTCCCTGTAACTGTCCCTGATCAAATTTCATCAAGAATAAGTCATTCCAATAAAGGAGGTAAAATGAGTTATCTGGGTTTATTATACGCTTCTACATGCCACTGATAAAATAATCATGTTTTTTAGAAATCTTGTTTCACTCATCAAACTTGGTGTTTACTCCTGGAATAATTGATTCCACCTGACTCTGCAAGTAGTCTCAGTATCAGAATCTGGTCTTTAAAATTTTGGGGGGGGGGCAGGGGGGGAGAAGCCATTAGCTTAGCTCCCTGTAACTCATATTCTGTATAAAAAACAGATACTCCAAAACTAAAAAGTTGAATACATAAGTTGATGCTTTTTTGGTTTTACATACCTTCAAGTTCAACTGTTTTCACTGTTCTACTATCATGATGTGGTCCAAAAAAAAACAACCCAGTTATGATGGATGTTGTGGTACCTTCTTTGAAGCAATACTGAAGTCAAGAAAAAAGAGAATTTTGAACTGTATTTTGGAATTGAAGGCAAAGCATATATACCAGTGTGTAGCAAACATACCTTTTTTCATACTATGGCCAGCACTTGGAAAATGGCCAATTAGGGTTCCAAGATGGGTTTGGCAAGTTGGTGGTGGTAAGCAGCATGGGACAAAGTGCTGTGATGTCAAATGTGGGGCAGTAGGAGGACACTACATCCTTTCTTCCTCTTGGTAGTCAACAACTGAACTACTCTTGTTTCTAAATGATGAAAAGATACGTCTGATTTGGACAGACAGCAAGACTCCTTGTTGTCTGAAAGTTTCCTTTGAATATACTGGAGTGCTTTGTAATCAGAAATAATCATCATAACTACTACTGTAGATCACATCACCTAATGAACTGTATCTAGGATGAGAGCAAGGAATACTTGAATTCTTATCTGGGTCACCAACTCTGTGTTGTGGCCTTAAAACAAATTACATGGAAGATTTGAGAGATTAAGTATGTGAGAGAGAGCGCTAATATTTACCAATCTCACAGGGGTTCTATGAGCAGTAATTAGTATTCATACAACATCTTTAACATGCAAAATATTATGTTTGGATCCATGTGTAGCTCTCATGGTTGGTGACAGCCACTTGCACCATCAAAGTAAATGGTGTTCACTTACACAAGTTACTTGCAGGTGATTCATACTTGCAAGTGATTGCTTATCTACACCTCTACCTATAGTACCACTGAAAGTTCTGTATTTTGATTGCCCTGAAGCAACAGCTAAACTTAATATATTTTTCTGTAAAATTTTCCAGTATATGGTAAATATACTAGGAAATATATTAGAAGCATAGCAGGTAATACTGTAACACCCCAAATTATGTGAAATATATAAATGCATTCTACTGGCAACCTAATGAAAAAGTCATCATCTATCCAACTCAGAATGTTTACATGTTTTTAATTTGTTAAAGATTTATATTATGAGAAAAATGTATGCAGAGGTCACATAGCGGGCACACTTGCACAAGATGTTTACTGTGGAGCTACCTAATTAGCTTCTCAATAAAGTCTCAACAGCTACATGTGCAGTCCTAGTAGACTGCAAGAAACTAATCAAGTTCACTACAAGGGTAAGTTAGTACTTGTAAATATGTGCAGCAGCACACATGCAGATGCTGATGGTGCTGGGTGAGGCATGAGGGTACTTCAGTGTGGGGGCTGCCTGCTGGCTAGCTCTGCACTGGAACACCCTTATGCCCCAACCAGCTTCTCCACAGCACATTGAGTTGGGTCAGATTAGCCTCAGGCTGGCAGGCTAGCCTCCTGCCAGCTGAGGCACCTGGCTCAAGGTGCTGCAGTCCTAGGTGCACATTCAAATGCAGCACCCAGGAGCAATAAACTCTGCTACGATATGCACTAGAGTTTATTGCTTTGTGCTAATAGCATATGTAGATGAACCCAGCCAGTGCTAATGAGCAAGATGAAATTATTGCAAGTTTTTTTAATTGTGTAACAGTTTGAAGGATATTAATATAAGTCATATATGAGAGAAAGCGTGCTGTTAAAGACAAACTGTATCCAGAAACTTAACCTCCTGGTATTACCTCCCAGTATTAATCCCCATACAGCAGTGGTTAAAATGGGACACTTGAATTGCCAGGATTTATTGCACTAATATAAATCCTAAGTAACCTCAAGAATTCAATCAGTAGGAACATCTGACAAGTTTGAATGTCATTGACTGCTGTAGAAAGAACTTTGCTGGAAAGCCCAAGAGTTATAGAGCTGCCATGTTGACTTAAGAAACCACGTACAAAAGTTCTCTCAACATTTTGCACTTTTGCACTTCTGGTGGTTGAAATCTGGCAAAAGCTGTCTAACTGAGAGAGTCTCTCCACCCTTCACTGTCTCTGACACCAACTTTATATGGAATATAGGGCATACTTGAGGATGAGGCGAGAAGGAGACAAACAGACAGTGCAGAGCATAGATCTGCTCTGTCAGTTGTCAGCTGGTGTTAAAATTCTTGATGACCTAGAGCCAGAAAGCTGTTTCATATAACTCAGGAGAGAATCTGACCTGTTGGGTTTTAGATTTGGACACTTAAACCTCAAAAATGTGTAAGTTAGTTTGGGGAATTGTGAAATGCAAGCTTAAGGCTTCTGCTTATTTATTTCTTAAATTTTGTCTTATTACACTGGTGTTTCTATAATCTTCATAGGACTTGCTGGATATTACTGTGCACAATACATAGTGTTAATAAGTTAGAGGAAAAGTTTGGTTTGTTTTAAATGATTTTGAGCATTTAAGGGGAAAGTGTTTAGTGAAAGTCTAATTCGAAATCCCAATTTTTAAAGACAGTTGAGAGTATGAAACCCAAGTTTGAGTCTTAATTCTAATATAGTAACTGCCTCAAGCTAATTGACAATAAATTCTGATCCTGGTGAAATGGGCTTGTCCTTTCCTGCCCTTTATTAATGTCATACCAGATTTTTCACTGCTGATTAAGTTTCTTCACTTTGGGCTAAGGTGCACTGAAGTTACCTTATGTTGTTTTGTAATGATTGAGTTGTGAGTAAAAGTTTCTGGTCATTTCATCAACATGGATAATCCCAATGGCAGTAGAGCATTTGGACACATTAGGTCTGATTTAGACCTCACTTTAAAAGGGGTATCTCACCAGCCTAGTCTCTGCCTCCAGCCCCCCTCTGTCTCTGGGCTGCCTGCCTGCCTCATGTACCTACCACACCTTGATGTAAATAATGTTCAGTTGGTAGTTTAGCAGGAGGCTACCCTTTTTCTTGCCCTTTTGATCACCAGCGTCTTACTACAAACTCCAACCTCCCCTCATATGTGTTCCATGCCTTGCAGATGACATCTCCAGTTTTTATTCATACTCCATCCTGTGGCTGGCTCAGGCTTATTCCTCGATTAGGATTCTTGCACACTGCCCTCATGGGTCACACACATACTGCCCCCACCCCCACACAAAGGCCTCTAATACTCCACCCTCTCTAACAGGGTCTCTCTCATCCATCACCCACTCTATTGCCCTGCTCCCCTTTGGAGTGGCTCCTCTAGGTCATCAGGTTTAGTTGCTTCCACTCCATGGCTGACCAGGATGCAGCCTTTTGGGCATTTCCCACTACCCTCATCTTTGCTGGGTCAGGCACTTCTACAAACAGGGGATACAAACAGGGGGCTAACTCCACCCCTCACTAGGTATCCTTACACCAGACTCACCCCCTCTCAGGGCCTCTACTTTCACCACCTTACTGGGGCTCCAGGGTCCCTTGCCTTCACTCTGAAGCCTCCTACTTGGCTCCCACTATGCCCCCAGGCTTTACCCAGCAGCCTGGGTGGGCCCCAGGTCCCTTCTCTGGCCTGGGATATGCCTCAGAGCTCCTAATGAGCCTGGGCTGCCCCTGTACAATCTCAGTTGCACCAGGGATGTGGAGCTGGGGTTGGAAGGTGCCTCATAAATACCTTTCATTGGGGAGGCAACTGGCCTGGTGTTTCCTAGGAGCACCCACATCACCAGGTCACCCTTCTCTAGCAAGGTGCAGTTTTGGTCCAGGACCAGGGAGCCCCCCAGCTCTTGTTCTTACCTCCACAAGTTTTACAAGCAGTAGCTTAGTCAACTGATGTTGCTACCCCCTCTGCAAGCAGCAACTACTGACTTTATATGACTGGCCTGTGTTTGAAAATGGCTGCCCTAACCAGCCATCTGGCCGCTCCATGCTCCAGCCCTTAAAGTGGCAGTGCACTGCCACACTCACATACTTGAGTGTTTATTTCTAGTAACTCTGCTGCACTCCACAGAGTCCTACCAGTATACATGAGATAAAAGGCAGATTTTATCAAGCTTTCTTTACACCATGAGACTTGGTGTAAGATATCTAAAGGCTTCATTAGAAGAGTCTCATACAGATAAAGTATTGCCCAGGAGCAAGGTACCCTGCTGTGAAAGAGTAATCTGTATATTTTTCCAAGGACTGCTCTCTAGAATTAAAAATCAGTGTTTGTTTCCATGCGTTCAGTGGTGCTAGCTTAGTTTTACAGTGAACACTAAGTAATTTCTTGCTGGTATAAACCCAGTAGGTAAGCAGCTGATTTTATTTATTTTATGTGCAGCAGGGTTAATTCATTAGCTTTTTCCTCCTTGGGAACAATATAAACATTCAGTATCAAACATTTAGAAAGAGAGCTCATATTCTTTGCCATGGACTTGTTTTCTTGCTTTATGATGTGTTACTATCATGAAGACTTCTTTGAGGTGTCTCAATTTATTTCAAAACCAAATCCTCTTACTAGAGTGACACGGTCACTCATCAATTTTCTGCTTTTCATACCCCACACTGTCTCCACAATGCTGCTGTTCATAGGAAATGAATAGGGCTGGATTTCACATAACCAGAATGTATCCTTTTAACTTGTAATGTCACAAAGAGGTGGAGATGACCTATATTTTTAAGTGTCTTACTTGTGCTCTTACGATGCCAGTCTGTGCATGATCTTAATGTGTAATGGAATAATGGGGAGAGTGCAAGTTACTTCAAAGCCATGAAGGAGAATTTTTAGGAGTTAAACATTCCTTTTTTAGACTGGAAATAATGCAATAGTTTTTTTAAGAGCAAATTTGCCCATCACTTCTAAATATATTTTTTACATTTTTAAACACAAAAGAAAGATTATTTTATTTTAAAGTTCTGTGCAAGTTAGGGCATTTGCCTCACAAGACAAAGTGTTGAGCCAAAATACATTCACAGCACCAATCATAATTCTGTTGGGCATTGGGGGCCAACCATTTTTAGCAGACGTGCCACAAATTATGCCATGCCACTTTGAGCCCCTTCTGCCCAAGCAGCTGCTTTGCTATTTGCTCCTTGCTCTGTCTGCTACTGTTCTGCCTTTCCTCTTCCTGATTTGCCGCACACCACACACAGAGGCTGCAGAGGTCAGATGATGGACCTAGGTCTAGATTTCTCTTTTTCTTCCTTCATGGACAAATAGTTTATTCCCTGTTATGCTTGGCTGAGCCATTCAAAAGACATCTTTCACTTGTAGGCAGGCCCAGGAGCTTCCTGATTGCTTGCATCATTAAGCCTCAGCCTGCCAGGACATGCCTTTTCATCAAGCTCTTTCTGTCTTGCCAGACATGTCTGACCCACACTTATTTTCTCTTTCTCCATAGTCATCAGCCCTCCAACTACAGCTGGCCACTTATTAAACTCTTGAATTATATTACTGTGTTGTCATGCTGTAGGTAAATTTCCCTGACTACTGATTAAGCTTTTTGCCTATAAGAAATATCTTTATCTGAACATTTGTTTTTCCCCATTTTTAATCGTTTTCCACTGTAATCCAAATAATTTACTAAATGTTCTTATTTTCTAAGAATAGATTCAAAATAATATATATTTTACATATAGAGAGGAAATGTATAGGAAATATTGACTATATTCCTTAAATAGAGAGATATAGATATTAATCTATTCTATTCTATATCTCTATATGCACTATATTTTCTCGCTTTCCCTCTCCATCCGTATGTATATAGAATTAGTTAGAATGGATTTTGTATTCATTTTCAGTCATCCATTATCTTTGTTTTATGACAGGTATTTAACATATTATTGTATCAATGGATGCTATCTTGCATTCTTACCATTAAACAGATCAACCACTGTATTGCACACTGGAATTGATGATATAAGTGAATTATGGACAATGTTATTTTCTTATTGGCATGCTTCCACACGGAATTATTAGAACTGAATATACAGTATACAGACATGAACTGTACTGGGGAGAGTGGCAGAGTAATGAAGGGATCTGGCTACAGTTCTAGCAGTGTGAGTTCAAACCATGCTTTAGACTCCAGTTAAAGGCTGCCCCAGTTGCCAAAGCTGTAAGTGATTGCTTGCTCATTCAGGCTGCCAAATGAAAGGACAGAGAACTAATATCATCACTCCATTGCATGTGGTGCTGAAAGTAATGTGCCTTTCCCATGCTAAGCATAAGTGGCTCCATGATGTGTGCTTTGGACCACGTCATGTTGGCTTAATGGAAGAAGCCGTTGGGTTTCCAGTTTCTGTGTTATGGTAGATACTCTGAAATTGAATGTTTCCCTTAAGGACTTAGCCTTTCAACAGTGATATTTTGGATATAAAAATATCACTGATATAAAGAATATGATATGCACTGTCCAATGTGGTTTCCATGATGTATTACACAGGGGCTTCCCTTCTGTCTCTCTTGTAACATACTAAGAGAATTGTTCTTTCCATCTGCATTCCCATATATATGCTTATTGTCTAGTAAACTTCTTTTTTAATAGGATTAGAATGTGATGTTGGTGCCTTCAGGCAAACTCAAGAAAGGCTGGACTCTGTGCTGACTCAGAACTTTATCTGCATAAAAAACACTCCACACATTTAGCCATGAGGAATTCATTAATGTACTCAGGCATTTAAGGGGTGAGAAGAATCAGAGCTACTTCAAAGGCAATGAGAGTTTGGCCTTTGATTTAGAAAGGATCCGGATTTCACCTTTTGTGTTTGTTTCCACAATACAAAGGAGAGGGGGATAACTCCTGGAAATTACTATGGTCATGTTAGAAAAAAGTCTCTGTGCCTCAGTTTTTCCATCTAGTAAAAGGGATATTGATAGCTTTGTATGTGACATTACAAACAAATGAAGAGAAGTGCAGTATATGAGCTAGATACTGTTCTTGATGTTATTAAATAATATAAGCCCCCTATTTTCTTTTGACTATACACACTCTGGGCATCAAGGTAAACAAAATTAAATCCTTGTATAAGTTTCAAGATGCTTTTGAAGGGGACAAAAGGTATATTAAAAGTACTCATGTAAATAGGAAGGATTTTAAAGGGATTAATGATCTTATGCAAATAAGTTGTAACTTAAAATAGTATTTATAAATGTACATTGACATCGTAGTCAACAGCTAAAGGAATATACAACATACTAATGAAGACATTTTGGGTACACAAAGCTCAAGTGGGCTATAAACAGTGAGTCTTTATTTGCACAGAGGAACATTTTTCCTGGCCATATCTTGCTAAGTCATGTTACACAGGCTTCCAGGGACAGATGCTGAATGACAAACAGATTGTAAAGCGATTACTACAATTACTTCTGTGTTTCCCTCTGCATTTCCATATATATTTGTATCACCTAGTTGCCTTCTGTTTTGATAGGATTAGAATGTGGCTTTAGTGTTCTCAGACAACCTGGAGAAAGTGTGGAGTTTATGCTGACTCACAATTAAGCCTATGGGATTCACTGCTAGGCACACAAGCTGGAAGGCCTAGATGGGCTGCAGGCCGCTTTCTCCACCAAGTTCAGGGAGCCATTCTGATAGGAGGTAGGTAAGGAGGCATGAATATCTTGTCCTTAGCCCTTCCACAATCATATATGGTCTGGCTATATCCTGGGTGAGTTCTGCTAACTCTCAGCACTAGATTCAGTGATTCTTTATATGAACAAACACAGTCCTGCGATAGAAAAGGCACCTAAACATTACTGATGAAACAAGGAAGAGAAGGTGAAAAGAAGCAGTGCTATTCCTTAACTAAGTGAAAGAAAATCACTTGATGTGGAAAGAGGACACCAAGGGATAGAAAAGACAAGAAGAAATAGAAACCCTTTTGAGAGAGTGTTCAGTCATTGATTTTGTAAGTAAGTCTTAATTTAATTTTACTGGATGTGTTGTTATGAGGGAAGCCAGCATTTCAGGGTGTTCAAACCATGGAAAGAAAGGCATTTACAATTACATGTCATTATGGAAGGATCTAAGATTTTGAAAAGCTTGGTGCAAATGGAATGGTGTATCATCACATATATCAAAAGGCATTTTCCCCCAGTTAAAAATAAACTTGAAGTTTTACTTATAAGATAGGGACCTAGGGCTACATTATTCAATTTAAGTTTGAAACAAACACAAACAAAACTTTATTCAAATGAGTTTACTTCGCTATATCTTATATTATGTATAAAAACACAACTACTAGGCAATAATAATCAAAATATCTTGTTAGATCTGCAGTCATTAGAATTAAGCATACAGGCAGTCCTCAACTTACGAAGTTTTGAGTTACAAGGTTTTGCACTTACAACGTTTATAAACTGATACCCTGTTTCAACTTTATGATGTCAGTTTTGACTTACAACGCTTGATCCAATGTGACACCATGATGGCGAACAAGTTCGCTGTGTCACTCACCTCCCTGGAGAACATCTGTCCAAACTTCCGTGGACACTTTCTTCAAGAAAGCAGACAAGACTCCAGAAAAACCTGCAACAAAGACTCCTGGGAAGACTCCAGCCAGGAGCCCTTCAAAAGGTCCAGCAAAGTCACCTCAAAGAAGTCCTTCCAAATCAATAAGATTGCTATTTATGATATAAATACATTAATGTAGCTATATTACTCATCTATAATTGATTGAGTACAAAATTCTGGGGTATTTTTAGTGAAAACAGGGTATCGGGCCTTGGTTCAGGAACCAATCCCCCATTTATAACATTGTTCCTTATGAGAAAATTGGTTCTGAGTTACAATGGTTTGACTTCAGACACGGTTTTCAGGAATCGATTGTGTTGTAAATCCAAGGACTGCCTGTACATCTCTTTTTGAGATTCATAAAACAATTCAAGCCTTCTTGAGCATCTTGACTGTGCTTCTAGTGCTACAATGAAAGCTAGTTCCACACCTGAGTTAATGTTTGTAGCTAGAGCTAAAAACAGTATGCACGGCTGTAAAATAAGAGCTACATTACTGGGGGCAGCTGACACCAGAATTGCAGAAGAAAGGATAGCTTAGTTCGTAGAACATCAACACCATTAAAAAGGAGACAGGGATATTAATCCCTGTGGGATGAAGAGTTTAAGAGGAGTCAGATTAGAATGTGTCATGAAGTCTATTGACTTCCTCACTGCTGCCTGAATAGACATGGTGCTGCTGCTGTCAGGCAGTTGGTTTTAAACTTTAAATGGACCAGGAATCAAAAGGGGTTATGACAGGACCACTACATATACTCCATCCTGGACCCCCCAACCCAGTCTGTCCCTGTACTTCATTGACCTAGGCAAAAAAGCAAACTTTAATTTTCCATTTCCTTCAAGATGTAAAAGTATAAAAGTAATATTGTGTTTATGCAATAAGGCATGTATAATGAAAATTATTGTATGGTGGGTCCGAAGACCATACATCAGATAAATTTCCCACTTTGAACTTTGTCTGACTGGCTAGCGGGAAAGCAAAACAAAACCAGAGTTCACAGAGAGGGATACATATTTAGTATGACAAGTGATTTGAGCTTTCTTCAGCTTCCTCCCGGAAAACTGTGAAAGTGTAAATGATGCAATTAAAAGCTTCTAAATGATAGCAAGATACCACAAGCTAAATCTATTTAGCAAAATCCAAAAACTCTTAAATCTATTATGTAAAAAAATGCAACTTTAATTTAAGTCTTCTGGAGACTGCTTTGTTTAGTAAATAAATAACTTACAACTAGTAATTATGGAATTACACTATTTGTGTTGATATTTTTTTTGAAAATAATGAAAGTCAGTTTAGCCTTTATTTTCTGGCTAATTAGTGGTATCACTTGTAAAAACAACAGATAATTTTGCTTTTTGTTTGTTTTGTTTTTTACTGTACATAAATCAGAAATTACTAAACAAGCATCCCACTCCCTTACTGTCATAGGAATGGAGAACAAATATAAAGATTGACTTGGCTTATAGAAGTGATCTTTTTAGAGAAACATCATCTCCTCTCCTGTTAATTTGTAGAAGTGAAACAGCATTTAAAACCAATAATCCTTGAATACCAAGCACAGGAATTGGACACAAAGAGGCCCCCTTTTCTGTGTTGAAACTGAAGGTAACTTTTAATTGCATTTCTGTTCCACATATTCTGCTTTGTTTTTCTCCCATCATTTGTAACATCTATTAATAATCCCCTTTTATTATGCTTTTGAATTGGTGTGCAAGGATGGAGAATGGAAATATTTGAAGATGGAAATTATGGCCACATACCTGTGCGCAGAGGCACAGGGAAAAAAAGTAGTGGCAGAAATTCATGCTGCTGCTTTTTGCCCTGGTACATGTCTCTGCACCCGGGGCTAGCACAGAGGAAAATGCTTTGTGTAGGATAGTGGAGGCTGGGGCCAGCAGCCTTACTTGGGATCCTGGGGGTCTTTCAGCAGCAGTGATCTGGGTGTAGTTGTGGCTGGAGTGTAGCCAGCTTTAGTCTGGCTGGCCAGGTGTCAGTTTCGGATGGTACACGTTGCTGCCACATACTCCACCCTACTTTTTTTTTCCTTTTTTTTTTTTTTTGCTCCTGGGGTTTCCCTGTATCTAAATTTGGTTTTAAGTTGCATATTTAAAGTGCAGAGAACCAAATCACATGTGTGACATGCATTTTGTTGTGCCACAAAAACCTTTGAAATGCCACATAATGTACGTAGGCAGACAAGGTTCCTTGTATGTTCTTAGACCAACCCGGCTACAACTTACACCCCTGTAACATAATGTACATGCATGTGCTTGTGTGTATGTGGCCATGGGATGAATCCCCACATGCAGGGAAATGCACTTTGTAGTGAATAAATATAGTGCACTTTTTGTCTCAGTGCACTCCCTGCATGTGCATTTTGGTGTGGGGCAAACTGCTCTGCTTTGGGGAAACTGCTCTTTTCTTCCTTCTCCCGGCTCCTGGTGTGCTGGAGGAGTGGGGGACAACTGAAGGAGTGGAGGCACTCTGGCTGGGAACCAGAGCATCTCCCAGGATGACCAAGACTTTGTGCCTGTTGATACATGCTCCACTTGTGTGCACTGTGCTGCTTTTTTCACACCATTTTTTGCAGCACAGGGCATGTTTTAATTTTCCAGTTCTGCTGTTTGTGGCATCCCAGAGAGGTTTTCAGTGCCACAAACTGCACATGCCTGCACGTCTGGATGCAACTTAGGTGAAGAGGAAATGTATGGTTAATTTATGCACTTTAAAGATTCTAACAAATTCACATTCAAATTCTTAAGGTACATTTACTTTATGACCAGATACATTAAGGAATTGACTCTTTTAAATATGATTCTTTGTTTCATTACCACTCTGAAGTAAAAAACCAGCATACAGGGGACAAATCTAATGTTCTGCTGAAGAACTAGTCTATTAAGCAGTACCCATTAGGTTAAGACAGATAAACCTGTATTAGGCCATCAAGGTATTGAAACCTGCTTTCATATATTACTGAATTAGGATCATATATGGTGCCGCAACACAGATTTTTGATTCTATCTTTCTGTACCCCCACATCCCAGAACTTTTTTGTTATTAACCAAATTCCTTGAAAGATTCTGAAATCCCATTTCTAAAATGACTTGTGGAAATTATTAGCTGTGAAATGAAGGCATAGGGTACCAATGACAGAAATGATATAGGTCTTTTTTTTTTAACATGTCACAGCTTAGAATGAAAATGATGTGTCATTTTTCTTATTATTAACCAGGCTCATAGTTTGATCATGAATAATTTTCTACTGGTCATCCAGTCCTGACCTTGACACAAAGGCTACTAGTGGTTTCTGTGCCCTTTCTGATGAGAAGCGTGCAGAATACACCCACTCAGTAACTACTACTTTGATTATGGCAGTGACTGGAATGGATGTGATGACTTGAATAAATTACTCCAGTCACAGAGAGAAACAGCTTAGTAATTATTGCATTCATATATTATGCTCAGTTTTCACTGGGAATGAATGCATTAAATAATTTAAAATGAAATCATGCTGGATGGAACACAGTATAAAGGCAACACCACAGCACCATGGAGTCTGTGCTCAAAACTAGGCAATATGTTTTCCATGCTTTTGTAGCATGTCATATAACATTTTTGGCTGATTCTTCTAGTGTATTTTGTCACTTGCTTTGTTCTTCTCAGAATAAAATATAATTTTGTGAAATGCAACAGATTGCCAAATGACTCATGTCCAATTCTTACCATCCTTAATTTTCACAAAGAAAAACAAACAAGCCGTACTCCAGGCACTTACTTTTCTAGAAAGTTATAATCTAGCACCTGGTAAATAACTAAATGTAATTTAATTCTTCAAGTCTGATGATTAATTCCTTCTTGTAGCTAAAACTTAGTTATTGAAAAATACCTTTCTTTACCACTAAAATGAAAGTGTGATAAATCACATAATAAATAGGAAACATACAATAATGTCCAATAATCCTAAACTTTGTTTCAGCAGACAGCTATGCTATTAGTAAATAGTCCCAGAGTGCTACGTCAATAATACTGACCCCACAGTCTTAGGTTCAGCTAGATACTTCAGGCTAGTGTCTTAGGGAGTATGTAGTTGAAACAGGCGCTAAACTGAAGTGATTGGTTTTAAAAAAGACTGCTTCAATTTAGGGCTGATTAAACCCGCTGTGTCATGTGATTTACCTGCCTCTCCAATGGGGAAGGAAGGGGAAGCTGCCAGCAGATGGAGAGATCCCTGAACTGGGAGGGGGGAGGGATGGGTGTCTGGTGCTTCCCTCCACAGGAGCGGCACCCCCTCCAGACCTGCCCATGAGCACCCAGCTCGGGTGGTCCTGGGGGGGCACTGCAGCCATGGAGGGAAGCACCAGGCCACCGTGCATCTGAGGCAGGCAGGAAGGCTCGGGGGTGGGGAGGAAAATAGATCAGGTGCTGCTGCTTTTCTTGGCCAGAGGCTACTTTCCTGGGCTGCTGCCAGGCTGCCTGCAGGGCTTCTTGCAGAGCCGTGGAGCTGCACTGAGCCTGGTGCTTCACTCCATGGCTGTAGGGGCAGCAAACTAAAACTCCTCAAAGGAGTTTAGGTTGCAGCACCCCAAGTCATTTAAGGCACATTACAACACCACATTTCCTACAGCAGCTGGAATTAATGTGCAATATGCTGCTGAGGTGTGCAAACACCAACACCATTAAAGCAGTGCAAAAGCATTTAGCCCACTTTAATGCGTCATGCACACATGCCTCTTGTTTTATCTACACCTGGCCTTAGTCGCATTTTTTAATCCATTTGTGACACTTGAAGAGTTTGGAAGTGTTGTAAGTAGTTATTGGTAAATTTCTCTGATGGCTGTATAGGACATATTCCAAGGCTAGGGTTGGAACAATCTGAAAATCAGAGAGCTGAAACTAGTTCCTTTAGAGCTTCTTTTACCTTTCTGCACCAATCATATAATGGCATTGATGAGACTAGAATCTGGCTCTGTATGTGATCCAGTGTATGCACTTTAAATCAGATTTATTTCTCTTTCTATGTGATGTGAAATTCAACCAGAATTAATGCAAGTATAGATGTAAAGACAGATTGGATTAAATTATTTCAGTCCCCTGAATAGAATGCAAAGAATTTTGATTACTTTTGGAGAAAATTCAAAGTTCAAATGAACAGTTCCTGATTTTTAGATTATCTTCAAAAGACAGTAGCAGGTTACATATAAAAGCCCCAGCACTTGGATATGTTTTCTTAATTATAGAAACAGTCTACCATAGGCAAGTTATTCATTCTAGGAAATCCTCCCTTTCAATTGTATGGGAGTGTTTGAAGCTTTTAATCTTTACTTAAACAGTAGACTTAAAATATCTACTTTCTTTCTTTCAAAAGTACTCGTGTGCCCAATGGACATCATGAGTTGCTGATCTAGTGGTTGGGTTTTTTTTAAATTTTGTAACAAAATCTTATAAAAGAATGCCTTCTTACTTTTAATGTAGACATTCCTGGTACTTTAGTAAAGGTTCTGCCCATGTTCTTTCATTGAATAGAAAAATATTTTCCATGGGTTTATAATGTGCAGGATTTAAATGGGGTGAGAGAGAAAAGCAGCATTATTCTTCCCAGAATTTAAGCTCCATCAATTTGAAACACCAAAACAGGATCTCCATTTTAAAGTGGCTAGGCATAAAACATACAATATTACCTGACTGGAAAAAGGTATCTTCTCATTCAGTTTATATATAAGGCATATATGTATATATGCCTCTTGATTACTAAGACGAGCCAAGTTTTCAAAAAACTGAAGTCAAAAGAAATCTTGAGAACATATGGGTCATCTCAGTTGTACACTTTTCCTACTATGCCTCGATTTGACCAAATAAGTTTGACCAAAATGTCACAGCTCATAGTTCTGTTTGAGAAAAAAGTGAACAAGTCTCTACCACTTACTAACACTTTGATTATAGTATATAGGATTTATCCTTTGGGAAGGGCTTAGGACATATTTTGTGGCTCTGGAAGAGTAAATCCCAGGAAGTGTAATCAAAAGGTGAGTATGGTGTCATGGTGTGGGACATCTCCAAAAAAGTTGGCTCTTTTGGAGTTGATTCTATACAGGGGCAGCTTATTGACTGGTACTCATAGCTGTGCTCTGCTGTAGTTTGTGAAGAGTTAATAGTAATAGAAACTTCTAGTCCCCTGCCTGACACCCAGGGGAAATGCATCCTTACCTTCACCAATGTTCCTCCCTATTCTGTACTTCTTTCCTAGAACGGAGTTGCAGCTTTCCTAAAAGCACATAACTCTTCTCCTTTTTCCAGCAGGTTCACTAGTTAGTTCAGAAGAACCATAAAAAGAACCTTAATGAGAAAATAAAATCATGTAGGTTAACACAAGGCTTGCACCAAAATCCATTGTGAATATATTTTGTCTAGAATTAAATGAAAACAAGCAAAGTCATTAGGGCCAAGTATCTAGCTGTCTAGGGGTGGGAGAAAAAAAATACTGGATACATTCTTACCTTAAGTGGATATATTCTTGTTTTTTTTATAACCTGTAGTTACTGAAATTATGCTTTGTACTAAGTGCTCTGCACTTAGGCTAAGTCCCGATTGAGGGGAGAAATTGCTTAAAACTGAAAGCATCTTCATGGCTCCTTCACTTTGATGCAGAAGTTAAAGCAGCCTTTGGACTTCTCCTATCTGCATATTTTTTTCTTGGCAGTTCCAGGAGCCAAGAAATGGGAGTAAAAAGGAACATAAACTATGTTCTCCATTGTTACACTCAGTATGTCATAGGATTATAAGAGAGGATGGCGACCAGCTGCCATGATGGGGGAAATCTGTTATTCTCAGCAGAAGTGTGCCAGAAATTTCACAAATACTAGAACGTACTTAAGGTGACACCAATCATGTATTTGCCTGTCTTGGAGCTTTCTATCAGTGATCTCTGCACTTTGAAATGTTTTCTTATGACAAATTTTGTAAAATGGTTGCTATCATCTTACACAAGTTGACATTTAAGTTCATAGCCTGGAAACTGTTGGGAAGCAGTATTTTTTTTTTGGCTTTCATGATTTTATTTTAATACCAGTTTTTTAATATACATGTAACAGTGGTTAGACACTGTTACAGCCTTTTTAAAATGTAGGCCCAAAGTTTATCACCATTCATATAATTTACGAAAGACTAAAAATTAGTAGTAAGACACAAGAAAAGTCATCATAAACCTGATGATTGTTTGGAGACTTCCAAGGCAGAAACCAAAAATTTTAGGTGTCAGGTGGACATGTTTAAACCATATTTCCCCCCCCAGAGTTTTGATTTCAGTTATGTTTGGGTTAGCTTTCTGTCCCAAATAAATGGTGTATGAAAAATGCCTTAAAAGTACTACCTTTTCCTTTTGTGGAGGCAGGATCTCAGACATTACTAGTGATGCACAGTGCTTTTTGTGGGTAGCAAATGACTCCAATTTTTTGAGGCGTATGTTTTTGTTGCTGTGGCAAAGTGACGAGATGATACAGGAGGTATTGAGCTAAATACTTGTCTATATAAAGGAAAATGAGTTGGAATTTAAAATCTAATACACTCTTTTTTTTCTTCATTAACTGGTATTTTGGACTGACTGTCTACAAGAGGTCATGTACTGACAGTCTCTGCTTACAAGAGGTCTGATGCTAGGAAAAGCAGGCCTATACTATAGAGCATTGGGTAGAGTACGATGGGAAAGAACATCCTAGTCCAGGGTCTACTAGAGGGCTTTAGTATTTCTAAAGTCTTCATAACTGACCTGGTGCTTGACAAAATGTAACTAAAAATTTTTTTTGAATTGAAATGGGACAGAAAATTAGTAAAGCAGGTTATCTATAAGTGTCATAATTATCAACCTGGATTCAGTTATGATTATAACACACCTGTCCCTACCAATGCATTATGGAACAATGCCTTAGTGTTTTCTTTCTTATGGCATATTATTTTCACTGTGTAGAAATATGTTTATTGTAATAGCATTAACTAATGTCTCTGTCATTTATTATATGCTCCTTTGGTCTATGGTATTTAAATACTGGATGATATGTTCTTTCAAGAGTGCGCAACTATTTTCCGTGAAATATCAACACCCTGGAGGTCTTGATTTAGGATGATTTTATTTTTAAGTTCTTGTCTTCATTTCTGGAAATGTGAAGCACTAAGAATTTATTAGAGAATTTACATATTCTCCAGTCAAACTACAATTGTACAATTTGCTGTCCACTTCTGGTTGTAAATCTCAAGGCTATTGAAATAATTCTAAGCAGTAACTTTTTTAAAAACTGAAATCTGGCTAAATCATGTGGTTTCCTTTTTCACAAGATTTTTTTCAGAAAGAGAGGCTGATGGAAAGCCAACCTTTGATTTGAGTAGGTGGGCCAGAGTTGTTCCACATTTTTCCCCCTAAAAGAAAGGGAAGTAATGAATCATAGTCTGCAGAGGTATGCTCAGTCTTAAAGACTGAGGAATTTAGCACAAATTGTATTTATAATCCAAATTTACTGTGATTACATATAAGATCAGCTCATAAACTTGTAATAATAGACATAACAGTGTTGATTTTAGCCAAATGAGGACATGACTTCAGTATATATCCTTAGTGACCTCAAAAAGAATAAAACTCAATAACAATTTTTTTTAGCAAATTCTTTTGCATGTAATAGAAAAGGTCAGGGGCAGTTGAGGTTAGAAATATATTAACAAAAAATTAAAAATCAACAAAATTAATTCTTAGAAATTCCTTTCACTCTATTAATTTTGCAAAGTGTTTTCATTTTAAAGCTTCCTTTTTAATTAAGAGAGCTTCTCCAAAAAATACTGTTGATCATAAGGTAGTAAGTACTTTTCTTTTGATTAAAAGTTAATTTAATAAAATTGCTGTTCTTGGTCACAGATAAATATGGACAAAATAGGAAAGGGGCAACAGGAGACTTGGGGTAAAATCCTGACCTCACTGAAGTCAGTATCACTAACACTGTTAGGAGTGATGAAAGAGCAACAATCCAAATCGAAGAAGGCAGAAGTAGCAGGAACTATAGGAATAGTGATAGAATTGTGGAGAAACAAGGCAGTATGTAGAGAATGGTCTCTGAGAAAGTAATTTAATCATAAATCTTGATCATCTGTAGACCTTGTTCCAATGCTTGTTAGTCCAGACAGTCTCTGGATTTGTCTTTCTAATTCCATTGGTGATTCAGCCAAAAATTTCTTCTGTTTCACCCCAAAGGAAACTCAAAAAGGACAGAGCCTAAGGCAATGTGTCAAGTTAAACAAGAGGAATAAACCTTACCTGATAGTTGAATTTAGCGATTATGAATTTGGAGGCTATAGCACATGAAGAGATAGGTGGATCAGACAAACATCTCCCTCAGTTCTTTTGCACTTGCACTCTCAAAAATATTGGGTTATTCTAGCAAATACCTACTACTGCGTTAATCATGAAAGAAATTCTTTTCACACTTTTATGCAAAACAAGCTTAATAAACAACTATCTTTGCTGACTACCCAACCAATTACTTCACTGTTTCCAACCCCCCCTGTTTGGGAAAGATCGCTGAGTGAGTGGTTGCCTGACAGCTTCAGGCACATCTGGATGCTATTGAATCCTGGACCTTTGTCAGTCTGGCTTTTACCCTGGATATAGCACAGAGACTATGCTCATGACCTTGTTGGATGGTGGGGTTACTGTGCCCTGGTGATCTTACTCATTTTTTTAACAACCTTTGATACAGTTGACTATGAGGCACTGATAAAGTGATTACATGACTCGGTAGGTATTGTGCTCTAAATTGCTCCTGCTCTTAGCAGGGAGATCCCAGATGGTTGTGACAGGCAAGTGCTCATCATCCTCTTGAAACTTTACTTTGGGGTCCCAAGAGCTCCATTTTGTCACCTCTCCTCTTCAATGTTTATATGAGGCTGTTAAGCAAAACTGTGCAGTGATTTTGAGTAAGGTGCCATCAGTATGTTGATGTCACTCAGCTCTACTTCTCCTTCTGGCCTTAGCTCTGGTTTCCTTGTCTAGTACCTGGCTGCAGTTAGGGCCTGGATATGGGTGAAACAATTGAAACTGAGTCCAGACAAAAAAGAGGTGATGGTGTTGGCCAGACCACGTGACTTGGGGGAGCAGGGGGACTGAGACATCTATCATTGATGGGGTTCAGCTTTCCCTCATCATCACTGAGGTTCACATCCTTGAGGTGGTGGATCCTCTGTTGCATGTGGCTCTTCAAGTGGTGGTCATGGCTGGAGCTCCTTTTACCAGCTCCATCTGGTGAGAAGGCTGAGGCCCTTTCTGGGAGACTCTGATGTGATTGCCATCTCTTTTGTAACATCAAGACTAGATTACTGTAATGTTCTCTACATAGGGCTGCCCTTAAACTGTTTGAAAGCTGTATCTGGTGCAGATTAAGTAGCTTGCCTTCTGACAGGGGTGGAGCCAGGTAACTCCAGAATATGTACTAAGTGCCAATTAGGGCTCTGTGAAATTTCGGTGACTTTCATTTTGTTTTGGATTTGGACGTTTTGATGGTCAAAACACTGAAGCCAAAACAAAATGCAAGTCTCTGAAACAGCTCTGAAATGAAATGGGCCATCCAAAATGTTTTGGAATTTTTCCAAAATGATTTGGATATTTTCAAAATGCTTTAGAGCTATTTTGCTCTGTTTCAAAGGCAGGCTTGTAGGAAAAGAGAAACTAAGGGGGAGGGGTGGGGGGGGCTGGGAAGAGCTGTGCTGATATTGACGCCTGTAGCTGGCCAGTGACAATGATCTGTCCCTGAGGTCTTTTCCAATCCCAGTGTTCTGGAGGAGGGACAGAAAAGCACCATTTGTGAACTTCTGTATGCCATTTTGCAGCCGCATCTGTAAGTGTGTGGGGTCACAGCAGAAAGCAACATCTGTCAGCTTGGCTTGCAGCTTAGTAGTGCCTTGCTTCCAAGTTGTAGCCATTGCCATTAATTCTTTCCTATTTAACTTTGCCTATCCTTCTCCAAAAACAGCCTTCCAGTGCCAGAGGAGGATCTGGATGTGGAAGCTGGAGACCTGAGTGCCCTACCAAAAGAAATTCTGGGGACCAAGGAGGAACCTGAGTTTGTGCTCCACTCCCATCCAAGTTCCTCTAGAGCCATGTCTCTTTCCCCAGAAGGCACTTTGGAGGAGGTTGAGGTAGAGGCCATAATATTCTATGGCCGAAACTCCATCGAAATTCTGAAACAGCTCACTGATTTGAAACACTGAAATGAATTATGTCCCTCTAAAGTGCTAAATCCAAAATGAAATGAAATGAAACACAGCTGTTTTGGACAGCCCTATAAAACACTGAAACAAAACACTGTCTCTTTAAAATGCCAAATCCGTTTCACCCAGCCCTACTGACAATTACTTTCCACGGTGCTGGTTATGACCTGTAGGATCCTAAGTAATCTGGGACCTATGTTCTTAAGGGACTGTCTTTTCTGTTATAACCCATTGTGGTTTCTATGGTCCACCAAAAGCAGCCTCCTACAAATACCATCAGTATGTCAAGTCTGCTTGGTGAAAATGTGTGGGAGGTCATTCTTGGCAGTTGATCCCCAACTTTCGAGCTCCCTCCCACTTGAGGCCCACCGGAGTCTGAGCTTAGACATCTTTTGGAAGCACTGTAAAACCTTCCTATTTGGTCAGGCGTTTACCAGACAAAGCTAGGTTGAGATGCTGTTTTAAAGGGCTCTCTGTCTTATCTTTATATGCTTGTTACCTTGTTATTCCAGAGCCTTTTCAGTTGCTTTTGTTCTCCGTTGTTCTCCTGTTTTTAAATTATTCAGTTTGCTTTTGTATTTCAATTTGATCCTTTGTTGGAAAGGGTGGTGTATAAATTAATGAATGACTAAATAAATCTAAAAACCTCATAATGTTGGCATGATGTTATAGCTATGATGGTCCAGGAAATATGTGAGGCAAAGATTTTTTGTGCATGATATCTTCTATTAGTTTAAGTGAATGGTTGGGATAGACTTAAATGAGCTTTCAAATGCTGTGCAGTCTTCTTCAGGTTTTGTTTATGTTTATCCTAACAGGACAAATTATTGCTTCCCACATTTTGTCATATAAATGTTCTTTTACATTTACCAATAAAAACCATTCTCAGTTTATTTCATATGAAAGAAAGATTTTTATTTCAGCTGTGTTAAGGTTCTGTAATCAGATATTTTACAAAACTAAAATATGAGGTTTTAAGAAAAGAATTTCCATCTCGGTAAATTTTGACATTAAAAAAAATATTTTTGTTCTTAATTGGGAAAAATGTTTAAATGGTTATATTGTGTTGATTTGGTAATTCTGAATTCTAAAATTTTATATTAAAAAGCTTTGATACATCTTGCTAATATCAAAACATGATATAAAATATGAACTCCAATACATAAAATCCATACTCATAATATGTGTTAATGTGTTGTAAAGGTCAGACACTCTCTCTCTCTCTACCTCTGCCCCTTTCATATGGCATAAGCTATCAACTTCCAAATCTATGAGTCACTGCCTGGTATTATCACTCAATGTACAGATTCCATCTGCCCTGTCTGGATATTTGTAAAGATTGCAGCTATTTGTTGGACAACACATTCACAAAGGGGGGCTGTCCAAGATGTTCATCTTGTGAAGTGTTATTTTGAATGTCTGTATCCAGTTTTAATTCTGTTCAGCCTGACCTACACACTCTGTCAAAGTTGTACCCAATGGGGTATTCATTTGATGTTGGTATAAAATGCTGTATAAATAGGTCTGACCTTTCCCAGCAGTCACTCTCCTCCACTGCTGCCCATAGGTTTGGTCCAGCATCCCCAGTCTCTTCCAGGATCTTGTGGGTTTCATGTTTAAACAGTTTACAACTTTAAAGCCTCTTCAGCTTTTATCTATTTAGGTCTACAGTTAACAGATGATGGAGCAGGTGATTTTCATCATCTCTTGCCTTGTTTGCCAGTAATGAAGTTAGGGTCTGTCATCTTATATCACTTGGTCTGATGCCTGAGAGTACAGGGAGTACATTTCTCTGTGTGTATAAATTGGATTCTATTAATGTACTGTAAAGGTCAAAATGATAATTTCAGAACAAAACATTTTGACAGTGTTTAAGGAAAAAAAGGTCAAAATGAAGTCAGAAAGTAAAAACAATATATGTATATATTTTTGCCTTTTCCTAGATAAGAAAAACAACCCCCCCCAAAAAACAACAAAATCAAGATAGTTCTGTGAAAAAGTTTGCTCATGATGTAACTGCATTTTCTGGTTTAAAATTGTTCAAGCAACAATGCTTCAATCACCTTTAAGACTTATTCAAATTGCAGTTGTATGAGACAGGGATAAGTAACTGAGGGCACATCTATATGCATCAATTTAAGGTGCTTTAGCCATTTCTAAGGTGCATTAAGAGCACAGGTCTACATGTGCATGCCATTAATGTTAATGCAAAAACAGGTATCAGATTTAGGCTCAAATAGCTAAAGCACCTTCCTGCACATGTAGATGCACTAAGGCACATTAACACTGTGTATGTTGACTGATTTGGGACTAACTTTAGTCCCGTGTTGGTCCACAACTGCATTAATGTGCCTTTGCTTGTACACGTGTAGACGCATGCCTAAATCACCTTAATGCACATTAGGCAAATGAGCATTAAGTTTAGGCATGTGTAAAAACAGGTGTAGACAATCCATGAGTGCTGTAGTTGCCTACTAGTAGTTGAAATTTCTAGTAAAAATGCCATCTAACCTGTCATTTTTAGAAGTCATTAATATATGAACTGATATATTCAAAGCAATAATGTAATATTAGTCATGGAGTACTATGTATTAGTTGTGGCCTGATGTATGAGTTACTTGCATATAAGCCTGATAATGATAATGCTATGTATAAAAGAATGGATACCTAGATGTTAGACTTGTTCCCAGCAAAGAAGAAAAATAATCAGTCGCATGGCTGAATGATACTGGAAAGGTGTAACAGTTACAGGATAGAGCAACTTAATAAGAAAATAAAGCTGGAAAGAAGTTCTAAGCACTCTTTCATAACTCACAGCATGCTTGGCTTTGAAATTTGCTCAAGGGTTAGCATAGGCTGTCAGCCAGAACTTTAGCTCACGCCTTTTGCTTCTGTACTTCAGTAATTACTGAGATACGATTACATATTACAGTTCATACCACATAAACAACTTATGGGCTCTGTGGCTTTAGAAAGTAGATTTGCAGGACAGTGACTGAAGGGAAGAAGATAATTCCTTTGATTGCTAGTTTATATTCATTACATATAAATATGTTTCATCTAGTACAACTTGGCTGAGATTTAAGTTAAACTGTTCTGTCAGGATCTCATGGAAAATCACCAGTAATTGTTTTTCTTTGTAGTGTTTCATGCTTCAGGAGAAAGTCAGCCATTCATAAAGAAAGAGATGTCGGGGTTAAGGGTAAATCAGTGTTAAGTAACTTTTTATATTAACTGTTAAAGCCCAAAGAATTGTGTGTGTGGGGCGGGGGGGGAGGAATGGGATGGGGGAACAATCCAAAGCCCATTTTTTTATTCGATTGACAGCCTCAGCCAAGTACATGCTCGTAATGTCTATATCATGTCATTTTGTTCTGAAGCCCAATTCTCAGAAGTAATGGAAGTAAAAACATGGCCTGCTGAGCACATAGATCCTACTGAATTCATCTGGCAGACAGCTAGGTAGTTAAAAAGAGACAAGAATATTTTGGCAGGACAAATTAAGACATGGACAGACATACACCTTCAGTGGTAAAAAGGGTGAGTTTGAGGGCACTTAGTACTTGGGAGTATACATCAGCTGATCCAACGTAACTGTTTTATTTCTCTGCATTAAATGCATCATAAGTGATATTACACTTCAGTAATCCATCCTGAATGAAATGTGAAGAAATGTACTATGGTTTAGCTTCGTTTACTATAGTGTAGAAGTAGACTGTTAAAACATTTGGGCTAGAGGGAGGGAAACAAAAAAGCGGGCTTTACTGGAAGAAGCAGCACGTTAATTTGACCTCCTCTGCGTTCTGGTTCCTCTGCGTCTGTATGGACTGGGCACTTCAAAGGGGCTTTTTTACACTTTTATCTAATAGCTGATTGAATCAGCTAATAACATCAAAAAAACTGCACTAAAGCATCCAATCTATGCAGATGTTAGGTGAGCCAGTTCCAACTAATGCAATGCCTCTTCTGGGCATGCGCTTGGCTTGGTGCAGGGGTGCTCTGAGTTTAAAACCCCTTTTTTTTTACTTTGTTTTTAATGTCTGTAAGGAGCCTTACAGATGATTCAGCTATATTAAATCAAGTCCACTTCTCTTTTTACAGGGGTGTATTTCATCTGTGTGCTAAAGCACACACCTGAAGGTGTAGAGTTCATTGAATGCTGATAATTCATCTTAAACCCTCAGGTTAATTGAATTACTTTTTTGTTACATTTCTTACAGGGGCAGGGGGCTGGACTCCATGATCCTCTGGGGTCCCTTCCAGCCCAAATATCTATGAAATCTATGAAATCTATGAAATCTTACCACCCTCTTGGGAAGTTTGTTGCCTCAGTAAACACTGTGTCAATTAAAATTCCACTACTTTACCCCTTGCAATTGTTTTTTTGATCACCTTAGTATATTCTGGGCTGATTCTCTTTTTTTGCTATTGATGTAACTCTGTTGACTTTATTGGAATTACTCCTAATTTTCATTGTTGTGGCTTCATCTACATGAGATTCTGACTGTGCAGTAGCTTGTTACTACTGTGCAGTAGTGCCACATGGCATTAAGCATGATGCAATGCTATATCGCAGTAGTAATGAGCTATTGCACAGTCAGCATCACCTACAAGCCATTTGGCAATGCTACTGTGCAATAATGCTGGTTACTACACAGTCATTTAGTATTTGTGTGTATAACCCTAGCCCCCCACAACACTGGGGGTATGAGAGCCAGGCATGTCCCAGGACACAAGTACTAAATGACTTGTGTATACACAAGTACTAAATGACTTCACAGTAAAAACTGTGCAGTCAGTGTCTCATGTAGATGTGGCCTGTAAGTAGGATTATAATCATGCCCAGAAAGCCTGGCATATATTCTTAAAGTATCAGATTTTGTGGCTAACGAAAACTTTTAGCAAATTTGCCCTGAAAACCTTGCCAGTATTGTATTAGATAAACAGATATGGTTACCTATTCTTCACACAGTGAATACCTAGGAAATAGGGCAAATGCTGAAGTTATGTTATTTAGTTCCCAGAGGCAGTTGCCAGAGTTTTAAGGGTAACCATTATACTGAACTTTTTCCACTGAAAAAAACTTATTCCACTTTGTTTACTTCTCCCTTAATGAATTGAATTCTAGTTTTCATTTTCATTTTGCAAGCAAATGTGTCTCAGAATTTCATGACACATCCCTTGGTTACATTTTTTATCTACTTTTTTCCTCTTAATGCTAATTCTACTATATAATGAAAACTGTGTAATATCAGCCAACTGCATTCATAAATAGGTACAACTCAGTCAGGCTTGGCAGTAATGGGTCTAGATTGTGGGCAATATCTCAACACTTCACTGTCCCAGAAAAAAGAATGCTTCATGGGACATACCTGTGCTGCTTCTGGATAATTCTAGGAGCTATGCTGTGGAGCAAGCTGTGCCTGCTTTATATGTCCTAAACCCCAAAATAGATATACTATAGCTGTCTCCAGTATACTTATTAGCATGTGTCCAGGTCTTCAATAAGGCAGCTGTCCTTTCATGAGACAGCATGTGACATGTTGTCACACTCCGCAAGAGTATGCATGTAGGGGACAATTCTAGGAGGTGCTGTATGTACTTTACACCACAGCTATTGAACAGATTTAGTTCCTTTTCTTCCTTACCTCTTTTTCTTGCATGAGCAGGAACATTCACTGTACTCAGGTGATTTAAGTTAATTAGGTTTTAGTACATGCTCTAGCTTTTCTTCAGATCACAAAAATCTTTCGACTTGAGTAGATTTAGGACTGGGCCTAAATTAGGACTGGGATAAATTGTGTTTGGTAACTTCATGTACTACTCAGAAGACTTTTTCATTAAAAATTTGCAGAAGAAAGGAGGGGACTTCCTCACAATCATTTCCTTATATTCTCTGAGATCTTCTGTTCTGTACTATCTCACTAGTCCTCTTGTGTATCTGTGTTCTAGGGACCTGCTTGGCTCTCCTATGCATGTGTTATAACATGCACTTCCAGGAGAAGGATTCATGGAGGGCACCATGTAAGACCCAAAGGGACAATTATGTTCCCTTCTTTCCCGGTTAATGTTAAAATTAGAGGTGCACCGATACAGCAGTCCCATATCAGATCAGCACTGATATAGGGAAAATTGACGGTACTGGCAATTGACTTTTTTGGGTGATGTGGCCAATAATGTGCCCCCCAGATGAGCCACTTGCAGTTCTGTCCCATGTCTCGCCCCAGCTGAGCAGCGCCTGCCCCTTTCCCAGTTCTGCCCCAGTCCCTCCCTCCCCACAGGGGCCTCAATCTGCACCCCCACTATGCCCCTACCCTTCCCCCACCCCTTCTCTCACGACAAGCTTGCCAGCTGGCTGCTGGTCTTCAAGCTGCCAGGCTGCATATCAGCAATTGGATCGGTATTGGTCGATACAGTTCGTTAAAAATCAGCCATCGGTATCAGCCCCCAAAATCTCAATTGGTGCACCTTTACTTAAAATGAATCCTGTAGTTACACTGCACTGACTCCACAGCAGCTTCCATGTTGTGTCATGGTTACTGACTTTGGTCTGCTCTTCTCTATGATAAGAGAAAGAGATAAGTATATTTAGTAGGTTTACCTGAAATACCATTTTAATTTTTTTTAATGAAAAATTCTTAAAGCCATTACAATCTGAAAAAGCATCTGCTGCTGTTTGATTGGATAATTTTGTTTAACATTTTCACATCTTTCTGAAGGGCTACAGTTATATACATCTGAAGCCCCCTCTACATGTTAAATACGTTAATTGTGCAATTATCTTGAGACCAGCTCCACACGAGAAATAGCTATGACACAATAAAAAGCAAAAATTGCTTTATAGTTAAACCTCAAAATGTGTAATACCTTCATAGCTGGTTGCTATTGAATTTTAATTTGCATGTGCAGTAGGGCTCCCAGCCACATGGGTAGAAACATCAGCGATAAGGCATGATTGGATCTAATGCATGATCCCACAATTGCACCACTTTCCATACACTTCTGGCATGACAGAAGTGAAGATGAAGATTGTGCGGCTTGCACATTAGATTCCATTGAGCCTTTGCCTTCATATGTAGGCTGTGTCCAGGCAAGTGCAGTATGTGGTGCTGCAGACATGTCTGCGGTGCCACATACCACACATTCAGGTGTTCTCCATGCTGCAAGGTAGCAGCAGGAAGCTGGGGAGGGGAACCCCCTGGGAGATCCCAGGGTCAAAAAAACCCATGCAAAAAAAAGCAAAGTGGCACACATGGGGACGGCATGTGCCCCCCCAAAACCAGAGCCTGGCCAGTCAGAGCCAAGCTCCAGATGCCAGCCAAGCTCTGAGCAGCAAGATTACCACTGCTGCAGACCCTGGAGACCTCCAGCAGATCAGGCTGAAGGGCCAGCCTAGTGTTGGCCCCAGCCTCCCCTACCTCACCTGGGGTAACCTGCTTGTGTACCAGAGACTGCATTGCACAGGCATTCCTTGGGGACAAGTAGCAGTGGTACAAGGTGTGCCACTGCTTCTTGTCCCTCAGAAAACAAATATCCATGCTTGTGTGGACATGGCCATAGAGCTGCCCTAAAAAAGAATGAGAACAATTGTGATGGAAGTATTCTTGTAGGTGTCTAAACAAAAGTACAGTTCTAGTCTGAAAATTAACTATGCAAATCGCCATATCATATTCCATGTCTGTTCCTCAGTGGCTTCATCAGAGACTGGACTCATTTTGTAAGGAAAAAAATGGCTTTTCTAAAGCCTTAAAACTCAGCCTTACTAGATATCCTGCAGCAATATTCATTTGATAGATACGATGGAAAAGCAATGGCAAATATAGGATTAAGTACAGAAAAGGGAACGTGGAGAAAGTAAATATTGTTGCTATTTATTTTTTCGTACCTTTGAAGACAATATATATGTTTTTTGAGATTAACCAATGAAATCTGCTCAGATTGAATGAATCCTGTCATGCTGAATCAAATTTAAACACACTCTGTTTTTACTACCATCCCCATAAATAAATAAAAAGTTTAGACTGGGTGCTAAGAAAGACTTCTATTCTTTCTTATACTTTTCTCAGTCTTCAGTCCTGCTGGTAGTGACTATAACATTATGCAATTGCATTACAGTAGTGTTTGGCATGGCTGGGAGCTCAGAAAGACACTTATGTCATCCATTTTTTTCCCTTTGTTCTACAAGGTGGAAAGGAGAATGTGGCAGGAGACAGATTGCAATGAGGCCATGGCTCTCTTTACCAAGAAAAAGGGTTTCACAATAAATGGGTACTAAATAATGATACTTTAATGGAGAACGAGCTCCCCAGCTTGTTCTGCACCCAGCTCCATGCTCATGGAGATGAGTGGGGAACAAGCTCCCTAGCCTCAACTCTGCATACAGGGCAGGGGCTGTGAACTGTCCTGGTCAGGGGCAGATCCCAGCTATGTGCTTCAGTCAGGTGATAATGGCATGGAGCTTGGAAAAAGCTGCAGGGCTGGTTTAGGTCCCAGACCCATGTCCCAATCTGCTGGTGCAGCAGTTAGCAGCGAACTGGTTGCTAGCTGCCGTACCAGTGAATCAGGGCAGAGGGCTGGGACCTGCCCCTCCCCTGCAGCTCTTTCCAAGTCCCTTGCCCCAGTTTGGAGAGCCAGGGCCAGTAGCACCCTGCTGCTGGGACAGGGAGACATTGTCCTTGCCCTGGCAACAGGCAGAACTTAGGGGCAGGGTGTAATGTTCCAGCCCTGGCTGATGACACCAAACTGTGGGCTGAGGTGGGGACACCAGAGGAGAGGGAGAGGCTGCAGTGGGATCTGGGCCAACTGCATGAGTGGGCGGACAAGAAC
>JAGPOW010003642.1:61102099-61116044 GCA_030014935.1 Caiman crocodilus | reverse complement strand
CAGCAGGAAATAGGGCAGGCTCTTTTTTCCTGGGCACCACCGGGGGTAACTAGGACCAATGGTCACAAGTTACTGGAGAGCAGGTTCAGGTTGGACATTAGGAAACACTACTTCAGTTAGGGTGGCTAGGATGTGGAACTGGCTTCCTAGGGAAGTTGTTCTTGCTCCTACCTTGGGTATCTTTAAGAGTAGATTAGATAGGTACTTGGCTAGGGTCATGTGACCCTGGCACTCATTCCTGCCATTGGCGAGGGGTCAGACTAGATGGCCTGCTCTAGGCCCCTTCTGACCCTAGATACTATGATACTATGATAGGATACAGCTGTTTCCTGACCCCGTACTCCCTGCCAGCCCCTGGACTAGCACCCAGGGGAAGCCTAGAGCTTCCTCTGTTGGCAGCAGGGTTCCATTTCAGGGATTTAGGAAGTGGGAGCAGTTTGCTGCCATTAGCTGTAAATCTGCTCCCATTTCCCTGCATGTGTAGACACCTGCCTAGGAGCATTTACTCCTGAATAATTTACTTGCAAGTAAATTGATTCCAGATCAAATGCATGTTTAGATGCACCCACTGTTTGCTTAGTGCAGCTTCTGTGGTTGAAGACTGTCTCATTACTTCTATGAGTCAGAGAACTTTACAAGTGGGAGGGCCTGGGTACTGTGACGGGGCCATCCCGGGACCAAGATCTCATGTTAGCCTGCTCACCTAAGTAGGTTAGTCTGCCCAGACTCACCTGCCATGACTTGCTGGTTTAATAAAATGGTGTTCTAAATGGGAGCCTGCCCATTATAAGGCCCCAATGCCAGCGGGTGCTATCCACAGCTCCAGACCATTCCTACACTGTGGCCCATGCCTCTCAAATGGTATCTGAACAAGTTCTTACACTTTGACCCGAACTTGGCCTCTCAGCATCCGAGGACTTACTGAGGTCTCTCACTCATTCAATCATGTGGCCTCAACACAACTGAGGACTTACAGGGGTCATGACTCACCCTGACTCCTTGGCTGAGCCACACACTTGGCCTCTAGCTCATTTGAGGCCTCAAGCATCCATAGACTAACCTTGACCTGTGCCCTTCACAACTGAGGCTTCAACTTGTGTCCTCAGGTTCAGGCCTTTCAACTATGCCCTCTCACTAGGGCCTTTCACTATATCACTGACAGTTTTACTTATGTGGGGGTTGGCCTGTGTGCTGCTCTTCAGGCCATCTCCTCAGCCGTACTCAGCATCTAGATTATGCTCAGCCCTTTGGGTTGTAAAGATGCCCCCTACTCTATGCGGGCCACCTTGGTTCTCATCCCCTCTCCCTAGGGCTACACTATTGCCCCCGCTCTGGGGCCACACAACTGCCCCCTCACACTGGGTCCTCCGGAGTCTTCCACCCCTGTGGGGCTCAGCTGGCCACAGCCATACCTGGCCACCAGTCCTCCACTGGGCTCTTACACCCCCTGAGGCTCAGATGTCCTGGGACATTCGTGGCCATCTTACCCACAGTGTTGTAGGAGCTAGGGTTATTAAGGCATCCTTACTCACCTTTCCCTGGGGAGGTGAATGGTCCTGCTATTTGCATGCCATTGCCTCACCACAGGCAGTCCCACCAGGCCTCTCTACCCCAGCAGGGTGCAGTTTCAGGTCATGCCCAGGATCAGGAACCTCCGGCCATCCCCATTGCTCTTGCCCATAGGTTGTTGTGAGCAGCAACTCAGCCAGGTGATGTTGCTCCTTCAGCTGCAAGCGGCAAACTGCTGCCTCTACCTCACTTGCCTAGGTTGGAAAATGGCTATCTTAATCAAGCACCTTCTGGCTGCCTGCTCCTTAAAGCTTAATAAAAGCTTTAATAAAATAAATGGTATCATTTTGGAACCAAGAGTTCTAGTTTTTTGTATGTCTTTTTGTCTCAGACCAACACAGCTACCAAGTACAGCCCTGAAACACCGAAGATGCTGAATTTTAGCCGATTTGGGATTTTAAACTTCATTGCAGAACAACAAGAAAGTTTTTTCCCTCCCTGCCTGCCATCTGACACCTCCAGGGAAGAAATTCTACTTAATCGACACATCAAAGAGCTACTCAACACAGCTCACAAAGACACTCTCATGGACCCAGAGGGACAGACTTCCAATTCAGCTCCCTCTGTGCAAACATGAAGTTTATTTCCTACCTATGAGGACTTTTTACCATCTTGTACCATCTACACTTTTCCCAGAGCCTGATGAAGGGACTTTGATACCGAAAGCTTGCAGAAAATGACAAATTTCTTGCCATTTTTCAGCTGGTCTAATAAAAGGTATCATTTTGGAACCAACAGTTCTAGTTTTTTGTATGCTTCTTAAAGCAGTAGGCATCAACGGTGCACTGCCACAGACACCTATACTAGTACTTCTGTTCCTGTGTTTACTTTGAATTCCTGAATTTCAGGCATTACAGTTTCTTCCTTCTCCACAAAAAGTAAAATCTACAGGTAAGGAGCTTATGATGCAATATTAGACTCTTAACTAGGATTAGACTCTTAACCTCCTCTTGCTGATATTTGGATTTTTTTTTAAATCTGGCAGTGTATTCTGGCAAAAATGAAAGGAATCTTTACAGACAATGCAATGTTCTCTGTTATCTTTGCTGAACTACAGGCTTTCTATGTGTCTGTTTAGCTGGGAGTCTCAGGGTGAAAATCCACGTTAGAGTAAATTCTAAAGAGTAAGTTCTAATTCTTAGTCTTTGTTAACTAATGCTGGTGATTAGTCACATATTTGGGGTTAGTACTGATTCTAATGTACATTGCTTAGAACTTCCCCTACAGGGCTAATGAGCAGGGGCAGGTTAGGGGCTACAAGTTTGCTCCATATCTGCCCTACATGCTGGCTCTCTAGTTATAGTATAGGCCAGGGAGGAAGGGGGATGGGGTCCGCTCATCCCATCCCCATTCACCTGTTGCCCAGGTGTTCACAGATATCAGCCAAGGCTGTACAGTCCTACATGGTAGCTAGTCTACTTTGGAACAGTGCCTCCTGGGATACTGAAAGACTGCAGAGTGATGATTTTATCTCAGGTGACCATCCAGAAGTTAATTTAAGTCACGCTACATAGCGCAACTAGAGAATAAGCCTTGCTCAAAGTGATGTAACGTTAAGACACTTAAAGGGCAGTCAGCACTTATCAATGAGCCTTAGGCCACATCTATAGGAGACCCTGACTGTGCAGTTGTTCCTGCACAGTCATTTAGTACTTGCATATGCAACAAGTAGCAACAAGCTACTGTGCAGTTAGCGTCTCATGTAGACATGGCCTTAACATGTAATTGTTCAAGTTTTAAGTGCTTTTAACAGTATCTAGTTGTAATTTGCAATCTTACCCTCAGTGGCTGGTCAGGATGGCCCTGAAACTTATTTCAAGTCAATGGCAAAACTCACATTGACTTCTGTGGGGGCAATTTCATACCTTTGGTGAAATTCATAGAAAAAAGCAAGTTGTTAATGGGCGTACAAACTGAATCAGTCTAGCAAAAGCTTAGTTTGAGCCAGTGGAAACAGAAATTGGAAGCAGCCTTAGTGAAAGTGAATTATTAGCATGTGTGTTTATGTTATTTGTATTTTTGAACAAATGAAAGCATATGTTACGGTGTACATTTTTTTGTCTTCGCCAGTTGCTTTTCCCTTGTTTGACTTGTTTATTTTGTTTTCTTTTAAACTGTTTTCATTTGGTGCAGTCTTAAAAAATTAAAATGCTAATATTCATGATCTCCTGCGGTTAGCACATATACATTTCTAGACTCCTCTATTTTGATAAATACTGATGATTAAAACAGAGGCAGCATGCATCAGTGGCTTCTGAGGGAATAGCTAGGCTAAGTTCTTTTCTCTGCTGCTGATCTGTTGCACAGCTCTGGCCAGACTACCTTACCACTCTACACCTCAGTCACTCAGTCTCTAAACTGGAATAAAGAAAATTTCTTAACATTTTTGAAATTTTGTCCAGTGGAAATTGCCGAGTCAGAGCTAATCATTATTATTTGATTTTAGCTATTGAGCTAAATGCAGATATTAACACCTTTTTTCCATTTTTGGAGTAAAAACTCATGATAAAATTCAGATGGCAAAAGTAAAAGTAATTTGTCTTTATTAATAAACTTTCACTACATTCTAGTATCAGATTTGTAATGTTGTTATTTTGCAGTTACATCAATTTATAATACTTTATAACAATTTAAGTCCAATCAAAATTGAAATGGAAAGTGTACAATTGTTAACTTATCCCACTTAATATAGAGAGGACATTGTTTATTATGTTATTCACTTAACATAGTAAACAAAAAAGAAACCTCAAATTTCATGGCTACAAAAATTGTCATTCCCCAAAATCCCATTTCAGCTAAATAAAATGAGTTTCTAGTTTGACTTTATCCCATTTATATTCTACTTGTGCAATATGGTGGCTTGTTGGAATATTGAAAAAGCAAGGCTTTTTGGTGGCTAAAATAATTTAGAGAGCTCTGTTGTGTAGGAAAGAATAATAATCCTCTCTAGTAATCTTAGTGGGTGACTGGATATCTGTAACACAGAAAAGGAAATAAAAGCAAAACAGGATGCTATGCTGTCAGAACAAAGAATGTTACAGTAAAATATGTGTAGACCTTGAAGGAGAGGAAATGAATGGTCATTTAGAGGACCTCACTAACTTTTGTGAATTTCTTGACTGGTTGTAAAACATATGGAAACAAAACTGGATAGTCAAGGAAGGCTTTGAGAACTGGGAGGAGAAACAAAGATGTACTCTGAGGATATCAGATAATCTTCTCTGAGATACTTCTGTGACCAAGTTCAAATGAATAAAGGAGTCCAGTATAGGCCATTTACCCTTGTAAATACCTTCTACTTTGGATAGAGAAATTGCAGCAAGGAAGAATAGCTGAAAACATTTGAAAACTACTATCATTTCCCTTCTTAATCTACTTTCCATCAGACCTAGTTTTCTCAACCTTCCTGGATATGGCTTGCATTCCAACGGCTTTATCATCTGTGTCACTGGCCTCAGGATCCTCTCCCACTTTTTCATAATCTACTTAAACTGCAAAGCTCAGAACTGTACACAACACTCTAACATATATTCTAGCTGAAGCTTAATCAACACTGGGTGTGTCTACACATGCATTTGATCTGGGATCAGTTTACTTGTGAGTAAACTACTTACGAGTAAACACTCTCAGGCAGGCATCTACAAATGCAGGAATGTGGGAGCAGATTTCTGCTCTTAGCAGCAAACTTTTCCCACTTCCTGAAGCCCTGATATGGGCCCCTGCCACCACCAGGAGGAACTCAAGGTTCTGGTCAGCAGCCAGCTTGAAAAGACAGCTCCACTTCATGCTCCCTGGCCAGCCACTTTTCTGGCAAGGAGTAGCATGTCTTCTAGGGGTGGGCAGCCCCAAGTTTAGGGCACCTAGTGGGGCGGAACCTGGAGACAGGAGGCTAGCACCCTGCCCTCTCGCCATTTGCCTGCAGATGGGCATACCACATACTGGCAGACACAGGGCTTGCCCAGGGGTGATGGCCCCTGGTGTGGGCAGTTCCTCCTCCAACAGTCAGTGTCCAGGGCCAGCACATGGTCCTGGGCCTGCTGCAGGCAGCTCCAGTTCTGCATCTGCATAGATCCAGGGTGAGAGGTGGGGCTGGGCCTAGGCAAGCAGGGTTGGGTAATGAGGGTACCAGAGGCAGGTGCTCCTGGCCCACGGAGGCAGTGCTGGACTTCTCCCCAGGCCCACAAGGACTTCTGTTGTGTGGCAGCCAGCTGCCAGCAGCCAGGTGGGGCTAGGGTCAGAGGCTGGGCAGCGGGTGACATGAAGTTGACCGCCAGGGATAAGATTCGTATTCAGCATCTGGTGATCATCCTCCATAGCCTCTACTTCCCTGGCCATAAGTATACTCTGCTCCCACAGGGTCTCGATGTGCTTGCAGTCCCAGGTCAGGAGCTGCGCATGGAAATCTTGATCCGCCTAGTCCTATGTATCCCTGTGAGTGACTTCCTCCACCTGCCAGGCCTATGTGCCCACTGTGGGCTCTGCAGCCTTTGTGAGCTGGTTTTGGAGTAGAGTGCAAACCTGGCTCCTCCTCCTATAGAGCTGATGCCTCTACAGGGCCCCAGGCCTGGGTGGCAGTGACCCTGAGACTGTATCCCAGCTGCCAGCTGTGGCCTCTCCCCCACCTCCAGCTTCAGGGCCTAAAGAGCCAGGATAAAGAAGCTTGTTTGTGAGAGTTTGCAACATTTCTGAGACAAGATGCTCTGTACCAGAGGCCATGTACTGCCTAGCCTCAGATCAAGGTTTGGGCATGTGTAGTAAATTGGGTGAACAGGTCCAGGCAGTCACTGATCAAGTCCCCCATCCCCATTCACTCTTCTGGGGCTGGCAGGCCACTGGGTGCTGGCCACAGGCAGCTTGCCTTTCCCATCCTGTTCCTAGACTGAGACAGTTCCCAGACAGGCCAGGAGGCAGCACCTGTTGCTGTGGCTCCAGTCCTCTGACCCTTCTTCTCCTGGTACTCTCCCGTGCTGCCACCAAACCCATGGTGCCTGGGCTTGGGGGCATGGGGCTCCCAGATGACTGGGGCGATGAGCTGCCTGCATCCCAATCCTCCGCTGCAGGTGGCTTCTTTAGGGAGACATTCTGGGGCTAGCCTCCCCCTCAACACAGCCAATGTGCTCCAAGCATGCTTCTGCTGCACATGTCCTGGGTGCTGCATAAGAAGCTGTTTGCATGGACTGTGGGAGGCCTGACATGGTGCAGGGACAAGGTGCAGGGCTGGGAGCTACATGGCAAGGAGATGCCTTGCAGCGCTTGCAGGCTGCAGTAGCCAGGAACTGCCAGCACCTAGGCCTGGGTGCTGACAAGCCTTGCAGGAGCCTGAGGCAATCTGCAGGTCTGGACAGCATGTGCTTGGCAGCCACATAGCACTGTGGTGCCAAGATGCAGGAAGGCTGGCACACTTGGCCTGCAAAGTGCACAGGGGGACACAGTGGCCTGGTGTGGCCTCAGGCTGCTTGAATGTTCCCCAGAACTCACTGTGCCACTGCCTGCTGGTGCTCACTGTGTAAGGTTTTAATAGCCTGGTGCCAGGGCAAGCATAGAGCTGGCCGAGCCTTGGGGCAGTAGAGGTTCATAGCCCTAGAGTCCTGGGCTAGATCCTTACTGGTGGGGGTGACCAGGAGCAAATATGCTCCTGGTTGACATCTATACTGCTCAATAATGCATGTAACTGCTCATGAGTAAATGTGCTACTTGCATTTGCAGGTAGAAAATTTCTCATGAGTAGCTATTTTTACTGAGCAGTAAATGTGTGCCTATACAGATGTGCTTGTTTACTGCACAGTAAACTATGCTACTGTGCAGTAAAGTATCTCATATAGATGTACACATTGAGTTGAGTGCTGCTATGACAGGCTCAGGCAATCTTCCCAGTCCTAATGCCCTCTAGCAATCAGACCCACCTGCCCACACTCCCTGACCTCCTATCTTTCATCTGTCATGACTTGATCTTAAGGTCTTTTAACAGGGGAGTCTGCTTCCAAAGACCAGGGTAGCATCTTTCTGGGTGGATTCCCCCTGTGTACAGTCGTCAGGGCTCCTCTGCCCCAAACTATATGAGGTGGTTTCTCCTTTAAGACAGCACCAGTTGTGCCTGAGTGACTATAATTGTGGTATCTGTCCTCTCCTGTAGCCACACCCAAACTTTAAAGGTGTTACCCAGTATTTGGAGGGGCACTTCTGACTCTTAACTCGGCCTTGGAAGCCTCAGACTTTTGTCTTCCTAGCCTTGCTAGCTTATGCTCCTTTCTCTGCATTCACCCCTCCAGTCCTGGCTCTGGTCTGGCCCTCCCTTAAGCTCTTGGTCCCAGCTCCCCATCTCACCCTCTCATGTTCTGGGCCCCAGTCTCTTGTAGCAGTCCACAGGGATTTTGTGCTGCTCTTTCCCTGGTGTTCCCTGACCCTGGCACAGTGGCTTGTTCACTGCTCTGCCCCCGAGGGCACGGCCAGTTCTCAGGTCCTAAGCTTAAACATAGCAGAAAGGTAAACAAACTGCTTCCCACTAAAGATAGCCGCAATGGTGGGTCAATATCCCACCACAAGCTTTATTTCCCTTAGCTGTCTTGCTCTTGCTCTCCTGGGTGTCCATGGGCCTGTTTCCTGCAGTCAGTTTTTCTGGCAGCTCATCTCCCTGCAGTGTACAAGGTGAGACTGTCCCTTCTGGCCCAGGCCCTGGGTTCTGTGCCTCAGAACCCCTCCTCTTCCTGTTATGTGGCTTCCCAACCACACACAGGAGTTTCCTTTTATTTAAAAGGCAGCCTGTGCTCCTCTGCTGCATACTCACATAGCCAGTTTAGCCTGCTCTTAAAATATTTATTTTAGCCTCTCTTAAAAGAACAGGAGCTCCTGGCTCCCTGTGACAGGTGCTACATGGAGTACTTATGTTAATAAAGCTATCACTGTAATTTGCTTCTTTTTCTGTAATTCAAAATGAAAAATGCTGTAAGAACCAAACTGTTGCTATTTTTTCTTGTGGCTGTACTAGTAATATGTTCAGCCAAGAGAAAAGGTAGTGGTGCTAGAAATCTCATGAAAATCTGCCCTTGTCACCCTGCTTCCAGCCTGTTTTATACCACTAGGAGTTCAGGCAAACTTCAGGCAAGCGAATGTATCTTGTGGTCCTTTTTTGTTGGAACTTGATTCCAAATGTTATAATTCCCCCACTGCTCCTGCACAATGATTCCCCCTGCCCGTGGCTTGAGTTTGCGAACGGAGCGTCTTTCTCCCGAGCTCTCTGCTAGCTCTGCTTTTCTCTCTCTCTCTCTCTCTCTCTCTCTTTCTTTTCCTTTGCTGATCTCAGCCACCTCAGGACCACCGCCTGTCACCTCTTCCCTCCTTCATCCCCATGACTCACCACTGAAGTGGGTTCTGCAGGTAGGTAGTGACCTGTCGAGTCATGGTGATCCCATTTCTTGTTGTCAGAGGGGATAGCAGTCTCTATCCCTGTCAGCACTTCTCAGTTTCTCCTGAGCAACCTCTTAATCCGACTTCCATCTTGGTCCGTGCCCGCAGGCAATTCTGGGTACTCTTCTCTCCCTCTTATTCTTCCTTCAGATCCTTATTGGTTTCCCGGGATATGGGGTTTCCTGTTTCCCAGCTGCACTACTCCTCCTCAGCTGTTACTCTTTCTGATTAGCAGAGTCACAGCCGGGACTCTATTACATGCATCATAGGTTCCTAAAAGCTTGGTAAAATGAAGATAATAACAGCTACATGTGCACAGTTTTATATAATCATTACACACATACATACATACATAATCAATTGTAAAATGCTGGACTTTCTTTTGCTTATGCTTCACACATAATATTTCAACTCATCAATAATATCTAGCTTTTCACATTTCATATATTCTAATACCTTCAGTAATGGTGAGTAGCACATTACCACATGCTGGGCATGTCTACACATGCTATTAATGCACAGCAATAAACTCCAGTGCAGTTCACAGCTGGCTGCTCCAACCTGGCTGCACTGACCTGGCTCAGTGTGCTGCATGGGGGCTGACTAGGGCAAGAGACTGCTCCAGTGCAGGACTAGCTGGCAAGCAGCCCCCACATTGAAGTACCCTTGTGCCTCATCCAGCCCGGTGTGCCTCTGCATTTGCATTGCAGCAGAGTAAATAATGCCACTGCAGGATAGTACTTGTATTTACAAGTATTAGCCTGAGATGGCATTTTTTAGTTTACCGCAGCCTAATAGGGAGGCGTATAGATGCCAAAACAACTGCAGAGCTACACAACTCCACAATAAATATCTCATGTAGATGTGCCCGCTGAATTCTTATATGTTGTTCTTTATGGAGGAAGATGTCACCTTATGTGATTAAAGGGTTTCTTAAACTGATCTTAAGTTATTTCACTTGTAAGCCTTTAGAATGCTACTCATCTCCATCAAAATAATGAGCAGACCTTGTGAAACTGACTCCTGAGACTACTCTTACCAAATATCATAAGTTTCACTGACATACATGTGATAAGCATTGACATCTTTCACATGAATCTCTTTCTTATTGGGCTAATAAAATATATAACTTCACAACAAGGGCAGATAATTTATTTCAGATTTATTTCAGTCTCTTTCCATATCTAAACCTTACTTTCTTTTTAGCCTTTTCTTCACTAGTGTCTAGCATGCCCTTTTTAGAGGGAAAATGCATCAGAATGAACAGGCTTATATGTAGGTTTATTTTTGTTATGACATAGAATTTTTAATTTTCTTAGGAGGTTTTCCAAAGAACCTATGCCCATTGTCATCCTACTTTATTTCTTTTATCTTCCAATTACACTTGAGAGTGTTTTGCAGGCTCTTCCAGCTTTAGCATGATGTTTTTTCCTTCTTGGGAATTAGTGCTGCTTGGTATGAAGAGGATATTTGGAAAGGAACTCCCAGTCTTGTTCAGCAATGATATATCTTCATGTTCAGAATTTCTAACTTAGGTAACTTAGAATTTCTTTCCTAGATAGTTTAATATACAACATGAACATCATATCTCTGAGTACAATAATTTTTTTTACAGTGACGCAGATACATTGTATGGTGGTACTCAAACATAAAACTACTTATGTGGGATAATTGTGCTTATATTTACTTTACTGCCCAAGAAATATGACTATATATGAAATAAATTAATTTGCAATTGTGAAATGAAATGTATTTTACCTTGTATTAGTGTACTTCAATTGTTCTGACATAATTCAGGAACTCCTTTAATAATAAAATACATCAATAAAGGGTAATACACAAAAGGTCTTGAAGTATTTTGTAGGTATTCTTTTCTTCATGATCCTTCTATGGGTGAAAATGTTTTCAATTAGTTTAAGTGCAAAAATGAAATCTCTATTTAAACTACTTTAATTGATATTCTTTTTCCATGTCTTTATACAACTCAGTCTGACATGAACCATGGAAGTTCAAGGCTCAGTAATATCAACTGAAATTTTGCTAAATGAAAATTGTTATTCTGGAAATGAGGAAACATAAATATTAAAGCTATTTTCCACTGCTGTTTTGTTACAGAGATAGCCCTGACTTCACATATAAATCTTATTTTCCTGCCTATTCACAGGTCAGAAATGTCTTTGGATCAGAACTAGAATAAAAATTAGAAGGACTGTTTCCTGAATCCACTTTGGGACAACTGAAGGTGACAGAAATCCCAGACTTCTGACACACACTAAACCTGAACTAAACAATCCAATTTAGTCAATTTATTGGACAGTGTACACAGAAGAGTTATTTACTTAGCACTTAACCTGGATAAGGTGCAGTTTTTGTATCCCATGAAAAATTTGAGATTTCAAAAGCTTTCCTCTTGTGCACTGGGGTGGAACTTAGACTCCTTAGAGAGCTTCATGCAGAAGGAAAGAAAGTGTTCCACAACAGCTTGATGGCAGATAGCAATAACTTAATGGTAGAATGGACTATTCACCGCATCTGATGTAGGCTGTAGTTTACAAAGGCTCATGCCTCTCTGAAGGACTTGGTCTATACCACGGATAGGCAATGTTTTTTGGCTGGAGAGCAGAAAAACACCATAATTCCTACCTTGGAAGGTGCTAGAGTGCTGGCATGTCAGAAAAACAAAATGAGGGCAAGGGGTTTATGGCAGGATGCCCTGCTTGTGCCCCTTGCCCCCAAAGCCCCTGGCCCCCAGCCCTACTTCCCCTTGCCCCCACCCAAAGCCCCTGTGCACTGTCCCTGTTGCCCTGTGCCCGCCACCCAAAGCCCCTGTCTTCCAGTCCTACTGCCCCTTCCCCCCAGCCCTACTGCTCCTTGCCCCCCACCCAAAGCCCCTGCCTCCCAGCCCAGACTCTGTGGCTGCCAGCAGGTACCCCAGCTCTGAGTAGCTGCTGGAGTCTGGGCTGCTCCGAGTAGGGCTGGGAGTAGTAACTGCTGGGAGCAGTCCGAGATCCCAGCTGGCAGCAGCTCCCCAAAGCCAGAGCCGGCTGTAGCTGGGAGGCTTCAAACAGCTGTGTTGGACTCCGGCATCAGCTCCACACTAGTGCACAAAGGCATGCCTTGGAGTGGGCGGTGGGGGAGGGTGCAGCTGTTTGAAGCCTCCTGGCTGCAACCAGTTCCAGCTCTGCTGCAGCTGCCCAGAGCCTGGGCTGGCTACAAACAGCTGCATGGGCTCATCACCTATGTGGTGTGAGCAGGGGAGAGATCAGGACTGTGTTGCCTCAGGCCTCTCCCCCACTGCCTGCTCCAAGGTGTGCCTGCACATGCCGGTGTAGAGCTGATGCCACAGCCCAGCATAGCTGTATGGAGCCTCCCAGCTGCAGCTGGCCCTGGCTCTGGGTAGCTGCTTCCAGCAGGGATCCCGGGCTACTCCCAGCAGTTAGCTGGGACACTGCAAGACCTGCTGGGAGCAGCCCAGGCTCCATCACTGGCAGAAGCTACCCAGAGCCGGGGCTGGCCATGACATGCCAAGCAAAATGGCCTTGTGTGCCATGCTCGGCACATATGCCAGGGGTTGCCGACCCATGGTCTATACAGTGCCACCCTTCCCTGCCTTCTAGCTAACTTCAGACTAACACATCTAACTACCTGTCTCTATAGGTTGATGGTTAAGCCACCCATTGCATTGGTACAGGCTGAGGACCAACTGGCTAAGCAGCCACTCTTCAGAAAAGGACTTGGGGTTATAGTGGACAGCAAGGTGTATGTGAGCCAGCACTGTGCCTTTGTTGCAAAGGAGGCTAACAACATGTTGGGCTGCATTACTAGGAGTGCTGCCAGCAGATTGGGGGAAGTTATTTCCACCCTGTATTTGGCCCGGGTGAGGCCACATCTGGCGTACTGTGTCCATTTTTGTCCCTCCCTATAGAAAGAATGTAGACAAATTAGGGAGAGTCCAGAGGAGGCAATGAAAATGAGTAGGGTGCTGGGGAACATGACTTACATGAGGAAAGACTGAAGGAACTGGGTTTATTTAGTTTGGAGAGGAGAAGGCTGACTGGGGGTTTAACAGCAGCTTTCAACTATCTGAAGAGTAGTTCCAAAGAAGTTGGAGCTACACTGTTCTTTTGGTAACAGATGACAGAACGAGAAGCAATGGTCTCAAGTTGCAGCAAGGGAAGTTAGATATTAGGAAAAACTCTCTCATTAGGAGGATAGTAAAGCTGCAGAACAGGTTACCCAGAGATGTCTCTATTTTTCGAGGTTTTTAAGACCTCGCTAGACAAAGCCTTGGCTGGGATGATATAGTTGGGGCTGGTCCTGATTTGAGTAGAGGGTTGGATTAGATGACTTCTGGAGGTCCCTTCTGAACCTAATTTTCTAGAATTCTATGCTTTGGAATGTGGGAGATCCAGGTCCAGGTTCCTGTGTTTCAAGATTCAAAAGGACTTTAATCATATGTTCCCTGAGGGTGGGTCACTTGCTGGAGCTTTTTTTCTTATATAAAAGAACTAATCGGGCTAGAAAGGAAGAGACTGCCTTCATAGTCCAATGTTTAGGCACTAACCTGCATGCATTAAACCCATGTTGAGTCCTTGCACTGGAAGTAAATGCCTGTTCATAGCCTAACAGATGTTCTTAGAAAGGGTTGCAGTGGATATATACCTCTATATTTGGATGATGTAGTTAGCTAAGAACAGATGCTTCATTGGAACCAAAAGGTTGGATTAACAGTAAATCCTGACAAATGTGTATGGATCCTAAAAGAGGCCAGATATCTTGGATACATGTTAGGGAAACAGCCTGTGAAAAGTCAGTGAGAAAGGAGTTGTATTCCTCTCTTTCCCACCCTTTCCATACCTCTAACCAAATAAAAAAGATAGTTTCATAGTTTCATAGTAACTAGGGTCAGAAGGGGCCTAGAGCAGGCCATCTAGTCTGACCCCCTGCCAATGGCAGGAAACAAGTGCTGGGG
>JAGPOW010003642.1:61089688-61101999 GCA_030014935.1 Caiman crocodilus | reverse complement strand
CTCTGGAGTCTTAGAGTCGCCCTGCTCCGCTCCCAACTGCCAAGCAGTGACTCCGCCCTAGCTTGTTAATTGCAGTTGATTAGGGTTTGAAAACTCCCGTGGTGCTTCAGCTGCCAATCAGCAGTCCCGGCTACCCGGAAGTGCCTGTCAGCAGCCTGGTCACTGAAAACTCCCGAGTAGGGGATGGGGGAATGCGGGGCTCTAGCCAAGCAACCCTCCTGGCCAAGCAGGAAAAAAACACTCCCCGGAGCTTCCTCCGAGGGTGCTCCTCGGCCCCTCCTGCCCTCTAGCTGGCTCCCTGTTCGCGCGCTCTGTTTGCGCGCGGCTCGGGAGCGCGGCTCCCAGCCGGGTCAGCTATCAGCAATCTGGGAGGCTCCCCCACAGATCAGCTGCAGCTGCCGGCACCACCGCACTCACCAGTTCGCTGCCGCTGTCTGTCCTCAGCTGCTGCTCCTTCTGCTCTCTGCTCTGCTCTGCATGATGATTGTTAAATATGAACAGGCTTCCCAAGCCCTGAAGAAAACCATCTATGGACCCTATCACTTTCAGGCACCAGATTTCTCAACTGAATATATTGTCCAGGTGGATGATTAAGGTAGTAGCCTAAGAGAAATTTTAGTGAAAAAAAAAAGAGGACTGAAACACTCAGTGGAATATGGGGCCATGAGACCAGTTGCAGGAGCAACTAACTATACTACAGTATAAAAATAATGCCTGGTCATTAAATTGAAAGTGCAGAGCCTTAAAACCTATCTGTATGAAAGACCCTTTGAACTTGCAAGATCTTGCCAAGGTCTATAGTGACTGCAGAATATGAGGAATAAAAATTCCACAATAATTATGTGCTATCTTGCCATAAGCTTAGTTGGTTGAAATATGACAATAAAAGTTGCCAGCAGAGTATTTATTTCACTTTAGCTATACCCTTTATCTAAGGCTAAAGCAGAAGAGAGAAAAAAATCTGACAGTGAACTGTCAGAGGGGTGGAGAAACTAATTAGCTGGCTGTGACAGGGGGCCATCTCAAGGCCGGTCACAATGTTGGCCCACCTATCTAGGGCAGTCTGCCCACCTGACTTTCCTGCCACACCTTTGTTGTAACTAACAAGTTGTTTCTAGACGGGAAGCTGTCCATTTTATGCCCTAATACTAAGGGCATAATACATGGCTTCAACCTTCCCTTTACCATGTCCCATGCCTCGCAGGTGTTATACTACTGTTGTCACCTCTGTGCCCCCCTCTGGCACCAGGCCCTCTGGCTCCTCGTGTCTGCATGCCCCTCTGGCTCTGGGCCCTCTGGACCCCAAAGCTGCATTCCTCTGGCACTGGGTTCTTCTCAATCATGTGCCTCTCCCTCTGGGCACTAATGAGGTCCCCACTTCCCCTATAGCCTCATCCCAAACCACTGGTCAAATAATAATATAAACATAAGCTACAATAACAATTGGGAATGTGGTCTGCCCCTTTAAGAAGGCAAAACATCCACTCTAGGACAGCACGTCTCTTAATCCTGGGTACTTTGTAGGGTCCTGGAGCCTTAGTTTTTGTAGGCAGCAAAGCAGGTAATCAAATGTTTTTGGGTAGCTCTCTAAGCTCAGGCTCCTTTCTTTGTCAGTCTCCAGAGAGAGGGAACCCTGCTAGTTCCAGCCCTGAGTTTATGCATCCCCAGGGCCCTGCTTCCTGACTACCTGGATGTGCTGGCTAATTATGTCATTAGGCTGTTGCTCAGGCAACCTGAGGCTGTGGAGTTCTATGTAGCCTGCAGGGTTCTCTGGCCAGGTTGCTTCTGCCCTTAAAGGAGCAGGCACATCTTAGTGCCCTGCTACACTTACTCCAATTGACAAGTAATCCTCCCAGAGAGTGATGGGCTTGGAAAGTGCCTAGGACTTATAAACCTGACCTGCCTCATTCCAGAGAAGGAGAAATCATACCCAAGAAGAGCGAGAAGCTGTAATGTCTATGGGAGAATTGTGACAGAGCGGGATTGGAAGTGAGACAAAAACCTTACGAAAAAGATTGGGTAGGTTGTTAAATTCTTCCCAAAGAACACAACTCATCATTTGGACCACTGGGCACCAATCTTTTTGACACGCATGCCACAGATTAGCTCCATACCCTTCCTAAGCAACAGTTCAATCTCTTTCCCCTGCCCAATTGGCTGCTCTGCTTTGTTCTTCCTGCCTTGTACTTCCTGCCTTTGCCACTTGTGGCATGTGTGCTATATGTTGGCCATCTCTAGTTTAGACTGTATCTCCCATGAGGCACACAGGATTCTGTGCTGATTCCTCTGATGCAACATTCAGCTTGATCAGAAGGAAATTTTAATTGCATTATGGCTGATGCAGTCCTCCAGGAAGCCCAGGCTTCTGCAGAAAATGGGGGCCCAAACTACATCTCCTATAATGCAATATGCTGATAGGGAAATGAAATGTAATTTATTTTTAACTAAATTGAAATGAAACTATATTTTTAATCAGTTGAAAAAAGAAACAAACAAAACTCCAACATATTAATCAAGTCAAACCTTCTTGCATATTTACTGTCTGCATAAGCAATTGGCAACTTTTTGGAGCTGCAGGTCAGAGAAACTTTTCTTGGGTCCAAAGCAGGCCAGGGTTTTGACCTGGCCACTGCCACTTCTTTCATGGATTTCTCTTGCTGTTGCTTTTTCCACTATGCCTTAGGACCTGGCCCTAGCATCACTGTGGGCAAAGCCCTTGTTGCAGAAACACTGCTGAATACTCCACCACTGCCAAAGCCTTGTGGCTCTGCAGGCTGGATCCAGCCTGTGGGCAATACATTGCCAACTCCTGACCAACATACTTACCTATTTAGGACTTTTTATTAAGTATTATGCTAGCTGTGATCAACTGAAGCATTTGAGTCATCAGCCATTTAAAAGTATTTATAGGCTACTCTGGGTGAGAAGTCCTTGGCTTTGCTGGTTGCTTTCTCTGCCTTGATGCTTTGAAGCTGGATTTGGTTGCCTACCCATTTTCTTAGGCTTTGCCCCTGTGTGTGTGAGGGTGCTGGTTGTGTGGTAGGCACCACTGTATTTTGCAGCTAAGGGAATACTTTTTTGGAATTTATGTAACCCAGGTACACCCAAGAGTGTACCCTATTCTCAGCTGAATAGGATGGGTAGGCAGGAAGGGGTTCTGTGAGAGGGATACCAGAATTCCAAGCAGATCCCTCTTTCTCCTATAGAGTTATCCCCAAACCAAAATTCTTAACTATATACATAAACATAAAACTAAATATCGTATATAAATATAAAAGAATTATTTTATATAAATATAAATATAAATATTTACACAGAGAACACTAACCAATAACCAAGGTCAAACCCTAAATAATACTGTTTACAATATCACAATACAACATTTCAATTATAAAATATAAGACACAAACATGAACTATCTTAATAACATCTATTCCTTTATATAGTCCTTGACCCATGGCAAGAAATAGTCCTCTTTCCAATGAGGTCCCTTGAGGGTGTCCAGAAAGCACCAGGGGTCCCTCCCCTTAGGGCCTTCACTAGGTGGTGGGCTGATCATCCAGCCCCTTCTTTGGGCTTGCCTGCCCCAAACGTCTTTTCCCTGTGGGACCCAAGGGCCCAATGATTCACGTTCCCTCAGGTGGTCAGGGCACACCTCAATGGGGTCTTCTTTGCTGCAGCACCACTCCAGGCCTCTCCTATGCCTCTGGCCTCCTCTCTACCCTGTGCCCTGCTCTGGGCACCGAGGGCTGCACCACTGCTGCTGGGTGCTGGGTGCTGGGCCTCAAGCTGCAGCACTACTATTTTCCTGTGCCCTGGCTCAGCACTGAGGGCTCTCTTAGTACAGGCCAGGCCCTTCAGGCTCTGGCCAGCCATCCTCATGCTGAGTGGCTAACCCAAGCTGCCTCTGCTGCTCCTTGGCTCCCAAGGCTTAAGCCCATGTGCCACCCTGCACACTGTGGGACCTGGCCACTTGCTGGGGGATGGGGCCTGAGCCACCTCACTGCGGCCCCCAAGGCCCTGCTAGACTTTCAGGCTCAAGCTGCCGCTTGCAGCTCCCAAAGCCTGGGCTCCATGCACCGAACTTTGTACCATGATGGGCTTGAGCAGTCTCACACTGCTCCCAGGGCCGGGTCTCTGTGCACCATCTTTGTGTGCTGTCAACTGCCCAAGCAGTCTCGTACCACTTCCAGGACTGCTTCTCCAGTGCCACCTTCAGGAACCTTGGGCCTATTGCCTGCTGGGAAAGAGCGCCACAGCTTTTCTTGGCTCCACTTTTCTTGAGTCCCTCGCTTTATCTCCCCCTCATGCTGGGCAGCAGCTCCTTTTATGTGCTCCAGGGCTCTGCCCCTGAAGTCTTCTGGACCTGACAGTTTACAATCTTCAATCAGGTCTTAGAGAGCTCTTCTCCCCCTCCACTCAGGAAAAGGCCTTGACTTTATTTCTCCTGCTACCTCCTGATTGGTGGATGGGTTCCACCAATCAAAACAGCAGGATCTGAAGCCTGGGACTCAACCCAAGCTCTGAAAGATGAGCCTGCTACAGTTACTTCTGTTCAATTTATAGTGGTTTTTTTCTTCAAATACTGCATGTTTTGGGGGACTGTAAATCACAATTAAATATATACGAACTCAGTGTATAAAGCTGGGTAATGGCACAAGATATGTTTACTGAACTTTTAATGGACAGTTTATAATGACACGCTGAATAGAGGGGGCTGACTAGAATTATAAGATAGATTGAATCTATCTGTCATATTTGCATATGATTGTAGCACTATCATTATAGTTTAAATACATAATACCTACCACTAATGATAATCCTCACACTTTCTTATGGGAGTTTTTTGTATATGATAGACCTAAGTAGACCTCAACTGAATTTGGTAAAGCCACATCAGTGACACTATGATGACTTTCACCAACTGAGAATCTGGCCCTTTTCATTGTTTGTGAAGAACAGTTCAAGTATTACAATTTATATATGACTGGCAGTTGTATCACTATATATTTGGAATCTGTGTTGTATATTGTTTAATTGACTATTTAAAAAAAAACAACATGCAGTGTGTTGTACAAATTGTTTAACCTGGAAAAAATAACTGCTTTAACAATTTCATCCAAATGCATTTGTACAAAAATAGAAAAACAACATGACATTCTCTCTCCTTGCAAGCAAGTATACACCTATGGGGAAGCTCTGGTATATCTAAGCAAGTAGTTTGTTGGCAAAGCTCTTCTGTGATTCACTGTCTGTACATGAAGCAGATAGGACATCAGTACAGATTCATTGTAAAAACTTGATATATTTCAATCTAGATTTATCTTCTGGAAAACATATCTTGCCAGAGTATCAGTGTCTAATATTGCATTGTAAAACTGATCGTGTTTTGCCTCTTAGGCTCAAAACAAGAGTGTGTGAATGTACCAGCTGCTTACAGAATGACTAGTAGTGTTGTTGTAGCTATGATAATAGAGGGATGTCAAAATATGTGAGGTATTTTTTTTTTTTTTATTGGACCATCTTGTCTGGATGGAAAATAATGGAGGCATAATAAGGTGATGGGTTTTATGTAACTTTCAACAGGTCTGTGGGGGAGGGAGGAAATGTTACAGATCAATCTAAGTACAAGTTAGAACAATAATCTAATTATGTTACTAAAGTAGGTCACTTGAAAGGCAAGTGGGCAGTTATCACTTGTGAAGCAAAGAAAACTTAGCAGAGAGGAGAAGATGGGCCTTACAACAGAAATGTATAATTTGATTGGACATCAGAAGCCATAGACTTGACAGGGACATTGGTTTTACGGTTCATTATAACTTACTTCTGTGAATCAAGTATGCATATCTAGTCATGCCTGACTGAGCACTATAATAAAAATATTATATACTTCATAGATATTAAATATATACTTCACATATGAGATTTTTTTCATTAAAAATCATTTAAAAATAGGTCTGAGGGGACCTCAGGGAATAATTTAATCCACTTCCTCCATTCAAGATAGGATCATCCCTGTTGAAATCATTCCAGACAAACGTTTGTGTAATCTCCTCTTAAAAATTTCCCAGGTTGCAGATTCCACAATTTCTCTAGGTAATCTGTTCCAAATGGCTAATTATCCTCCTGGCAAGTCAGTTTTTCCTAATATCCAACCCAAATATCCCCTGTTGCAATTTAAGATTATTACCTTTTTTCTGTCTCTTGCAGCCCCAGGGAAGTCTATCGCCATCTTTTTTTATAATTACCCTTCACGGTTTTTTAAGACTGTTATCAAATTCCCCTTTAATCTTCTCTTCCCAAACTAAATAATCTCAGCTCTCATTGGGGATATTTCATTGGTTCCCCATTATACCCTTATGGCTGGATCTCCAAGGTGGCTCTGAAGCTTCGGAGCCACTTCAGCTGGATCAAAGCAAGAACCCGGTCCAGAGCTCCAGATAGGATCCCTGGCATCTGAAGCGGCTGGATCTGAAGCCAGATCGAATAGCTGGCTACTTGTACAGGGCTACTGGGCAGGGAGCAGGCTGGAGCTATGGGTGGCTCATCTTGGGGGCATGGTTCCCTGTCACTATGCACATTCCTGGGAGGACATGAGGGGCATATGCCCCTCAGATTTGTGCATGGGGTGGGGGTAGGTGCGGACTGCCCACTGTGGACTCAGGGCTTCCTGCCCTGTTGCCCTGCCACTATTCGAGGTGACCCCTGCCTGCCCAGCAGAAGCAGGGGGTGGCGGCACAGAGTGGTGCCCACTGTTGCTGCTGGGCGGGCAGGAGGTGCCTCCCCATGGTGGCATGGGGCTCCTGATGGTGACACTGAGCCTGCACTTACAATCTGCCCTTTGCTGGGTCCCACCCGCTGGGCCGCAGAGGCTCAGGGTGGAAGGCAGCAGAGTAGGGAGCCTGAGCCCTCAGTGGCAGCCTGCATCTCCCTCACAGGCTGCACTCTGTCCATGCTACCCCGGGGGGAGGGGGAGCCTGGCTCCATGCTTCACTCTGCTGAAATAGCCACCATCTTCCATAGGAGGCAGCTGCTGCGGGGAGCAGTGGGCTGCAGGCCTGGGTCCCTGGTCATATTGCCCTGGCAGCTGGTGCCCCCCTCCAGCTGGGCTAGGAAGGGCAGGGGTCTGCAGGTAGGGAGTGAGAGACACTGGCAGGGCCCAGGGAGCTGTGGGTGGTGAGTGAGGAGCAAAGCAGGGCTGTGGGGCTGTGGCTTGGGAATAAGGGACAATGACATGAGCAGGGCACCAGTATATCAGTGCTACTCAGCACCACAAAGTAATGTGGGAGGACAGCCACAGCTTGACCTGAGTCCTGATGAGTGAAGGGGGCAGACGGAGCTCTGATATTTTATGATAAAAAACCCCCAGATAAAATGCCAAAATTTATAGTTATTTAGCATTTGTTTTATTATAGTGATTGAGGCACTGGTAGGCTTCCAAACTGCTTTCAAATTGTAAATATATCAATAAAACATTGTGTTTAACTGATACCTATATATAACAGAGATTCTGGGGTTTTTAAATTAGAGAACTTGGTATTTTTAAAGATTGCTTTTTATTAAATAAGAAATATGTGTACTAATATATACCTATCACCGTTGAAAAAGATAGAGGACAAAAGCCGACAGAGACTTCTCAGCATGGACATAGCTGAAGTTAACTGCATAAATACTTCATTTACCTTGATGCATACTCTTAAATCACAGGAGCAGATAGCTCAGATTCACTATAAGGACTTCAACCCTACTGGTACATGAACAACCTAGATAAATGAAATTGTTAAAAAGAATGTAACATTAAGCAGTTACTAGGAGCAGTTCTTTTTCTCTCCGTTCTAGGAAGTCTGGCTAATTAGCATGCCTAAAAGCAAACATCTGTTCATCTGATATACACAGACACAGCTGTACAGTTTGTGTGCTGCTGGCAATCTAACTGTACAGTATGTCTCATTCCAGCTGCTTTACTTAGACTGCTAAGGAATGCATCATATTTCTTGTGTCATTACTTGTTTCTTCCCCCTGCCCCCTGCTCCACCCAGTATGGAAATCTCTCTTAACTATGCTGAAATTAATGAATCAGACTTTTTATAATAATTCCATTGATCACCAGGTTGGCTTTTTCACTGATCAAACTATCTTTAGTAGAGAGTGAATATCAGAGGACTCATGAAACATTATTTTGTCAGCAAACTAGATATAGACATAATGTATACATTAAAGATCCATTAGCGTAATCTCATGAAGTCAAAACAATTCACTTCAGTTTAGCCAGGCTTCTGTCACTGCTAAGCTCTTGAAAAACTGAAGAACTCCTAAAGTGTTCCATAAGACAATATGTGCTAAATGTGTCCCAGCTTTGAGATGCCTGAAGTTGATGCATATTTTCAATTACAGAATCTCAAGGATCTGCTAGAGATTTTATTTTAATATTTTGCACTAGAAATAAGAAGGAAGTCTATTCATTGCAAGAGTTATTTTTTATACTGAAATATAGGTAGTTAAGCCTCTCAATTAAGAGGAACATAAAAAATTCTTAGCTCAGTTAATAAAAATAGGATGGCATATCTTCAATAAATTTGGGAAGACTGACTATGGCCTTTTCAAAGCTCACTCTTAGCCACTCTGTCCAGTGGTTTGTTTCCAACATCTCCTCAAAATAGTGTGTTTTGTAATTTGTTGCCATGATAAATATTTTAGGTATGTTAACAAAATATAATAGTATCTTTAAAAAATCATTATACTTCTCCCAAGATAAGAAGGGAGTCAAGGACGGCAGAAGCAATACCTGCCCCTTCAATTAGACTTGAACACTTGGAAGATGGAAGAAATCAGACTTTTGGCACACCAGGTTTTTTCTTAGTTTTATTGCTTGTCTTTCTGCTTGGAGAAACACTTCCTACACACAAACACATTTTCCCTTTGGATTATTCATGTTGTGAAACTACCTCATGTTTGTGAGCCCTACCAGTTTCCAAGTCTCTGGAAGGACAGCCAGGATACAGTTCTAAAATGTATTTATCATTCCCACTCTCCTCTCAGGATGTGAAATGTTGGTGACCTAGCATTGTCATCTTAAGAACCCAAAGAGGTATCACCAATGATGCCTCTGGAAAATCCTTCACATCAAATGGGAATATCACTGCACAAATACCAGCATCCTTGTTGAAACCAATGTTACCAGTGTTGAGTTAGTGATCCTCAGGTCCTCGAAACAAAGAAGAAAGAGTGGATAAATAAACAGGAGAGGAATCTTAGCCTTCAGCTTTCTCTCTTCTGTGAAAAGACCTGCAACCTCTGGGGATGGATCTGTTGCTAAAGTACTGAACTTGTAAGTCACCTCAGGATCCATCAATGAACTGTGGTAGAGATCATCTTTGAATTAAGGGATTGCTGAAAATATGGAAAAGTGGCACCACATCCATGAGGCACCACAGTTTTCTTCTGAATGCTTTCCTGCTATTTCTAATGTAACACTTAAGAGTTAACTTTTACTTTTCCTTATTTCCACAACAAACATAACCATACTTCACTAATGGTGAATTTTTTACTTCTTATTATTTTGTATTTAGACAGTGACAAAAGTCACATGGGCTTAACTGAAGCCAGAGTTTCACGAGGGGTTCTGTACATTTAGAAGATTAAGTCCCCATCTAATATTGGTAAAAGGCTATACCAAGAGGATGTAAAAGGGGTTATCTAGAATCTCCTCTGCAATATGGCTCTATGTTTTTAATCACAACTTAATTTTTTTTTAACACAGAGCAACATGAAATAGTATTGCTTTTTTTGGATGGTGTTAGTGACTTGTTAGAAAGTATCTCTTTGAATAGTGGCAATGCTTTTTTTGTGACTAATACATTTTATTGGACCAATGGTATGGTTTTATGATGTATTTTATTGGTGATATCTTTTATTGGGGTGATATACCCCAAAAATCCTTGTCTTCATATAATTCCTGGACCATTATGGTTAAAACATCACTCCAATGCTATCAAGAATAATGGGCAGTTGACAGACCTTTCTGAAATCAATGGACTTCATACAACTCTTATTCGGGTTAAAGGACGTAGTAATGATCTTCTGTTAGTACTAATGAATCAGCAGAAGACACGAAGTACAAAACTGCACAGGAAGGACTGAGAAACTAGGTATGTTTCTCAACCTGCTTGGAAGCACAAGAGGGTTGAGGCATTGATTGGAGGAGTGCATCAATCTACCTTAACAGCAAAAAAGACCAGAGAGCCAGATGACAAAGAAGAGCTTTGAGCACAGAAATGCTTGAAAGCAGGCTTGGATTGCCTTTTGTTTGTTCAAGCACTAAGTATTTTGTATATTCCGTTCCCTCTCCCCATCATGGAAACAAATTAGCAAGACTCCAAAAATTGCCTAGCTATTCTAGCCAAGAAAAAATAAGTAAATTTGGGGAAAGGAAAAGGTGGCCAAAATAACATCAGCAACGTTATCTCCCCATTGCAATTGTCTCTCCCCATCCTGTGGAGATTGGGTCCAGTGCTGATCACTGTGCAGCTGGGAGGTAGCTGCCTCCCAGAGCTGGGGCAGCTCCCCCCTGGTTGCCCATACTTTGTAAATCATGCATGCTAACTTGCCTTATGTTTACCAGCTCACGTTTTTAGATCTACACCCTTGGGCCTATTATTTATCCAAAGCATGTATTAGAAGTGCTCCACCAATGTGTCTCAATTGGGTTTGGTTTTCCATGCTCATTTAGCTTTTGGCCTGCCCTAAGACAGACAAAACAATTGGTTCCAATTATAATGACGGATTTTGGCATGTGAACACCTATTCACAAGGAACTGGATGGAGAACACTAACTCATTTTACTATGACAACCAAATAGATGCCATATGGTGGCATCCAATTTTTAGTCATTAGTGATCTGGGCCAGATTTTAACTGGAGACCACGATTTAAAAAAACTCCACATTCCCATCTGAATTCCCCATTTTTTAATATATGTTTGATTAAGAAAACTCTTTAACGTGTACTAACTGATTCCTGAAGTGCAGTGAAAAATCCACACTGATCAACATTATTTTCTGTTAATTATCTAACATACGCGAGTGACTTGGAGTTATTTTAAATTAATTGAAACCTGACCACGTGGAATGTAGAAGTCACTTTTCAGTAGACACTAATGCCCATGTAGGGTCTTCATTCCATGGCAGCATCTTTCACTGATGCCAGTGATTGCCTGCAAAAGTCAAGAAGCAATATTATTTGATCCTACGTGGTGCAGAGCAATCTTTCATCTCAGCGTAGTAAATGGAAGTTAAATAGCTAAACGTGTTTGGAATATTTGTGCTTGACTGTCCTTAATTCTCATTTAGTTTAATGGAAGTTATGGATACTCAGCTCTTTTCAGGAGTGTTCAGTACTTACTAAGGCCAAGACACATATTCATAATGGAAAAAGTCCATCTGTCTCCATCTGACAGTACATATGACTCTTCCATTTGACAATATGCAGAGCATCCTTCTGACAGAGGACATTGCTGTGCAGAAGAAGGAAAGGCATTCTAGTAGGCCTGCAATAAGGATTTTCACATTTTCAAATGTATAATTCTAGTTGTTGATCCTTATCTGAGAAAAGACTATTTTCATATCTAGGAGTTTCTGAGTCATCTCAACAATAAATTGTAGCTGTTCAACTAAGTGGAGGAAACACCTTTGCTAAGGCATTCTACTACAAAAACAAGGTCTTTACTAGGGCTATGCGAAACAGGCCCTATTCATTCAGTTTGGGTTCGGATTTTACTTGAATTAGGGACAGTGATTTGATCCATTGATTTGGATCACTGTCCTTGATTTGATTAAGCCAAATCCAGATCTGAAGATTCGATGCTGATTAGCCAAAACAGCCCTGGGGAGCCCCCTGTGCTTCTGTGAGATGCTGCATCTGCCACAGCACTGCAGCATTCAGAGTCCCTGCTACCTAGAGGTATGTAGAAAAAACAGTTAAAGCTGTATCTATGTCCAAATTGCCAAATCCATCCAAATCTCTCTGGATTGATTTAGAGAGATTAAAATGTCTTCTGATTAGATTCAGATTTGGATATTCCACCACCGAATCAGGGACTGAAGCTTTGCACAGCCTTAGTCTTTACAAACCATTGAGAGCAGAGAGCCTTTTCTCTTTCTTTCTTCTTTTTTAAAAAAGAAATATCTCAGCTGTATCTTCTGTTTCAGAAACATACAATTGTCTGTATGCAAGGGTACAAAGAGCTGCATTTTGTATATTTATCTTTATTCCAAAGACTATACAGAAAATTTTTGGACCCCCCCCCTTGGAACC
>JAGPOW010003642.1:61072151-61086341 GCA_030014935.1 Caiman crocodilus | reverse complement strand
AAATCCCTGCCCTGAGGGATTCTCCAGCCGCCCCTCAGGCTGGCACAGAGAGACGCTTGTGGAGGAGGGCGCCCAGGGTGGCAATTCTGCCACAGGGGGGAGGTGGGGAATGAATGTAGCTGTAGACCAAGGATGGGAGACAGGGAGCAGGGGGGTAAGGAATGAAAACATCTCATAAAAAGTAGAGGGTTTACTGGGGAGTCAGATGTTAGGCAGGTTATAATGTGTCATAAATCTGATGTCTATATTTAGTCCATGATTTTTTGTATCCAGTAAATAAATGAAGTGGAGTTCATAGACTCATCTGTGAAAGGTATTTTATAAATTCCTTTTGAGAATTAGAACTGGGAGATTGGAGAGAGAGTGGTTTTCTTGTGCGAAATGTACACCCGCAGGTAATTAGGTATGCATGTCTTTGAGAAATTTAAGGTATGCATTCATTCTGGTGCATAGTTGTTGTAAATCAGATTCATCCAGAGAAACGTGTCTGCTCACCTTTAATGTATTGATCTTCTGACAATCTTAAATGGTTACAAAGTGCTGTTATACACCCAATACAGATGGGGGAATTGAGGCACAGAGAAATTAAGTGTTTTATCCTAGGTCACAAAAATATCTACATCAGAGCAGGGGACCAAATATAAGTCTCCTGCTACAATAAACAGTGCTAGGTAAATGCTAGTTTCAGAAGTGCTGGAATATATTTCCTTTCTTCAAGCTTCAGGAAAATTAAAGCAACTTTTCATTCATTCTGCTTCTAGCTACAGTTTAGCTAGAGCAGAGAAACTGGCCTGATCTCTGGCTGAATATATGGATACTAACTGAATATATGGATACTAATATATTTACAGCTGTATAACTGCTTCAAAAGCTGGGTGGCAAAAAAGTTGTTTTTTATTTGACCCTTTTTTGTATTGTGTTGAGTGATATGCCTTTCCCTCTCTGCCCCCAACCTTTTTCTAAGTTATCATACTGGATGATGACAAATGCCCATTTTACAATAGGATAATTCTTGTCAAGTTAACAAAACTCTGTCTATAGTCAGCCTGTAGATGGAATATGTACGATTTGTTAGGCCAGGCAGGGGTAAACTACATTGAGTATTTGCTTTTTTTAGAAAGATTGATAGTGTGTTAAGTGATATCCCTCGCATTATAAGTACAGTGACTATATACAAAAATAATTTCCTTTCATGTAAATAGTATAAACCACTCTGTCAAATGGAAAAATGTCTTGGATCTTAAGAACAAACCTCTATTTTGTCATGTTATGGAAACATTTGTTTAGTAAGGAGACCAAGGGTTGGAAGACACATATAGGCAAGGTTCTTTTTTCTTTAGGCAAATGAAAGGGGTTAGCTATTCTTCAGTTCATAAACATATTCTGAAACATATTAATACAATTAAAGATATAAAATTGGGCCAAATTTTGTTAGTTACACCAGTGCCACCCTATTAACTTCACTTTGACTTTTACCAGAAGAGATTTTCAGTAACGTAATGCCAAGTGTAAATGGAAAATGTATTTTCCCCATTTCTGAAAATTCTATCCAAACAATTTTGACAGTGTCATGACACAGCAGATGCAGTTTAAAAGTGCATATGTAAATAGTCTTAATGAGAGAAAGTACCTTAGAAAGATGGGGTATTTCAAAATTGTATATTTTTTTTAAACTGCTGCTCAGAAAGCTTAGTAGGCATCTTTCAGGTGCATGGGATTATTCAGATGGATTATAACATTCAGATTCTCTGTCCTTTGTGATCATCATGCATTTGCATCATTGAACTTGTAGTCTTCTAAGTGAAAACTTCTTCACGAGACTCTTGGCATGAGAAGTATAAAGGAATGACCTAGCCAATAGTCTCAGAACTTCAAAAATAGGGTGGATTGAGTTTAGTTCTAAAACTGGCTGATGGTTCAGATATTTCTTACTTTTACCTGGCCTCATTTTTAGCCATTGCATATACACCAGAGCTCCACATTTGACATTCAGCAGATTGGAATATGCATCAGCTGGCTGGAAAAGCATAGGTGAATGCTTGTGCATGTATGGAGATAAATAACCAACCATGGTTTTGGCTGCAATACCATGTGTATTCACAGGTTGATTGCTGTCCTGAAGCTGGCTTCCTTGAGGGTTCACAGCACTGGCCCTCAGTTCCGGGGGTGGATTAAACATAGTAAGCAGCTATTTCACAAGGTTAAGCTCACTAACCAGAGGTCCAACAATGTTCCTTCTTTGTGCTTGTGGTAGATGGAGCTGAATAAAGCATATGTTGGTGTCACAGCCACAGGCTGACTGCTTCTATGACCACATTCCTTTACAGGGGGACCTCCTCTACAGAAAGAAAAAGGAAGAGGAAGCTCTGAAGGATGGGTTTCCATATCTGACCTTAGTCATTTAATATCTGCTGAACAAGCTGTCTCAGTGCAGCACTGGCAGCAGAATTTCAGCTTGGTAAATGCTGCTCACCATATTTATTATTTCATGAGAAGCTTTGGTATATAGAGGAAGAGATTTCTTGGCTTATGGCCAGCACAGTAATTGCTCAGGAAGATTTTAGTATTTCCTAGGATGCCATCAGCTTTAGTAAAGAATTGAAGTCACATAAGAGATTTCTTCAGCCATTTGCTTTTCTTTCCTGATCCTCTCCCCCTTGGTCATATGCATTGCAAGACAGCAGACAAGTAAAAATGTTTTGGGTTAGAAGGATTTTATATGTACAAACATGTTGTGATTTTTAGTACTATCTCTATAATTCTCATTACACTGTAATCCCCCTAGCCATTCTTGTAGTGCCTGCTCCATAGCATAAACAGTCATCCTTCAGTCAGGAACAGCTCCTCTAAGAAACTCATTGCCTGCTCACCCATAAAAATGTACTGTGAAGAGGAGCCTCCAAAACTGAAGATGCCTTTATGAGTTAATGGGTTGAAATAAATTCTCCCCTTCGGTCTGTGAAGGAAAAAAACACATAAAACCATTTATTAATAACTCTTCTTTCTTTTTAGCCTTATTTAATTTATATGGACACCCTGACTCATGCAAAAATGGGAAACATAAAAACATGCAAGTGAATTTTCTGTCATTTCCATCTTGGTGAGGGCAGAATTCACTGGGGCAAGTTAGACCCCATTTTGGTACTCAGGACATAACAGGCACCTATGCATGTGCAGCGAGGCTGCTCCAACACATTGTAATTACAGTGTGTTGGAGCAGACTCAATTGAATCTGCTGGATCATGATGATTAGCACACTTCAGCAGACTCCAGAGTCTTGTGTATTAGCATTCCTACACTGAAAAATGGTGGCAAAGGCACTTTAACTAAAGCGCATTCACTGAGCTTTAGTTAAAGTGCCCCTGCTATCATTTTTCAGCTCAGGGATGCTGATACATGAGACACTCTAAGCATTTTAAGTAGAGAGGCCCTCCCTACACTCCTGGAGCATGTGTATAAATGCCTAAGATGTTTAAGGTAATATAATGTTGGCAGTCATGGGTGGGTTTGCCTGGCTTGAGCTTGCATATGGAACAGTATACAAATACACATAGCCTGATTTTTATCTTTGTGGTTCTAATTTGTCACTAAAAAAGTGGTTTTATTGTATTATTTCTGTGGAATAAAGTTCCTTCTGTGACCTTTTTTGTTTGCTGAGGGCTTATACCAAGCTTTAAGGTGGTTTATATTAGATCCTGTAAAACTCTCTTTTAAAAACATTACTACGCTAATTAAATCATCTTTCTCTTTCCAAAGCAGCCATTTTCTATTTGACATCAAGTCTTTAAGCTGTCATTCTTTTCTTGATTGAAGATTTTTCTATTGACTTTGAATAAGGTCCCCCTTGACTCATAACGTCAAGAGATCTGCTTTTTGTAAAACTATGATTAAAAGCTATGAACAGCAAGAGCTGTAATGGAGGTATTTCAAACCCCTGAAACTTGTTTAAGATCTGTTAATCATAATATCATCCTCATTCATGTCCTTACTTCTTACCTTGGAGATCTCTGTCAGTGTAGAAAGGAAGTTTCTTTCATGAAGCAAGCTGATGGATGGGTCATAGAAGGCATACTTACCTGGATTCAGTGCCCCCAACTCCTTAAATATGGATTAGTTTGTTACAATATCTGCTGCTACATTTGTGGATTAGATGGGAAATTTCGTCTGGTCTTAAACCCTATGAAAGACCCCAGATTTCAGCCAAATTATGGACTTGTACAGGGGCAAAACGGGAGTTATTTTTCATCCAGAAAGATAAGATGGAATAAGATAATGCATTGAAGCAACGCTGTTTAATTACTTATCTCCAAGGCTGTAGAGCTCAACCTCACTAGTTTAAAGTGCTAATATAATTTTAAGATAGCACTATCTGAAGTAACATGTAAGACTGGTTCATTTCTTTAGGTTCAGTCAGAGTTTTCCCTGTTACTTTCCCATTCTTCTGTCTCTCACACAGGAATAATGAGAAAATACATGAAGCTTAATATTAATTGGCTACTTTTCAAACTAAAAATATCCTTTAAAGTTTAAAATGCATGTTCTACATTTTCATGGATGCACACAGTTGTAGTAGAGAATCTACTATTTCTGTATGCAATCATAAGCAAAAATGAGAATGACAAAAATTTTGGCGTGAATCTTATTTTGTGTAAACATATATAACAAATACAAATGTTACTTTTGTGTTACATATACAAATGCATCATCTAAACGTTACCCATTAATGTGGCTGTTAGAGCTGATTACACTTATTCTTCTGACATGGCAAGAAGAGAAGAACCCTGTCACATTTTAGGTCAAGAGCCCAGAATGTAAGGCATTTGCCAAGAAATCTGAAACGCATGTTTCAGGTGTCCTCATCACTCTGGTGAGGGAGGGGTTTGAATCCCCATTTTTTATTTCCCAACAATGTTCCCTACCTAGCAAGCCATGGACTGAGCAGGCCCAAGAACAGTCTCAAACTTTCTGGCTGAACTTGGCCCACTGGACAGCTAAGAAGGGAAGATATGTAGGACTAGAAGACACAGGTGACTGGAAGGGGGGGCACAGGAGGGGCACGTGAACCCTCTGAGATTGGCCCCTGACTCAGCACCGCTCAGGATGGGGCAGTTTCTTTGCCGTGCGGGCTGGTGGCATGTTGCGGGGGGGGGCACTAAGCTGCAGCACAGAAGTATAGGAGTGGATATGGGGCTTTTGGCCCGCCCCTGGGCTGACTCAAAAATTGTGCTCCCTTCCCCAGACTCAGGAGATATACCAGTCACCCCTGCCAGAAGATAAGCAAGCTAGAGGGAACCTGGCTCTGTGGTATAGTGAAACGAGTACTGCATGGAAAGGCATGGATTATGGCCCACATTCCTATCCCCAATAATGTTTCTGCATTTTGCATTTGATGGTCTAGTTTAATAGCCTACAAATCTGTCTCCACCTTCCTGGATGTTTGGCTAAACAGTGAGAGGCTAAAATGGGTGTTTCACCTGGTTTTTCTCAAAGCAAAGTTTTAGGAACAGTTATGTATCTGCTGAGGAAGAATAACATTTCCACAGAGCACAAATGGCTGTAGTCAAGTTCCTACTGAATATGCTTAGGTGGACAACAGTGATCACACAAGTGAAAATAGGCTCTAAAAACCTCATAAGTGACAAAAAAATCTTACTGTACTTAGCCTTGTAAATAGTATTTAGCCGCTTTGAGGTAAAATACGATTTGGGTCTTTATGTCTAGTCACATACTCATAGTATCATGTATGCATTGCTGAACTATAACACTGAGCCTTTTATAACAATATACTGAAACTTCTTTTTTGTTTGCTCCTGGTCAAATAATACCAATGGACATCTTTATACATGATCTAGTAGGGAGAGTATTTTAATTAGAGCAACTCTTGGGAGGTGCTCTAATTGAAGCACCCACAGCATCTCATATATTTAGTGTTTCACATGCAAAATGGGGGCAGGGGTGCTTTTGAACTAAAGCTCATTGAATGAACTTTACTTAAAGTGCCTCAGCCACCATTTTGAAGCATGTGGGACATTGAATACATGGGATGCAGCAGAGTCAATTAATCTATTCCAATGTATGCTAATGAGTACACATCAGACCAGGTGTCAGACAGGCATATGTATAGGTGCCCAATGTTTTTCATTAAAGGGAATAGATGTCATAAAACCTTTTTGGTCCCAGTTAGCAAAACTGAAGCAGTTTCATTTTAATTATATTGTCTCTCTTGATGGGAAAATATACATACATATACATAATACACACACATGCATGTGCGCGCACACACACACACGCACACACATATATATGTGTATATATAATTTAGGCTTGTGATACTGTAGGCACTCAGTACTGCTGTCAATTTAAAACAAAGATCAGAATAAGATAGTAGCTCAAGAACAACATCTACTTTATATAGCAGTTCTTTGTTGACTAATTATTTGATGAAAAGTTCCATATAATGTCCTTTGGGCCACATGGCACTATGTATAATAGGCTTTCAGTGCACCTTGGAAATCAACTATTCTGTCATATTTTGCAGAAATTAAGGGGTATATTCCATAGTTGTATAGTGCCCAATCTGTTGTTCAACTTTGCTACCTTTCTCAGGGGGTGAGAAGGTGGGGGGATCAAACAACCAAATGGTTCACAGTTGATGATTTAATGCAATGTTTCTATAGCCAGACTGTGACCCCTGCCCCCACCTTTCCCCCTCATTGCCACCACCCCTCCATAGGCCTGCAAGGTGGGGAATGCATGCAGCCAAGACCTGTAGACCTGTATGATGTCCTATATGAAGCTGCATGTGATCAGAAAATAAAGCAATGGATAAGAAGCAAGAAATGAAGAGGGAAAAACTTCTCTTCCTTCTAGCCTTTTGGCAATACATAGCTCTGGCCATCTGGAGAATCCACTAAATCTGGGTGTAGGCCTCCCAGGGCTTCATTTTGGGCAGGAGAGCCCTGTCTCAAATGAATCCCTGTAAAACAACATCAACAATAACATTATGTGCAAAAATTTCTTTCCCGTAGCCTACAGTGCAATAGAGAGAGAGACAGGCTGTTGCCTATTTCTTCGGCTCTTCAAGACAAAAAATGTATATGCAAATTCACTTTTGATTACAGTTCTGTATGTTCAGAATAACTCACAGTTTTTCTCCAGGGTATAATGAAATAGAATTTTGGCTTAAATTATTTACATCACACCCAAAGGAAGATAACTATAAGATGTCTCTTTCAATCTCACTAGGTCTTCTTCAACCGGGGATCAACACATAATCAGATTTACAGAAATAGAATCAAATGTGCATTGAAAGGGTCCTTGGGATTTTATTTGCTTTCATTTTAGGATTTGTGGGAGCCTGTTTCTGTTGTCATAATCCTTTAATATGTTTGGCTTTACTGGCTTTAAATTGATGACTCAGTACTGATAGCAGTGTGAGGTGGTAAAAAATCAATTCACATGGGTCTTTTTCTATGTCAGACTCTGCCCTCCATTATTTCTTGTGATTTATTTTCCTCATAGGCATCATAGAACTAAATCTTTTGTACTAGGTTGGTATATTTTTATTACGTGTCTACTTTGGGAACTAAATAATTGAGAACTTTGCTCAAGTAATAGAAATACAATTTTAAAATGTTTTCCACAAGGCCTCCATTGGTATTAAACTCTCCTGAGTTGTTGTAAAATGTTTTAGAACAAACCATTTAAATACGGCTAGAATACCATACAAGTTTCAACTGCCGCCAGTGAGCCTCGAACTTTATTCAGGGACCTTTGTGAATTTATTATGCGATACATTAGCAAAAATGTCATAAGGGAAGCTGATTGCTGATTGGTTAGAGCTGCTCAGTGGACTGTTACTAAGAGGGTTACGTTTCACCCTACAGTGTAACATTTCTGGACCACTGATAGTGTGTAAAACTAAGTACTTACACATTCCTTACACAACTAGATCCTTACAGGAATTTTGTGCTCAGGAAAAGCTGTTCCAAAATAACTTTTGTTTAGAGGTGTTCTGAACTAGAGCAAACTCTAGTGGTATAAGCACTGCATCTAGATGTATATAATAATTGTGTGTGTGTATGCATATGCTATGCAGTTACTGTTATTGCTTCCTGTTTTCTTTGGAAAGTTTTCTTAATCCTGTACAGCTGTTACTTCTGGATCATTTCCAAATACCAACATTCCTTTAAAAATGTCTATTTCTATAAGTCTGTGTTTGAAAAAACAGTAAAAAATCTTTGACTCTAGTCATCCTTTCAGACATTTCCCATTCATTTTCTTATTTTGGACTCCCCTTTGGTAGCAAAAACAGCGTGTATCTAGTCTGAATTAGTGTTGTTACTATAATTGCAGGTACCTGCCTTCACTGCTTGTGTCCTGAATGTTTCAAATAACTGTCTCTCTTGTGACTTGTTTACTGGCTAATGGGAAAGGATAGAGTAGTTTGGGGATGAAAAATGGTGCCCTTAATGCCATAGTGTGATTTCACAAGACACAGTTTTCTAAGTAATCTGGTCTTTCTTTGCCATACTATGCCCAGTAGTAACTTTTGCTCATACCATACATATCTAGCTCAACTTAAATAATATGCAGTGTCTTTCTTCTGAAAAGAATATACAAGTAAATAGAATATAGGACAAATACAATGTGCTTTATCCAAGGAAGATCATGTCAGAACAGTCTAATATCCTTCTATGATGAGTGTAACAGGGTCCCTATTAGAAGCCCTGTTATTTGGGAAAATCCCAGACAGCGAGGGGAGAACTCCCCACACCCCGCAAGGTCAGCCAATGGGATGCTGCTTTCAGAAATAAAAGAAGGGGGAGTTGCCAAAGAAAATGCCTTCAGGCACCAACGGATGGAAGAGGGGACTGTTTGAGACCCCAGAGGTAGAGGACCCAATGGAGGGATCCGAGGCCTAAGAGAAGCACCGAGACTGTGGGATCATGAAGACAGCATGTTGGCAATACTGTCAATTACTTACAGTGGAACTCTAGAGGCTGTGGTTAGTCTGGGGAAAAGCTGAGGCTGCGCACTAAGATAAGGTGAGGTGTCCCTAGTTAGAAAAGGGATCACAGGGTGAGACCCAGGAGGGGAAGCTGGAAAGAGCCCTGGAGCTCAGGGGATGATGGTTCCAGGTCCCGCAGCGCTGGCTCTGACGGCAAAGGAACTCCCAGAGCTGTGCTGGCACAGATTGTGGGGAAAGACTGTGAGATGCCCGTAACAAGCCACTAATAAGGTAATTAGTGACAATAAACCAAGGCACAGGTATGAGGACTCCTTATCTCCCTTGAACTCAAAAGTGACTGAGCCAGGATTGTAAATTGTTACCACGTACTGAGGGGAAGCAGCTGGGGATGCTCCCCACACAAATAGCTGGAGCAGAATGAAAGACACCAAATGCGTGGCCTGCTAATAAGGTAATTAGCACTGCAAGACACTGGTTGGCACTTACCTTGAGGGTTTCGAAGCTGGAGATCCCCTCATAAGCCCAGGGGTGATCCAGGGGGAAAGTTGAATGGGCTGCCACCTACAACCTGGGCCACTGTAAAGAAAAAGATAAGAAAAAGAAATAAAATACCTAGAATAACATAACAGGTTGGGAATAGTCTTTCTGTGGGTACCAATTAACATCCCTTCAATCTCTTTCCTCCCCTAATAAGATCCAAGTCATAGCAGGCAAGAACCAGAGGCATGGGTAGTATCCTGCTAACCCGATAACAATGGGTGAACTGATTTCTTACAATTTGACTAATAATTTCCTGGAAGGTCCACTATGATGGCTACCCTATGCTTCAGTGGACTTAATGTACTGGCATTTAAGCAGAGCTTTTGACTCTGTGCCTTACAGGAAATTATTAGTCAAATTGTAGAGAATGAGGTACAGTGCTATTACTATGACTAGGACAAAGAGTTGTTGAAAGGCAGGTGATCAAATTGGAGAGCTGTAGTAGTGTTATTCAAGCATATCTTCTGAACTATCCTGTTTAACATTGTCATTAAAGACTACAGTTCAGGAACTAGATGTGGGCTTATGAATTTTGGGGATGACACTAATTTCTTTACTACCAATAAAAAAAAAAGATTGGATTATTATTATATAAGAAGATTTTGATAATTTTGGAGGCGAGCAGTAGAAATGGTATGAAGTTCAGAATCAGGCACTTGGAGCTAGTAACAGAAACTTTTACTCTAAGGTGGGACAAAAGAGGAGTAGTGAAACCTGGGTATATGTATTTATCAGAGTATCACCATGAGCTATCAGTATTATGTAGCTGTAAAAAAGGACTAATGCAACTTCAGGGTTCATTGTAGAATCATAGAAAATTAGAGTTGGAAAGGACCTCAAGAGATCATTTAGCCCAGCTCCCTGCTCAAAGCACAACCATCTGACTATATCAACCCAGCCAAGGCTTTGTCTAGTGGGGTCTTAGAAACCTCTAAGGATGGACGTTCCATAACATTGCTGCATAGTTAGTTCCAGTGCTTGACTACCATCTTGGTGAGAAAGTTTTTGCTAATATGTAACCTAAACTTTCCTTGCTGCAACTTGAGACCATTGCTTCTTGTTCTGTCATCTGCCACCACTGAGGACAGTCTAGCTCCATCCTCTTTTAGGATGGAGTTTAGGGTCTTAGAGATGGAGTACTACAGCCACTTTAAGTCACCCTTTATAACCCTGGGTGCAACTCTAGTCATCAGTGTTCAAACAAGATTAAGTTAAACTAGAACACGTGCAAAGAACCACCAGAGTGGTTAAAGAAATGGAGAACTTGTAAGAGGATATTTAAAAGAGCTTGTCTTGCTTAATTTGGCACAATGGTTCTCAAACTGTTTAAATTCAAGGCATCTACTCCTCAGGCCCTATGCAGTCAATGCAACTCTCATGCTTCTGACCTTTTGTGACTACAGAAGAATAAGTTAGCAATTCCTCTGTAGCAAAGAACTCAGCTCACAACAAGTCATGATGTTTTTGACCCTCTGGATTCCTCTTTGAAATCTGTGTTTATGTTGTGAATCATGTAAATATGTTTGCACTCCTAACAGTAGTAATATCTTATGTGGCACCCTTAAAAAGACCTTGTGGCACACCATGGTGTTGTGGCATCCTGGTTGTGAATCATTGGCTTATCAAAATGAAAGTTGAGGTGATCATGATTCTGGTTTTATAAACACATTTATGGATAAGTGTCAGGGAGGGAGAAGAGCTGCATAAATTAAAGACCAATACTGGCTTTTACAATAGAACAAGTTAAATAACAATGCTGGCACAAGATGATCAAACTGTATTTGAACAAATTTAAGTTTGGATATTGCATTTTGATATTTTGGAAGGATCATCAGAACAATGCTGGGGAGTCCAAGAACTTGAATCACTACAAGATGGACTTGACAAATTTATGGAAAGAATAGTATTATAGGATAGAAAATACTTGGATCAATAATCAACACATGGTGTGAGGACTTAAGTACTTGCAGTTCAATGTTAAAGTTGAAAAGTAACTTTTTTCTCCGTGTAGGAAGCATTTATTTCAGTATTTCTCTTGGTCATCTTTAGGGCCCAGGAGGGATATTTCATTTTCCTTTATCAGTTCTTATTAACTTCCATGTACTTTTTTGCCTTCTTCTGGAGCATTGGACATGGCCACAGTTAACAGTGGGAATTTTGACTGGGGTGCATTGGTTCTCCTGTCTCTCAGGTCCCTGTCTAGATGGCCTAGCACTTCTGTTTAGGGTCAAACTGATTTCAGATTTGGGGTCAGGAAGGAATATTCTCTCCCCTGGAAAATTGGCAAGGATTGTGGGATGGTTTTGTCTTTCTCTGTAGCATGAAACAGTCCTCCTTCCACGATCTTCTGAGCACATTAATCAAATTACTCCTCTGCCATTGCAGGCTGGGGAATAAGTGGTACCCTTGTTTGTCTTTTTTTCCCCTATAAAAATATGGTTTTTGGCTTCATTTTCCTAATGTGATGAAAGTGTGTGAGGAGTAGGAGTGGCTGGCTTTTAGAAATCTTTGGATAAATGGTTTTACTTGAAGGCAAGAGACTGACTTGATAGCCAGAGAGGTTCCTTTCAATCCTAAGTTTGAAGTTCTATACAAATTTAGAAATGGCGTGGGACTTGGATCTGGCAGTTGTCTTCAGTCCCTTATAGTCTTATTACAAAGTTTGGATTGACAGGCTTGGGATTTAAAAACCTCAAAGATTTTAGCTTTTGTGGGGGAAGAGAAGGAGGCTTGAGGCAGGTCCTTCTCTGCTTTCAAAATAACTACAAAATCTTCTCACAGGATAAATCCTTTAACGTAAATACCTTTTGGTAGGTTTGTGACTGGAGGAGCAACTCCTTCACTGTAGAGTACTGTAAATCTTCTGAGCCATTGGGGGTGTAACCAAATATAAATATGGAAAAAATAGCTCATATGTGTTTCCTCTGAAATAAAAACAAACAATTTAGGAAGCTCATCTAGGCTATTGCTTATATGTCCACCAGTCAGTCATATCTCCATAATAACTTGAAAATACTATACTTGCTTTTAGTGCCAGGAAAAATATTCTGCTAATTTCTCACTGGTCTTCCATTTCTCTTTGGTGTGCTCTATATAAAAGATCTATTTTACTGATTTAAATAAATAGCAACTTGCTGTCTGTAAAACCAACCCCTAATTTAAAAAAAATGTCTACTAAAGTTCTGGGATTTACAATTAAAATGTCTTGCAGTAAATTAGGCACTTGTCTAGTAGTATAGGGGAGGAAGCTCATAATTATTTCTGATATATTTTAATTTGCATATTTTAATTAAAGTCCATCATAATGTTGCATTTTAAATTGTCAAGTTCAGCAAAGTCACTATGCTATGAACTGTATTATAGTTACATGTGAAGAAGATTCATTCCCTTAGCACTTTCAGTATTTTTAGCCAAAGCGTCTTGGTCTGTGCTCCTCTTCATTTCCCCAAATTTCTGTTGCTCTTTCTCCTCTTCATTCTCTTGCACAACAATCCTGCTCCATAGTTCTGCTTCTTCTACACTTTCTCCTCATATAAGCTTTTCTTCTGCCTTTTTCTCACAGTCATGTCTTTTCATGGGTCACTCTTATCATGGAGTTTGTCCTTTACATCTTCTTGCTCAGCAGATGTCTAAAAAGAGTTAGCCATACCATGCTTCCAATAGCACATTCTCAGACACTACTTCAAAGTGCACCATTTTCTTTAGCTATATGTCAAGTCCTTGGATCATTTCATGTGTGAATTCTGCTGGAAAATGTTCATATATAAAAAAATCATAGTAAAGTAGGGCTGGAAGAATCCTCATGCAGTCATATATAGCTTGACGGCCTGCTCAAGGAAAGATTTTTCTCTTACTCATGAAAGCTATATATCTTAAAGCTTCTGCATTCAGTGATCTTCAGTGGGTGCATCTACATGTGAATTATCAGGCTTTAGTTAATGTGCATTAAATCCAGTATCTCCAGGTGAGATGAGCATGGAGGCTGCTCTAACACAATGGAATCCCAGCACATTGGAGTAGATTCTATTAATTTTATGAATGAACAGATTAATCAAGTTTGGTGAAATGTGGCATTTACCATTACCGTGATCCAGCAGCCTTCTGCATCCCACACTTAAAAATGGTGGTTGGGGTGCTTAAACTAAAGTTTGTTGAATGAACTTTAGTTCAAGCACCCTATCACCATTTTTTAAGCACAGGGATGCTGATCCAGGAGATGCAGTGGCGCTTTAAGTAGAGCAGCTCTTCAAGCAATTAAAGTGCTGCTCCCCCCATCCCCAGTTCATGTGTAAGAAGGTATCCTCCATTGTGACATAGTAGGAACATATTCATTATCCTACCTTAATGGGCATTAACTAAAGAGCACAGTATTTAGTGATGCTTTAATGCACATTAGTTTATTTTAATGCACATAAAAGGGTGCTGAGGGAGCTGGCGGGGGTGATCGCTGAGCCCTTGGTTCGGTTATACGAGCTCTCTTGGAGCTCTGGACAAATGCCGGAGGACTGGAAGATGGCCAATGTGGTTCCCATCTTTAAGAAGGGGAGAAAAGGACCCGGAGAACTACAGAACTGTCAGTTTCACCTCGGTCCCGGGAAAGATATTTGAGAAGATTCTCAAGGCTCATATCTGTGAGGGACCGGCAGGAGACTTTATGCTGAAGGGAAACCAGCATGGTT
>JAGPOW010003642.1:61017701-61055479 GCA_030014935.1 Caiman crocodilus | reverse complement strand
AGATCAGAAGGCAATATTTTACAGTTAGGGTGGCCAAAATCTGGAACCAACTTCCCAGGGAAGTGGTCCTTGCCCCTACCTTGGACAAATTCAAGAGGAAGTTGGATGATCACCTGTCTGTGGTCTTGTGAACCCAGCATTCATTCCTGCCTGTGGCAGGGGGTCAGGCTAGATGATCTGTTCAGGACCCTCCTGACCCTAGCTACTATGAAACTATAGATCATCCCAGCCAAGGCTTTGTCTACCCAGGTTTTAAAAAATCTCAACGGATGGAGATTCCACAACCTCTTTGGGTAACCTGTTCCAGTCCCTTACTATACTCCTAGTGAAAAGGTTTTTCTTAGTATGTAAACTAAACCTCCGTTGCTAAAACTTGAGACCATTGCTCCTTGTAATGTCAGCTGCAACCAGTAAGAATAGTCTAGCTTCATCCTCTTTTGAACCCCACTTCAGGTAGTTGAAGGCTGCTATTATGTCCCCTCTCAATACACCCTTCTCTATACTAAATAATCCCAGTTCCCTCATTCTTTCCCAAGCCATGCGCCCCAGCCTCCTCACCATTTTTGTTGCCCTCTGCTGGACTCTTTCCAATTTGTTTACATCCTTTCTGTAGTGGGGGACCCAAAACTGAACACAGTACTCCAGATTTTGCCTCAGCCATGCTGAATAGAAAGGAGTAATCACTTCCTTTCACCTGCTGGCAACATACCTACAAATGCAGACCAGTATCCTGTTAGCTTTCTTGGCAGTAAGGGCACACTGCTGATTTATATTAAGCTTATGTCCACTGTAACCCCCAGGTCCTCTTCTGTGGAGCTGCTGTCCAGCCAGTCAGCCCCCAGCCTGTACTGGTACATGGGACTGTTCTGTGTTAAATGCAGGACTTTGCACTTGCCCTTGTTGAACATCATGAGATTTCTTTTGTTCCAATCCTCCAATTTGTCTAGGTCACTGAATCCTAGCCTTACTCTTCAGTGTATCTACTATTCCCCCTAGCTTGGTATCATCTGCAAACTTTTTGAGGGTGCACTCTATACCAGTTTTGGGTTGTTGATGAACACATTGAACTTAATCAGCCCCAGGACTGACCCATGGGGCACTCCACTTAATATCAACTGCCAACTAGACAGTGAGCTATTGATTACGGTAGTCGGAGCCCAATTCTGTAATTGGTTTTCTATCCACCTTACAGTCCATTCATCCAGCCCGTACTGCCTTGGCTTGCCTGGGAGAATGTTGTGGAAGACCATATTAAAAGCCTTGTTAAAATCAAGGTACACTATATCCAGCACTCTTCCCTCATCCACAGAGCCAGTCATATCATAGCCAGTCAGCTCATCATCATTTCCTGAGGACCTGCTTCATGCTCTTTCCAGGTATTAAGGTCAGGCTGATTGGTCTCTAGTTCACTGGATCCTCCTCCTTCTTAAATATGGACACTATATTAGCCTTTTCCAGCTCTTCAGGACCCCACATGAGCTTCACAGGTTCTTAAAGAGAATGCCAATGGCTCCACAGCTTGGCCAATTTCATCTGTATGCTAGGTTGTATCCCATCTGGTCCTGCTAACTAGAAAGCATTCAGCTTCTCTGAGTAATCCCTAACCTGCTCTGCCATTACTTTAGGCTGTTTATCTCCTTCCTTATCTCTGCTGCCAACTGCACTCATTATGGTAGCTGCCCAAATTTGTGAAAACTCAAAATATAAAAAGCATTAAATATTTCAGCCTTCTCTGTATTATTTGTAACTAATATGCCGTCTACATTCTGTAAGAGACCTATGATTTCTCTGTAATCTTATTTTTGACACCTGTAGAATTCCTTTTTCTTGACTCTTATGTCCATTGCCAGATGCATCTCAAATTGTGCCTTGGTCTTCCTACTTATCTCACTGCATGCCTGTAAAATACTTTTATGCTCTTCCCTAGTAGAAACTTGGTCCTTTTTATAGTACTTCTTATAGGATTCCTTTTTGAGTATCAACTCCATCAAAAGATCAGCATCTAGCTAGGCTGGTTTCCTCTTGCACTTCCTATTCTTTCACCTCACTGGGGGTGTCTACTAGTGGTTTGTGAAATGGAACGTATTCAATTCAGATTCTGCCCAAAGCAGGGACAGTGACTCAATTCATTGATTTGGATCACTGCCCCCAATTCAATTTGGCTGAATCTGAAGATTCGATGCTGATTTGGAGAATCAGTGATTCGGCCATGGACACCGCTTTAAATGTTTTTTCTACATACCTTGAGGTTCCAGGCATGGCTCATGAATGTTGTGATGCTGGGGCCGGATGGAGTGTTCCTCAGGAGCACGGTGGCGGGGCGGGGTGTGTTTGGCAGTGAGCAAGGAAATAGACCAGAAGTACTGCTGGTCAACTTCCAAGTCCACTGTTGAGCATGCTGGGGGCCTGCCATGCCCCCTCAGCTCAGCAATCTGCCATAGGAGGACCCTGGGTGCCCCCCCAGACTCTGGAGGCACCAGTCACTGGGTCAGGAGAGTGCATGGGGGCCCCTGAGCATGCTTCTAAGTGGACCCAGAAGTGGACTGGAAGGGTTTCTGGTCCACTTCCAGGGGTGCTTCCAAGCATGCTGGGGAGCCCCCCACACTCCTGTGGGATGCTTCATCCACCCCAGCATCTCAGCTTTCATTAACCACTTTGTACCTTGAGGTATGTAGAAAAAACCTTTAAAGCTGTGTCTATGTCCAAATCATCGATTGTTTCCAAATCTCTCTGAATCAATTTGGAGGGCTCCAATTTGATTTGAAGAAATTAAAGGGTCTCCTGATTCAATTTGGATTTGGTGATTCAACCACTGAATCAGGTCAAATCTCCACTGAATTGAATCGGGGAACTGAAGCGTCACACAGCCCTAGTTCTATAGATGGCCATTTAATGCAGATTAGCCCAATTTAAGATGCATTAGGGGAACATGTCTACATGTGTGCACCCCTCATGTGGCTTTAAAATGATGATTTTACACTGTGTGAGCCTAAATTTGTTACCTGACTGTAACTGAGCTTCTGTCACCCCTGGAGGGAAGAGTTGGCAGGACTTGGTGTCTGGGTACTTCAGAGTTTCTGGATGTAATTATTGGGTTTTGGCACTCATTCCCTAGGAGAGATTGCTTTTGCCCTCACTCGGTCTCATCTGTCATGTCATGACTTTAATGTAACATGAAAAAGAGGTGATATTCTAATGCGAGAAACAGTTCACTTAAGGATGGGACAGTCTTTCCAGTAACAGTCACAGTTTGTCTAGAGCCTGGTTTATTGTCCATCCATCCAGCCTTAAGGGCCAAGTTTAGGAGTTCCTCTGCCCCTACACTCCCACATCATACCTCCAGTATTACAATTAGTTCAAGTCAGGTCTGTGCCCAACATCATGGCTAAAGGCAGTGTATTTGGCTCCCAGTATTCCCAGGAGTCCATTCTGCACAAGTACAAAGAAAGGTAAGCAGTCAGGCTGCTCCTTACCCATCCATTGATCAACATGCTCTGTGCTCAGCTCACCACCGCATGTCCATTCTTGATGGTTTGGGGGGCTTCTGGTCGGTTCCCATCACCAATCTCTGTCTGCTTCTGCCACACAACTGGAGCTGATCTCCCCACTACAAGGGCAAATGGCTCTTGATCAGCCAGCCCCTGACTCACCTGAGAGGCATCTGTGGAACAGTGGCCCCACCCTGACAGAACAGCTAGCCTGAACCAGTGGACATCTCTGGCACTAGATTCACAGATCATCCTCACTCTGCCAGGGACGGTCAGAGATGCTATCCTAGGTCTTCTGACCCTATGCCAGGACTGGATGTATAGTAAGTCCCATGTGCTCAGGTGGCCAGGGCAGGGGTGCAAGCAGGATTTTTTTTTTCCCATGCCCCCCTGGCTCTGCCACACTGCCCAAACCAAGGATTAAATTTAAATGAGATTACTTAATGCAGATTAATGCATGTGTACACGTGTTATTTCACATAAACACAGGGAATTTAGTCCTGGGTCTGCTCAGCCACTAGGAAGCTAGCTAGAACCAAGTCCCAGGGCTGCTTCCTGGGTTCCTTTTCTACCCTGGGCGGAGCTGCTCTCTGTATAGTATGCCACTTGCAAGTAGGTTTTTCATTGTTGCTGGGTGGGGAAGGTGGTGCAGGGGTACTATTTGTTGAGATTAGACAGGGGAGTGTGTTGTGAGGTTAATAAAGTTTTTTGTTTCAACCATGTGTGTGTCTTGAGAGTGGTGCTGGGGATGGGAAGGTTGTGGGGGGGGGTGGGCAGCAGAGCAGGCAGGCTGGAGCAGGGAGTGAAGGAAGAAAGGGTCAAGCAGGGCCTCCCACAGGGGGTGCCCTGGCCCCATGGTGGGTGTGCAATTCTCCTGGGGCCTGGGTGAGTGTGTATGTGTGGGGGGGGTGCCTGCTGGGGTCAGCAGGACCAGCACCATGGCCAGCAGGAGTGCAGGGCACTGGTTGCTGCTGGCAGGGGCAAGGGCAAGGGAAGCTCTGGTGCAGGGAGGCAAGGTGGGCAAGGAGGGAGGTTCCACATGCTGGGCTTGCAGCTTCTGGGCAGGGAAGGGGCTAGCTGGGGATCAGAGGACATGGGTGTGTTTCCAAGATGGCTGCCAAATGCTGGCAGCTGGCTCTAGCTTTAGCATGGCTGCCAAGTGCTGGCAGCTATGTGTCTGGAGGCTGGAGCTCCCCTGATGACCACAGGGACATATGGCAGGGCTGAAGCAACCTGGGACTAAAGTTAGTTCCAAGTCCCACCAGGTGTAGACAACAGCTAAAACCTGCTTATTCTGCATAGTTTAATGAACATTAAATTTAAGATGGCTTAAATTCACGTATAGACACTCCCGCTGAGTACATCTGCACATGCAATTAATATGAAAAAATAAACTCTGGAGCAGTTTGAGCAGTGCAGTGCCTATACATGTGCCCAGGACAGCAGCAATTTGAGCTGGGGTGGAGCAGGCCCCAGGTTGGTTGGGCTGACAAGGTGCAATTTATGCCCATGGTCAGCATTTACACATATGTTTCCACACAGTAAATTACTCCATTGTAAGATAGTGCTGTCCCTGTCAGTACTATTTTACAGTAGAGTTAATTAGTTTACTGTGCATTAATACTGGCACATGTGTTGATGGTGATGTTTTACTGTGGAACTGATTACCCTACTCCACAGTAAAGTGTATATGTAGATGCACCCATTGAGGAAAATTTGTGAAAGTACTATGAATCTGAAGAATATGGTGATTAGTAGAATGGGAATGAAAGAAATGGCCTAAATGACAGATAATAATGGGTAGTACTGATTGGGAAAGTATTGGGTAACAGGGAGATTCCTCAATGTTCAGTCTTGGAATCTATTTTATTTAATATTTTCTTTAGTGACTTTGGCTCAAAAACAGGTTAAATTTGCTGATGACACAAAGTTTGCAGCATAATCAATATAGAAAAATAGGAAGTAAATCAATATGAAGTGGAAGGACATGCATGTCAGAGACAAATAGCAAGGCATCCTGCTCCAAACTGAGGGTTTATCAATTGAAAGCAACAAAAGCTGGATATATTAGTTGCTCATGGGGGGCACATCTACATGGGACATCTTACTGCTCATTGGAGTAATCTAATCCACAGTAAAATATTGCTGTCTACATGTGCATGGCAATTACTTCATATTAGATTAATCTAATGTGCCATTTGCTAGTACTAATAGGTACAGGTACTAGAAAATGAAGCACTGAAGTAATGTGCTGTACCTCATGTATAGACACTGACCAGAAGCACATTGTTCCTGGTCAGCCAAGACAACAGGGACTCATACTGCTTCCTGGCTAAGCTCCAAGATCCAGTGGGTGGGGTAGGAGAGCTGTCCCTTGCTCTGGGGGCAGCTCCAAACCCTGCAAAGCTTGCAGTCAGCTGTAGCCAGCCCTCCTGGTAGGAGAATGTGTGGGTCTGAGCCACCAGCTGGGGAGGGGGAGGTGGGGCCCATGTTGCCTGTGCTGTACCAATCCTTCCTTCTCCCAGGAACTTTGATTTCCCCTGAGAGCTGTGATCACAGTGGCAGTGGGGCCCAGAGGTTCACTGCAGTATGTGTCCTGAAGCCAATGGGGAGGTGCTGGGTTGCAGGGTACGAGGGACCACACAGCACCCTCAGGGCTGGGAATTGCCCTCTTGCTGCTGAACAGCTGATCCCATCCCTGGATGTGCTCTTTGGGCCTCTGTTCCTCTGCAGTACTTGGTATAACAGCAGAGACTGGCCTGGCCTTTCAATAGCCATGCCTGGCTCTGGGGCTTCTGCAGAGTGTGGGTCCATACCCACACTCCAGGCCTGCCACCCCAGCTGTGCTCAGTGCAACTGTGAAGCTCTTAGGAAGGGGCTTGCAAAAGCTGGTGTGCCCTGCCCCCATGTCCCCGTATCTGCCTGCTGCTTGCTCTCTGCCTTAGATTACATGCTCCCAGGGGAAAATCACAGCTCCTGGGGGAAGGAAGGAAGGATATGGTATGGTTGCTACAGGCCCTGCCTCCCCAGCTGGTGGCTTACACCCACACATGCTTCTCCTGGGAGCACTGACTTCAGATGACTCTATGTTCTACAAGGCTGAAAGCTACCCCTGGAGCCAGGGACAGTTTCCCCTGCCCCCTGAAGCCCAGGCCCTGACCTCTATACCCCTTGCCAGCCCAGGACTGCCCCTGGAGCCCCCAGCCAGCCTGGGGCTGGCACGCAGGGAAACTTGGATCTTCCCCTGGTCACTGCAGGGGGGCATAGCAGGGCAGGAGCAACTCTAGACTAGGTTGCTCTTGTTGAGCTCAATTTGCTTCCAACCCAGGTGCACATGTAGATATGTGCCCAGGAGCAGCCTAATGAGTCTGAATTTACTGTGCAGTAAATTCAGGCACATTAATTGCATGTGTAGATATGCCCAGGATGTCTATGAGCAAAGTAAGTGAAACAGACATAAAAAAGGCAAAAGTAGCCTTAGGATAGATCACTGGAGCTGTTTTGAGCAATGAAAGGAATGTATTAATGCCACTATTCAAGGACTTGATGAGCCTTCATATTTTGGTCATTCATCCTCCAGAAAGATGAACTCAACCTGGGACAAGTACAGAGAAAGGTTGCTAAATCTAGTCTGATTAGGGGATGATCATGGGGTGATTTCTGTCTCTATATATATATATATATATATATATAAAAGGGACAATACTGGCGTGCAAATGAATGTGTATAGCCTCCCATGGATAAATTTAGGTTAGAAATTAAAAGAAAGTTCCTAAGTATTAGAGAATCAAGAATCTGGAACAATTATTTAAGTGGGGTAGTAAGGAAAAAAATAATTAACTATGTGTAAGATACAGCTCAATAGATTTATGAAAGGAATTACATGTTATTTAGTGTTATGTCTGTTAGAGCAGGAAACTGGATTAAATGACCCTAAAAGCTCCTTCTAGTGGTCAGTTCCCAAAAAATGTAGCTGACATTTGGTTTCCAGCTTCCTGAGATTGTTTCCAGAGATTCTTCCTCAATAATGTAAAATTTTTAAATACTTCCAAATCAATTTTGAAATTAATTTTTCATTGAAGTGAACAAATACTTAAAATATCTGTAACAGGTATCTAAAAGCTATAATATCCTTATAAATCTACCAAGATAATGTTTTTTAATTACTTACTAACTAACGTAGCTATTCAAAATTGAATCCTTATTAAGTAGCATCAGACAATTATGCATTTTAACCATACGGAGAAGTACACATAACACTACCACTCATAGAACCTTCTACATTATGTACTCAGTGTGTGTGTCTACATGTTCATTAATGTGCAGTAGTTGTTACACATTTAATTTAATACTTGCTTCATGAAGTACTAACTAAATGTGCAGTAACTACAGTTACTAAGCAGTACCACTGGTGAGCACTTTTTTAGTGATGCTACTGCTCAGTAGCCTAATAATGTTGTGCAGTAGCAAATTAGCACTCTCTGTGCTATGACACACTACTGTGCAGTGTTATTAGGCTGCTGCACATTAAACGTCTCAAGCAGATGCTCCCAGTGTTACAGACAACAGAAACAAAACTATCTTTACCTCACTTTATCAGATTCATAATGATCTGTGAAGTGAAAAAGCCAAGTTTGATGCATAAAAAATGTAGACAGCACTGTGCAGCCCCTGCTGTGATGCAGGTCCCACCTGGCTTTAGTGAGGTAGTGCAGTGAAAAAAATGAAAAAATGAATTTAAGAGGTTTTTGTAGTCTATGTTTCCCAGTTGCTTCTAAGATCATGAGTGCATGGCTGTTTTAGGTTTTCAAAAATTCTGTTGCTTTGTTCATTTACCACAACCTTAAATGAAAATTGAACATAAAAGGTAAAATACTAGCAAGAAGAAAAAATAAACAAATATGCAAAATGTCCAGTTTTATTTTTTCCAGTGAGACAAGCTTTGGGGTGAAAAAATGATTACTAATGCCATAGGATGCAGAAAAAAGTGTTTGTTTTTATGATCCAAACCCTTCTACATCCTAGGTGCTGCTTTGCATGACTCTTTATGGCCAGAGAAAAAGAAAAAGGGTGAGAGAGTCTGAGCTTTCTTTTCTCTTTCTGTAGATGTATATAATGTTGTTGATCTTTGCTTTATTTCTAGGACTGATTTCCTTCTGCCTTTTTCTGTCAAGGCAGTCAGTAACACTGGTAACCTGATGTAAAATGAAAGTTAAAAAGATACAGAAAAAAGGATCCAGCCCTGCTCTTATTAAAGGAAATATTTATACAGCCTACTTGCTTCACAGTAGGACACCACCTTGTTGCCTTATCTACATCACATCCTACATTGTAGTTCATTTTCCTATGGTTTAGATCCACTGAATATGCAGAGGAGTTCGGAACATAAGAACAAGCATTCTTACTTTGTGCATACCCATACCTGAAAACAAAGCAATGTATTTTGCTGACCATTTCGTTTCAACTCATTTCAAGGTCAAAGCAGCAAAATCAAAACAAAGGGCTTCCAAACAACCTCAGAACAAAATGAGGCTAGTCAAAACATTTTGATTTTCATCCTGCTGGCCTGTCTTCCCATCCCCAGCACAAGATCTCCAGGTCTGGGTAGTCAGTCCAGCTGGCACTAAATCCAGCCAGGGCCGGGGAATCAGCCCCATCTCCAGTGCTAGATTGGGCTGGGGGCAGGGTGTTAGCCCAGCTGGGCTGACTTCCCATCCCTGGCTGATCGAAATGTCAAGACAGCTTCACTGTTTCGACAAAGCAAAACAGAACAGCTGTTTTGAATTGAAATTAAATTCAATACAAAATGCTGTTCCCTTGAAACTCAAAGTGAAACAGAACAGTGCCGTTTTGCACAGCCCTACTTGCTGGCATGAGTTCAGTCCCTCTCTAAAGTAGCTGCATTGTCTCATTTCTGGAATTTGGCATGCACCAAGTGGGAGCAAATGGACAGGGAGTGCTTCATGGAAGGACTTCCAGGTGCAGCAGAATAGCAGGGTAAATATGCAGTGAGAGATTCCATGAAGGGTTTGGTTGGAACCCAGAAACAGTGAAATCAGAACATGTCCAGGTGGGAGAAAATGTCAAATTTTAGTGTTCTCTGGTGGTATTGTTACATTTAGCCTGGATAGGGTCTTTTGAGCTCCACGGCATGGGTATAAAATACTTAGCATCTTTGGGAGTCAAGCAATACTAACAAGAGGAACAGGAAGCATGATCTTTTATGACTGCAAATGGGCTTTACACTTCTGAGTAAAGAAAAACTTGAGGAACAGGGAATGTTTTGGACACTATCCTATTGTGTGTGGTCCTGGAAAGTGGCTTAAAATTCTGTTAACCTCCTACCCCACTGATTGACTAACTTTAAAATTAAACCTAGCAAGAGCAAGTTTGATATGCAGTTACTCTTGAATGAGCTGTTTGTAAGACCAAACCATTGAAACAGCAAACCAATGAAACAGCCCATTTCTCACTTTTTGTAGCTCTAGTGATGAGGCCTATAATGGTTCTCCTTTCTACACCTTTTGTTGGCTTTAAATGCCCTTTTAGAGTTTACTATATATGTTGACTTCCTTTTCTATTACTACCAATTCCTATTTTAAACCTTATCTTGCATTCAGAAACAATAAAATCATCTGTTCTGTTAAGGAACAGGATGCAATGATCTTTTCCTTCATTTTCCAACCTCATTCCTTTAAATGATGCACTTGTAGCTCTTTGAATTTCCAGTGATTTCCACAATACAACTGTCAATTGAGTTTTCAGTTTGTATTTACTCTGAAACTTTGGAGTAAACATAAGGATATTAAGGCATAACATTCCTTTCAGGGACAGAGAGTATTGATGACATGAGCCCCTCTAGGGGAGCAGGACGTGGGTGGATGGGAGCAGCAATTGTCCTGTTTTGCCCTTTGCTTGGAGGCCACTTACCCATGGAAGGTTTTTTCTCACCAGACGTGGCTATACTGAAATAAATGGATCCAAATCTATAATTATAAACTTGTTTTATTCAGATTTAAACATAGAAGGGTTTAACTCGTTCATTTCAATATAGGAACAATCAGATATAACAGTTAAAATCAGAGCAACAGATGTATTCCTCCCAGTCAGTATGCTCTGCCTCTTCTTGTCCTTGGTAACAGTTTATGGTTATGTCTTTTCCCAGTCTTAGTTTCTTTCCTTTGTACTGTAATTAATACTGCTACAAACATCATTGGACAACCCCTCCAAATGTCTACAAAGATCTTGAATAAATGTTGCACAAGTTTTCTGAGTAACAAAATAACAGGGTTGTTCTTGCTGTGTGATCCTACTCAGAGGAACCTAAACTTTAAATTCAAGTTGAAACTTTATTATTAATAAAATAAATAAGGAAAAATATTAATAGCATCATTAAGGTGTTCAGGCAGCTTATCACTGAGCTCTTTATCCTCCTCCTGCTATCCTGCCTTGTTACTATATGTTTTTTTAAGTTGTGAGTGCATCTACACAAGACACATCAATGCTCATTAACATAATGTAATGTACATTACTGGCACGTGTCTTTAAAATGGTGACTTTAAGCACAATTAGTTGAAGTGCATTAGCATGCATAGGTGCAACCCAGCACTAACTTTAGTGCCAGGTCTGCTCAGCTACTACGGGTACATTGCAGGGTTGCAGGGACTAGACTCTAACTTTAGTGCCAAGTCCCTGCACATGTAGACACCTGCCAAAAATTGCTTAATGCACATCAGCTTAATGAACATTACTTTTAGTCATGCTTAAATGTATGTGTAGCATGCCCTGTGAATACAGTAAGATTATGAGCATAACCAAGGACAGAAGTCTCATCTTTTATTTTGTACTGACCAAAACATCCAGCACTCATACACGTACTATTAAATATAATAATAATAATAATCAGATGTAATGTTTTTTTAGAAAAAAAATATTATTTGACACACTATACTTTCAGTGAAGCAATTAGAGCAAAAAATGGAGCATAGTTACATTAATTGGAAAGCTTTGAAGACTATAAAAAGTTTCAACTTGTTTTAAACTCATCAGCCCTGTGACATCTGCATTCTCAGTTGGAGGAGTTACGCTGTAACTGTCTCTTGGGCAACTTTGCACAAGTTAATTAATGTAGAGATAGGGTGCAATGATTTTATGTTGTAGATAACTAGAAATGTTAAATTTATTAAAAATCTTTCAAGGGAACCAACAAGGTACATGAAAAAACACATTTCTTCAGCTTGCTATTAACCTGTCTCACCATTCCAGGCTAACTGGAATCATCCGTCTGCCTTTTCTGAAATGTCAAATACTAGCATGTTACTGTAAGCATAATAGTTAACTTACAAAGTGACAAATGCAAGCACATTAGCAAAATAATATCAGCTAATACGACAAATCAATTCAGCCTGGTGATTTTTCTCACTTGGTAAAAAAGGAAAAGAAAAGGTCTTTCCCCACATGATTCAGAGCTGAATCAAAACAGTTTAACTGAGCAGTAAAAATAACTGACTTCTTTGGTAGTGTTGGAATTATATTATACCTCCCCACTATGCAGCTGGTCCAATAAAAGACACTGCCCACAAAAATTCTTGCCTCTCACATGACTTCTTTGGTAGTAATGCAAGGATCATCATTTGAGCTGAAGGTGGAAGGAGAAGATGACAAACTGTTTGTTTTGCCAAAGGAGGGGCTATATTTTTTACTGGAATGGACTCAACATTAAGTAGTTTGGGATGTCCAGCTTTGAATGCCATAAAATTGAAGAAACAGAGAGATGCAGACACATAACGGCTTGAGTCTGAAACTAGTGGAAAGTGAAAAGCTGCACATATGCACATACTTTGGGCCAAAGCTAAGATTTAAGAATACTTTACCTCTTTGAGTTGTATGCTGGCACATCTGGGTTTGGTTTGTGAGAAACAATTTAAACCTTGGAGTGTCATGGATGGGGTGTCTAGAGTTGATGTTAACTTTGTGTTAATATTTCCTATACTGAAGCCACAGATATGTGGCTTCTATGTTGAAAAGACTTTCAAATGGCTATTGATCTCATTATTCAGATTTCAAAAAAGTGGGGGGGTTGGGTTTTTTTATGGCTCATATTGAGTTCATTAGACTTAAAATTATTGACACAACTCATTTTCTGTGATTATATAATATACTGGTTATAGTGTCAGTGCTTTAGAAAGCAGGAACCTGTACAAAGTTCCTACTTCTGATTTCACCTTTGGTGCATGAGTTTACCAAAAGAAAAACACACATGAACAAACCTGATTCTATTGTGCAAGTATCTCTGTTCTCTTGTCTTTTAGAATGTGCGAGGGTTTCATCTCCTTATTGGACACTAATTGAATTAGGTTCCTTTTTTGCCTGTCTTTTATATAACTACAGTGCTGGTAAGGGTTTGACACCTGGCTGGCATAGGCTAGCGGGGTAAGAGCCTCAAAGAACTGCAAATATCATTACAATCAGAAAGCACAGAAACTGCATTTTTCCTATATCTCTGGGTTTCCTTGCATCTCATAGCATCTTATGGAGGTAATGGGTCATAGCTCTGCCTTCCCCTTTGGACATTTCTGGTAAGGATAGCAACAAATCTTCCTGTAAGTGCTCATCCCCTATAAAGATGTCTCCTACATCACACTTTGCCATGGAGTATACTTTCACGGCAGAATTGACTTCATAGCTGTCTTTCACTGGAAAGATTTCTATTGGCTAAATTTTGTTTGAATGATAGGTTTTAATGTAACACATATGCTTTCAAGTTTTATAAAATATTATTGGCAAATTTCTTGTATTTTACTTGCTCATGGCTCTTTTGAAGCCAAAACTTACTTTCTTCCAAAAAAAGAAAAGCTGCTCAGCTCATTATTTCCCTTTTTTGCTACTGCAGTTTTATGCTATGTTTGTATCTTGTCTGTGTCTCTTTTTATATAAATTTAATTTTTGAGTACAGTACACCAGCTCTTGCCCTATCTTCATAGCTTTAATTCTCAGCTGCTTTGCCACTCAGGTTTTTTGCCACTCCAATCTACTGTTGTGCGGGCTTTCTCATTGGCTGTCTTTTCTGCGTAACTCAAAAACCCAGTTTTGATTAATAAGGTTTCTGATGGATATTTTTCTGGAGGGAGGAAAGGATAAATTTGCCAGTCCTCTGAATTCAGAGCCTTTACCCTATATAGTATCTGCTTATACCTCAAAATCTGCATGAGTTTTAGAACTAAAGCCCAGAGCCATCTGGATTCTGGAATCAGCTGCATCAGTATGTACTTCCTCCTTATCAAACCACTCTACCCTCTCTTTGCCTCCACTTCGCTTTGGGTTCTAATTCCCTTCCCAGAGGGGCCTAAAGTTCAAGAGGGCATTTGCATTGCACAACAGAAAAAAGGGGAAGTTATGATTAAATTCTTCAGAAATTGTCTCACTCCCTTGCAGATGGTGATGTACAATCTCAATAATGGTTTTGTGGCATGGTAGTAGCAGACCAGATTCAATTCTGCAGCAATTTAAAGTTTCTTGGATATAAAAAAGCAATATAATATGGGCATTTGGGGCATATTTATATAAATATTTTCAGGTGCTTACAGTCTAAGGCTATTAATTTGAGAAAGATCATATATATCCTGTATTTGCTACTGTAAATGTTCTGAGGACTTCAATGCCTCTAACGCTGTGTGTACTTAGGTTTTTCTTTAAAATTTCCAGTCCTGTATTATGATGGTAAAAATCTGCTGGTGGTAGAAATAGGGATCTCCACTGGCCAAAGAAACTGGATTATCCAAACTTGGAGCACCAACATGATCAGGTTCCAGCACTAAAAGCTGCTGATCTTTTTGTAGAACAGCCCTCCCTCTAAAAAAGGTAACACAGCATAATGGTTAAAGTGCTCCTGACTGGTATGCTAGATCTTCAGTTTTGCTTACAATGGAGGAAACTTTTAAGGAAAACTCAGACTAGGTGCAGCCTCATTGAGTATTGTTGATCTGAATGGAGACAAGACTGATCTTTTTAAGTGATAGTTTGGCACAATTAATACACTGAATAAGCAAAATCATTGAAATGCATTGGGGTGTAATTTTCCTCCAGCAATTGTCCTCATTACTCCTACCTACTTAAAGGCTTGATCCTGCAACATCCTATAACAAAGTTTTCAGTATTACAAATAGTCCTATTTGGACAAATCAAGGTAATTAGCACAAAGCTTGTATTGTATTTGTTAGATGGAAGCCTAAGCCATTTATCAGCTCAGCCACATATTGGGGTTGTTTTTATTGTGTTTACAAAGCATGCTGCTGATTTCAAACTCTCTTCTCATCAAATGTAAAAGCAGAAAGGAGGATGGGACTGCCAAGAATTAACAAGCATGTGAAAATAGGAGGGAGGGCAAGGAAGCTGGGCTTCTTCCTTTAAGAACTGAAATATAGATCCTTTAAATGGCTGAAACACTTAAAATGGAGCCCAGCACAGTTTAGGCACCTAAGTCCAACGTTCTGATCAGAAAATACCAGTCAGCTTCCCTCAAGCCCTGAAAGTGCCTAAGATCCAGAGGTGCCTCAGTTTGTAACCTCTAATACGCTGAAGGTGGTTAAATGTTTTGCCTGTTTCAACAGGGTTGATCAGATAGTTGCATGGCTCATTCCTCCCTGCAAATCCCTGAGGGGCTTGATTCAGTAGGTATCCTCAAAGCCTAACACATGCTGATAAGATCAGTCCCTACAGAATCCAGTGGTGGCTTTTGCTTTCTAGTTCAAAAAGGCCAATAACCACTCCACCCCATTATATAAAGAAGCCTAAGATATATGAAATTCAGGTACAATTCCAACCTCCGCCAGAGGAGATTCAATCAACTTCTTCCACTTCCCAGAAGTATGCCCTAACTGCCAACCTATAGGCCAGGGATGTCAACCTAACCTTGGGCCCCAGATCAGATCCATAGGGCCAGAAGCAGCTCCAAGAAGCCTAGACACAGTGGTGGAGGGTCTGGGCACAGCAGCAGGAACAGGAGTCTGGAAATGGCAGGGGCTGGGGGTGGTGTTGGTGGCATGGGGCTAGTGGACACAGAATGAATGAGGACTGTATATGTAGAGTCCTCAAGCTACTTCTGTTGGCCATGTCTACTGGAGGTCAGGGCCCCAGACAATGTGGTAGGCCATATCCTTAGCCCCACCCCCTTAACTTCTGGTAGCCTAGATAAAATGGTTTTGTGGGCCATACATTTCATATCCACAGTGTCTTTGTGGGCCATATATTTCAGACCATTCTTGGTTGTGGTGATGGGAGGTCTCTCTATTCCATCTTTTGAAGCTGGACCATGGTGCAAAAATAATTCAAACTTCCTTGGGCTGGAAAGAGAACACACAAAGGTGCATGACTCTGTAGCTTAGTGATTTCAGGTAATAGAAGAAAGAGACCTCATTTCTCATCCCTGCTCCAACCACTGTGTTCATATTTTATCATTATTTGTCTCATAAAAACTGGGAACAGCACTGGAAGTATCCCTTTTTGCCTCATTTTAAGTGAATGCTTTGCTTGTCAACAAAGCCATGATTATGCCTGTTCTTTCTGCCCCCCAAATCTTAAACTTTTTTTCCTGCATAGTGGTATAGTTTGAGCAGAAGGCCAGAGTGTACCCTAAAGAGTACACAGAGTACCCTACAGAGTACACTACAGTTTGGTGGCTCAGGCACCCCATGAGACATGTTGGGTTGAATACTCTCAAGAAGAAAAGGGAATTCAACAAAATCTCCTACCTGGCATCTCCTACTTCTTCAATAAGTGTGCTACCTGCTAGGCTGTTATATAATGGGGAGCTCCACTTTTTTCTCTGGGATCTGGATTTTGATTGGACAGAGGGACATCTTTTAGGCCCCAAATAAAGAGCTTGACAGGTAAAACATACTCCCCCATTATCTTTGGTGTTTACCTATTGGCTAGCTCTGTGCAGATGTATATGGAGTGACTTAGGCAGTTCCTTGCTCAGCATGCTGGTTATTTTTTTTTATTGCTTTTTGGAGGTGCCTATACCTGGGCACCTAATTTAGAGCTCTGAATTTTGTTCTGAAGTTGTAAACCAAGCACTTATGTGCCCAAGTCCTTTATTGAATCTAGCCCTGATCATCTAAGCAGACAACATACAAATAAGGCAGCAGGAAGATGTAACATGAAAACTTGAGTGCTGAGCACAAGTGATTGTAATATTGTAAGTAAAAGCTGGTAAACTAATTATAATCTGTGCACATTAATTCAGGGGCCAGACTGAGGTTAATCATCCAGGAAGTTTGATAAGGAAAATGTTAATATTAATATTTCTTAAAGTTGTGAATTTCCCCCTCTTTCTTTTTTTTTCCTTTTCTTTTCCAGGCAAGTCCATCACAAAAGTGGCTATATGGAGCCAGCCAGAGAAGTATAGCAGAATTTTTAAAAGGGGAAGATTCTAGATTCGTGAAAGAATACTGTGGGATCGAGTCAAAGTACAGAGACAGACTTCACTTATTCAACACTTTTTCCAAGGGCAATAAAATAAGCAATTTATGAATCATTAAAACCCTGGCAAAAATGAATTGGCTTAGACCAATAGTGATGAGCTCATTCCTTGCCATAGGATCATTTCACCAGCTGCCCTCCTGGTAGTGAAGGATGGATCCTCTGCTGGGATTTTCATATGAACCACAGTGACCTACCTTATATGTTATTTCTGGATCATAAGGACAATGAAAGGAGGTCATGCAACCCCCAACATGTGTTACTGTATTTGGAGCATACAGCGGGAGAACGGGAAGTGGGGATGGTGATCAGATTTCACCTTTGAATCTCTGGGGAGGCCCAGAAAAGCTCCATTGCCTACTTGTCCAATAGGAACTCATTTTTTTTTCTTTTGTCATCATGCCACTACTAGGGTTTGAAGGAGTTTTTCAGGTGTTTTGGTTGGACTCTTAAACTTCATTTTATAAAATTTGGGGAAAGATAGAGAATTGGCAAGTTAGCAATAGCTTCCTGCTACAGGAAGGAACAGCTGCTTAGACTTATGTATTCATTTTATTAAAACTGAGTAATTCAAAGGTATGAGGTGCCCAGACACTTAACGGATATTATAGCTCGGTCCAATATAACCCAGCAACATTAAAACAATCATTCACAGAGTCAGTCAGTCAGCCAACTATGTAAAAATAGTGTTCTGTTCAACTCTTTCACCCTTCCAGGAGCGTACCCTTATCCTGCTTTTGATGACTACAACTGACTACAAATAAAATATTATATTTGCAGAAAAAATCAGATTTGGTAAACTACCAGACTAAGGAAAAATAATGTTTACAGGTTGTTTTTCCCCATTTTGAAATTACCTTTCATTTTGAAATTGTTTATAGCTTAATTTTAAAAATTAGTAAAATCTACTGCTAACAAAATGAAACCTTTCAGATTGAATTAAACATTGCACACTCGCCCCTTTCCCATTCCACCAGGAATGAAGTATTTCATTCAACTGAAGGCAATTTTTTTTCTTTTCTTTTCTTGGTTCAGCCAGTGAACAAAAAAAAAAAAATAATTATTTTCATTCTATTAACAAGGGTCATTCATTTTTGCCAGAGTTTAAAATTAATTGTCTTGGGATTCTTGTTTGAATCTGAAGCTATCAGGTCCTATGCTAGATAATGTTAGAACTTAAATATTGTTCTACAAACTTTAATCAGTAAAACATCTGATGAAGTAAAAAAGTATTATTTTCAATGTACAGATAGGGAAACTAAGATAGAAAGAAAACTTAACTAAAAGGAAAAAGACTAAAAACTAGTATTTGAGCCTGCATTAGAAAAAAAGGGCATTTTAGTATTCCACCCTGTGTTTTCAGTTTCTAGTTCATGCTGTTTCTCATGCTGTTAGAGTCCCTCTCTTGACATCAGAAAAAGTGTAATAAAATGGATAGCATGGAAAGAAACAAATGTACAATATAATACAGTGTTCCATAAACCTGACCCTGCTCAAACTGAAGAAAAAAATTCACTCATTGTCATTCTGATGCAAACATTTATAGTAGGATTCTAAGATGAGTAAGGGCACGTTATATGAAAGTCATGTGAATAGAAGAAGGAGAAAGATCATCTTCTTGGTCTCCTTTCAATAAAGCTCTTTATTAAAATAGGAACTAAATCTATTTAGAGAGAGAAAATTGATTAATCTTGCCATAGGCATGATGTTTAATTCTCAATTAGATATTGACACCAACAATTAGGGGAAGTAGTGAAAATTGAATGAGGTGGTGCAATTCATTAACATTTTAACAAAATTGTAGATTGGAATTTCATTAGGGACTGGAAAAGTAAAAAGAAAGCAATTGTGCACTGCAGCCTGTTTACATGAAGAATTGTATGCTTCTGAATACTAAAATAGTACACAAAGCATGTTAGCCTAATGTTGAATACTTTTGAAATGGTGTTTGCTTCATACTTTTCAGTAACAATGTGCAATATAGTTAGTTTGTGAACTAATAGTATTATATCAATTACCATGGAAGAGGAAAAAATATTACATTTTTCATGCATACAAAGTTGTTCTATTTCTTTTAAATCAATATTTTGCAATTCAGCTACAAACACTTGAAGGAAAAAAGTTTAAATGAGGGGGATTGCCTTTGTAACAGTAGGCAACAGAAGCACTTCTGGTCCACTTCCAGGTCTGCCACCAAGCACAGCTCAGCAATCAGCTGCAGGGTGAGTCTCACAGACCCAGTCACTGAGCCAGGGGGTGGGGGTCCCTCCCCCCTGTGCTGCATGGCAGAACTAGAAATGGAGTAGAAGTGCTTCTGGTCCACTTCCAAGTGTATCACCAGTTGCAGTGGGGACACCCCCATGCTTCCTTGGGATGCTCCTTCCGCCCTACCATCTCAGCATTCATGAGTCACCTGGTACCTTGAGGTATGTAGAAAATACATTTAAAGCTCTGTCTATATCTGAATCTCTCTGAATTGATTCAGAGGATTCTGATTTGATTCAGGGAGAAATTAAAAGGTTAAAAAGGATTTGGAGATTCGGCCACCGAATCAGGCCAAATCTCCACCAAATTGAATCAGCAACTGAAGCTTCACACAAGCCTACTGTCAATCATTCTGGATCATGCCATACACATGAGAGGTCACCATAACTGTAGGCAGGAGTATGGAGGAGTGGAGGCTGCCCAGACCTTCCATTCTCCCTTTGGATCAAAGGCCAGACTGATTCCAGTTCCTCAACGGCTGTATTTGTGTGCATCCAGGAATCAAACCTGGGTCTCCAATATGCCAGACAAAGAATCTGCCAAGAAGAAGCACAACATCACGTCTGCCTCTTGTAAAGTATCTGTGAAATGATATGTTCAGGGCAAAGTTGCTTGGAAAAAGACATTTGATTGTAGTTACTTTTTGATATTTGAATTTTCTTCAAATCTGAAGTCACAGCACTATCATTTGGTAATTTATAGCCTGATATATACCTGTTAGTGATAAAGAAAATAGTTGGTCTGCTTCATAAATCTAGCAAAGTACAGAATTAATTGTGTTTCCAGCAATTGCATGCAAAATCACAGAACCTGTTTTTCACAGTGTTTGCAGAGCCGCTGTTTTGGTCCAGTTTTCACAAAAATAACGCAATCATGAGCAGGGCCCTGTTGATGATCTGCTCACGTGTTCCTGTCTGATCAATCTTTGTTCCAGGAATGTAGCTGCTATTCATTCAGTGTCTTCCTCTTAACCATTGTGAGAGGCTTCTTTCTGGCAGGCCTAGGCTCACTGTCACTATCTAACTTAACAGTCTTGTTTCTGACTGGGGCAAATAGTAGATGCTTTAGAAGACTGCATGTCTAGTGTAATCCATCTCCTGTTATACCTTACCTGGCATCAACCACGGCAGGTTGAGGGATGTCAGAGGCCACATCCTTGCTGCTTGTTAAAGCACAGCCCAAGAAGAACAAGCCTGACTTTATGCAATAGCTTACTGATTATGACATGTACCCAAAAAATGGGAGGCCTGGATTCTTATTTCAGCCTGTGTAAAGATTCAAACCTACACTTCCTACTTCCCAGGAGAATACCATAGCAACCAGGCCTATAGACAGTCAGGTGTGAGATGGTTTCTATGCTTCCTATGTAAGCAGAGACAATAACCAGTAAAGATTGCAAGATTCATGGAGTAAGGAGGTAAGTAAACAGGAAGGATCATGAATGCACCATCTAGTGATTAGAGCATTTCACTGGGGGAAAATGGGAGGGAGCCCTGCGTTATTACTAGATTTCTATTCAATGACTATTTAATGTCAAATGCATAGAGTCCAGGGAGTGAACTCCACTTCTCCCATCATCTGCGCTCCACACCCTTGTCTAAATCATTGATGAAGATATTAAATAACGCTGGTCCAAGGACCAAACTCTGTGGAACACCACTACCCACCTCCTTCCAGGTCAAAAATGACCCATTCACCACTACTCTCTAGGTGTGGTCCCTAAGCCAGTTTGCCACCTACCTGACTGTGTAAGCGTGGGAGGAATCATATTGTACAGCATTGCTACATTCCTAATTCCATTTCTCCACCCAGGAAGCTGTGAAAAACCACATTTTACAGAACGGTGATAGAAAAAAAATTGTTTGATTACAATTGATCCTGGTTTCCCCTGATAAAAAATCATAAATCATAAATTTGCTAAAAAAAACCCAACACAAATTCTCTGAATACTTCCCCAATCTGTTATTAAAATTAAAGGGCCCCTCTCACAGCCCCCCCCAGCCCTGCTGGTGCCCCTCACTCCCCACTCACACCTCCCACAGTATTGCTGGTGCCCCTTGCCCCCATGCAAAGTCCCTGTTCCCCCAGCCCTGCCAGAGGGGCCCCCCCGGTGCCAGGGGTATGGACCTGGGTCCACAGCTCCCTGCCCCCACTTCCCACCATGTGGGCTTCATCAGGCATCTCCCCCCTGCTGTGTGCACTCCCAGGGGGCAGAAGGGGGACCCATGGCTCCTAGATCTGTACCCTGGGTAGGCACAGGCTGAGGCAGTTGCCCATTGCCCAGCTGAGTGGGGCTTGGGGCCGAGGACCACAATGCACACCTGCAAGGCCCCAGCCAGAAGCAGGATGGAGCCATGGGTGGCTCATCCAGAGAAAGAGGAGGGAGACAGCTGGTTCCCCACTGCCGTGTATGCTCCCAGGGTACAAGGAAGACCTATGCCTCCCCAGATCTGCACATACCTGTACAGCTAGCAACAGATATTATACATAAACTGGTTTAAGTGATCAGAAACTGGTTTAAACCTGTAACAGAAAATAAGTTCAGTGCACGTAAACCAGTTTCAAAATGGCTGACACTGGTTTAAGATAAACCTGTTTAAATATAGTATCAGACTTAGATGATTTGGGTCAAACCAGTTTATGCAATGTCTGTTCCAGCCTCCTTCCTGGTTTAAGTTAAACCAGAGTCTTCCGAGCATCCCAGATGCTTTGCAGCCATGGGCTGGGCTGTGGTCTCTTCTTCAGAGAACAGGGCTGGTCCTGTCCTTCTGCTCCCTAGCCAGAGTTCTGGTGGAGAGTGGAAGCACAGCAGGGTCTGCCTGGATACCCTGCTCTACCCCCACTCATCACTGCTCACGCAGGAATTCCCCTCCCCTACCTCCATATCCCACAGCACAGACCCAGCTGCATGGACCACAGACATGTGATATGCTAGCTAATGCTGAGATGTGTCTATGTGTATGTGTATCCAATTTCACTTGGATAGGCAGACCGAATAGTGTCTGCTTAGGGCTTTTTGGAGCTAATTAAGAGGTCATCTAGTAATGTCCCTCTGTTCCTTCCTTGAAAAAAGGCTGTTTAAGAGATTGAACTAATAAGAGAGGCTTTTGTTTTGGTGATGCAATGATAAACACTGGTTTGGTGATGGGATGATCAGCTCCCTGCTGGCTCCCTCAACTTTCAGGTTTGTAGACAGTATGAAGAAGAAAGGAAAGGGAGATTGGAAAGTTCAGTATCACCAACAGATGCATGCACTGCACCTGCCTCCCTCATTTACTTTAGAGTGCTAGCCAGGGGATGGGGTGTGGCAACACTTGAGCAGTGAGTGGGGAAAAGCCTGGGACAGTGTAGGCAGGGTAGGAGTTTAAACCCCCCCCTAAACAGAGGTGCTACTGGGGTTTGGTCATGCCTCCCTCCCCCACACTCCCCCGTTCCTGCTCAGCACTGTGAAAGAGAGCAAGCAACCAGGGACTGCAAACAGGGGAAACAGTTTGCAAGCAGTTTTCAGGCCAGTTCCTAGGCCAGTTCATGGCTAGTAGCATAGCCTATTGCCATACAACGGTGGGGATGTGCCATACCCCATAGCTTCCTGCCTTTTCCCCAGATGGTGCTCCTTCCCCTTGCATCACTAAGGCCTCCTCTCACACAGAACCCATGTTTCTGGCTTCCACCCAAATGAAGCCCTTGGCTGTGGGGCCTGTTCACACAGCTGCTAGCAACTGGGAATGGGTCACCCCTGCCTGTGGGGTTTGTTCCTTAGTGAGGTCCCTGGAATGCCAAGTGACTAAGATCCAGGCTCAGGTAGGCAGGCTTTGCACCATTATGGACCAAGGAGACTAATGACTACTACTAGCAAGCTCTTCTCCCAAAGAATGAAGAGAGAACAGCACAGATGCCTGGCTATATGAAGATGGACAACAGGAATATTGACTGGGAGCCCCATCCAAGGGGTGCTTGGAAGACAGTTATCTTGGGTCCCAAGGCACACAGTACCAGGGTCATTCCTCTCTTGGAACTGAGTAACAGGTATGCACCTCTCACACCACCAGCAAAGACATCAGACCAAAGACCAGCTGTGGATGAGGAGAGGCAGCTAGCTGCCACCACTAAGGAGAGACATAGGGTGGTCATGGTGGATGGTGGAAATATCACAGTTGCAGAATGTGTGTTTGGACAAGTGTATTCAGTGGAAGTGAAGAAATGGTGTGGACCACTCTGATATCAGCAGAGAATTACAGCAGTTCCTGCTTTCAGAATTAGGTGTCTCAATTTTAAGAGTAGATAATGTTGCGGGGGGGTTATATCACTTTTCAGTGTTGTTACTCAAGTTTACTTAAACATATTTTTAATCTTGACTGCATTGTAGCATAACATGCATCTAGAATGTGTTGTTACTAAGGAAGCATTCAATCCCTTTTTTCAACAGGGATTAACTATATTCTGTTGAATTTGGTCCACTGCACTGATTCCTGAGAAACACTGAATTCAAGAATTTTTGAAGGTGGTAGAGGGGAGCCACATTGGACATGGTGTGGTGGATCATAATTTGAATTTCTAATATTCAGTGAAAATTAAATTTGTGCATCAGAACAGAGTGGGGAGCTGAATGTTAGGGGGACACTTACGCAAGTTCATTGTCAATGTAGGAGATATACCAGAGGATAACATAGCCACCCATAATTTAATTTGACAGGAAAATATGACTGAACTAATTTTTACATATCCTCACCTGATAACCCATGTTGCTTCTACACAACATGAATTCTAGAATGTAACTGACTAAGTAGAACCAAAGAGAAAAGTAAAGCAAATCAAAGGGTTTGTTTACTTGACAAAACCTCCACACTTTTTTCTGCCATTCATTGGCAATGAAATGCAGGATATGGCATTGAAATGAGGGATGGAAATACTGGCACTTCTTTTCTCTTGCATTCTGAAATAGATTTGATTGTTACAACATTATCAAAAACTGTGAGATAAGAACAGATAGGGCTTTACAGTGTGACACCATCTTCAGTGTAGCTGTCCATTGAATGCTCTTAAGGTGAAGATATGCCTGCATTTAGCCCTCAGAGGGCACTTAAAATGTGGGTGCCTGCATGTTAAAACTCATGAACTTGTGCTTAGTGCCCTCTGATGGCATTTCCAGATGAGCACACACATGCACATGCACCATTACCAGGCCACAGACCTGTCTTCAGGCCAGTTTTGAGGACTTGTAAAAGTTGGGAGCAGATGGATCAATCATTGTAGGTTTCAGCCAGTTCTATTCATGGAATAGGATTCTATGGTTTGCTTCTAGGTACACCAATGGGGAATGAATGCCACAGAACTCACAGCAAAGAGAGAGCTCAAGTCTTGGTGGGTTTGAATAACCTTTGCCCTTTCTTGATTGTAGGCTTTTCCATGGGCAGGATCTTTTTTCATTATTATTTATGCAGGAATCTCTTCTTTTAAGAAGGTCTGGAATGATCTGGTTGGAACCAGGTATTAGGCACATCTACACATGCCACTATGGCGCTGTTCTTACTGCATCATCATTTAGTACTTCCTTTTGGAAGTATTAGAAGATGGCACAGTAACAATTGGTACTATACTGTGTGCTCTGTGCATAGTTATTTTTAGGCACTATGACACCATAGAGACGTACTATGATGAGCAGAGCGCATTGATATGGTGATGTAGTTGTGGCATCATGGGTTGTACCTCCAGACACTACATAGCCCTAGTGTGTTGCTATGGCAACATAGCATCACATGTAGATGTGCCCATTGTATTGTATAGAGGCTCATGGTATACCATGTTCATCAGTGACAACTGAGAAACTGAATGAAACTGACTTCTGCCAGAGGCCTTTGAGCATTTCTGAATAGCACATAGTATCAGGAGTAAATCAAATTAAGAAAATACTCTGAGAGGTAGAAAAGAGTAGTTATATGTACCATCAGAACTAAAATTGTCCAGAAATATGAGAAACAACTGGAGAATATTTAAAAGAGTTCTTTACTACATTATTTTGTCTCTATGAGCAACGTGTAATGGCTGGGAAGTAGGCTTGAATTAGTAGGTTCATTTCTGAAGCACTTCATGTTTTTTTATAGTTTCACTTAACTAGGTCAGCTAAAGGCTGATTACAAGCAGCTAGCATGGATCTACTAAAACTAATCATTTCAAACTGCTACTTGGACAAAGTAACTACTTGAGTAGATGAGGAGAATGTGGAGGCTAATGTGGAGAAGTGTATTTGGACTTCAGCAAAACTTGTAATAGTCCTACATGACTTCCTCATGAGCAAATTGTAGAAATGCAGGGTAGACAACACTACTATAAGGTGGATAGAAAACTGTCTCAATAGTTTCAAGCAAAGGGTAATAATAAATCGATGTGTGTTGGGATGTCAGGAAGTTTCGAGTAAAGTTACACATGGGTCTGTCCTGGGCGACATGCTGTTCAAAGTGTTTATTAGTGATTTAGATGCTGTCATAGAGAGCTTCCTGAGCAAGTTTGCAGGAAACATGAAGTTGAAAAGCATTGCAAATACCTTGTGCATTGTGGTCTTGAGCTGCATCAATAGAAACATTAGATGCAAGGCACAGGAAGGGATAGTGCCTCCTTACTCAGCACTGGTTAGGCCTTATCTAGAGTACCATGTGCAGTTTCAGGTTCCATGTTTTAAAAAGGACATGGAGAAATTAGTGAGGGATCAGAAGCAGGCAACAAAAATTATAAAGGGTTTGAAAGGCAAGTCATGTGAGGAGAAGTTGAAGGAAATAGGCATGTTCAGCTTGTAGAAAAGGTGCTTAAGAGGGAACATAATAGTAGGGTTGGCCTCAGACAAGGCTGAAGATTTTGACTGGGGTGTGTTAGTGCTTCTGTTGAAATTTAAAACCTGGAAGTTCCTGGTTACAGGGTCTTGCCCCTTTGCTCAGGGCCAGATCAGTCAACATACTTGGGGTCTGGAAGGATTTTTACCTCCTGGTCAAATTAGTGCTTTCCTCTAAGCTAGAGACAAACATTCAAAAAACGTGAGCCTAAATTGATTCAACCAGGTTAGTCTAACTTGGCTAGGTTGAACTAGCTTGTAACTGGAAAGACATTCTCTCTGGACTGAGGAAATTCAGGCACATGCTTTCAGTGGCTCAGGCAAGAAGTCAGGGGGTGCTAGAGCAGCCTCCCCCCCCGCACAATGCTGAGCTGAGGGGGCATGGCCAGTTCCTGGCAGGACGTTTCTGCCTGCACCATCCCAGGTTTTTCCCCACTTGCTACTCAGAGAGTGGGAGTGTTGTCAACCCCTGCCCCCTGCTAGCACTCTGAGGCAAGTGGGGGTGTGCAGGGTATGCATCTGTTGATGATATGGAGCTTTTTAATCTCCCCCCCTGCTTCTTTATACTGTCTGCAACAAACAGACAGGCAAGCAAGCCAGCAGGGGGGTGATAACAGTGTTTATCACCCCATCAGCAAAACAATAGCCACTCTCCATTAGTTCAAACCATTCTTAAACAGCTTACCATCTGACCTGTTGATTAGTTCCAAAAAGCCCTAAGCAGACACTTCTGTGTATCTATCTCTGTGAAACTAGAGAAACGTACACACAGACACCTCTCGGCATTAGCTACATAACATGTGCATAGTGTCCATGGGGTAGGGGGTCTGCGCTGTGGGAGATGACAGGGAGGGATGGGAGGATTCCTGCTTGAGCAGCAAGCAGTGGGGGGTGGAGCGGGGGGAAGCCAGGCAGACCTTGCTGTGCCTACAGTCTCTGCCAGAACTCCAGCAAGGGAACAGAGGGGAGGGGCCAGCTCTGATGTGGAACAGAGAGCCCCACCCAGCCCAGAGAACATGACAGGATGCTGGGGGAGCCTGGTTTATCTTAAACCAGCAAGGGGTCTGGGACAGACATTACATAAATCGATTTGACCCAAATCAGTTAAGTCTGATACTACATTCAACAGATTTATCTCAAACCTGTTTCTGCCATTTTCGAACTAGTTTATGTGCACTGAACATCTGTTCTCTTACAGGTTTAAACCAGTTTCTGACCCCTTCAATTGGTTTATGTGTAATGCCTGTTCCTAGCCCTGCAGTGCAAGGTGTGGCCTTCTATCTAGAATCTCATGAGCATATATTAATAACTTTTTATAGAAAAAGGACATTGGCTGCTTTACCTGTGGCAGATTAGGTTGTTATGTCTTGTGGTTGTGTCAGGGTTGACTGTGTAGTTTTGCTAATAGTTTATGTGGGTAATAAAAAGTGACCAAACGCCAGCAGAACTGTGCTCACTGCAAGGGGAAGCAGCAGGTGCAGCCCAATCAGCCGCACGAAGCATTCATGTTGCAAAATCCCCGGCTCATGCAGCTCAGAAAGCGCGCGAATGAAAGACCCGATCTGATTGGCTACTGGGGCAGTATAAAGGGCAAAGCCTGGGAAAGGAAAGGCAGGACCATACACAGCATCAGGAGCACTGATCACCCTCACTGAGGTCCTGTGCCCATGGTTTCCCTCTTCCCCCGGGCGCTCCCATTGGATAGTCTGCAAGCAGATACAGTTAAAGAGCTCTTGAGTTCCCATGGTTAAAGTCTTTTCGGTTGTGGCGTTAGCTGCGAAGTTTACGGGAACTGCTGGCACTGAGTGAGGTACGCAGCACTGAAGTACCTCACGGCGGAGCGAGGAATTTAGGTGCCTCGTGGTGTGACTTCACACAGTTTGTCTACAGTCTATTTAAGTTGTAAGTAAAATATTTCTTTTCTATATCGGCTCAGAGTCTCTTGTGTGGGATGGGAAAGAACAGAAGATAGGGCGAAACATTCCTAAACCCTTTGTCCCCAGCCTGTCTGGTTTGGGGGTCAAGCCCCCTCCCATTCCTTCCTCACATGGCATCATGAACAGGATACTCGGGGAAAAGGGGGAACGAAGGAGACCCTGACAAGTTAGTCTGGCATTGTCCACGGGGAAATCATCATAGACCTCCAACAATGGATGCCAATGATTTAGGGGCCCACATGGCGTACCATCACGCTCAGCAATATGGTAAAATCAGGGGCTATGTCTTTATCCGCCCGACCAAAAACAACGGGGGTCCATTTAGAGAGTGGGTTATCCTAGAGCACCCCTGCAGCCCTAGGATGTCTCCTTGCTGGCCCTGCAGTGCTATAATGAAGATTCGATGCAGCTGCAGAGCTCCGTGAGAGCCTTGAGAGAGACCGGCGAGAGACTAGAGCAATGCAATTATGGGTGGCGAGCATGAAGGGCATGTAGCAAGTGGCAGAAGGCTCCGAGCCGCTGCTAGAAATTGGCGATGGCCACGTGCCCCTGCCAGAGAATAAGGCTGGGGAACACATGAAAATTCCCCTAGGGGGTGGGCCAGCCATGTTATCGCCCTTGCCCCCACCCCCAGGAGTGACACTGGGGAAGAGCCTGCTTCCCTGTGAGGGAGAGAGTGTGTATTCAGCGTTCCCAGCTGAGGTGGAGAGAGTGAAACTGTATCCAGGGTTTCCAGTTGAGGGAGGGAATTGCTGCCCGACGCAGTTAACTCTCTCCTGGCCCCAATCTACCTGATAGTGCCTGTCGAGCAGGTCACTGATGCACAGGGGGCAACCTGCACCACCACCACATGCACCCAGTGCAGAGAGAAGGCGGCAAAGGTGAAGGATGCCCACCACACTGAGGCTTGTTCTGATACTGCTACTCTTCTGCTTCTGCTGCAATGCCTTAACTGAACCAACTGTTGATCCACATATAACAGGAGTCTGCGGGAAGAATGTCACGTTGAGATGCATAGTTGATATAAATAAAACAATAATACAAATCTCATGGGAAAAGAAGCATTGTAAAAGTGCACGAACTGTTATTGTACATCATCCTGAATATGGGTTTTCTGTTCAGAGGGAATACCATGGAAGAGTGTCATTTAAAAAATCTTCATTTAATGATGCAACAATCAGCTTAAACCATGTGAGCTTCTCTGATGCAGGAAAGTATGTATGCAATGTAGTTACATTCCCACTAGGAAATGCACAGTCGTCAACAACTGACTGTATTTGTTGAACCCACCGTGAGTCTCACAAAGGGACCAAATTCTTAAATAGCTGGTGAAAATCAGACAGTAGCAGCCATTTGTACAGCAGCCACTGGGAAACCTGCTGCAGATGTTGATTGGGAAAGAGGCCTTGGTGAAGCGGAATTTAGCTCAACTTCTTTTCCAAATAAAACGGTGACAATTGTAAGTCAATATAAGATCATGCCTACCAAACTTGCAAGAGGAAGACGAATAACTTGTGTTATAAAGCACCCAGCTTTAAAAAAGGAAATAAGATGTTCTTACGTGCTAGACATCCAATATGCACCTGAAGTTTCAGTAACTGGTTATGACAGAAATTGGTTCATTGGAAGAGAAAATGTTCAGCTCAACTGCAATGCTAATTCTAATGCACTACCTATGGAATTTACCTGGACCAGTTGAGATGGGCAATGGCCTAAAGGTTTACTATCTGTAAACAATACTCTGCATTTCAACTGCCCACTAACTTACAATCATGCTGGAACTTATATCTGTAGGGTGACAAATTCCCTTGGTCAAAAAAGCAATCAAAAGACTATCCACATATTAGATTCTCCTACTAATGCTACACGACCGCCCACAGTTCCATGGCATCTCTCAACTGATGGCATCACAGGTTTAACAATGGAACCTGCAGCATTAACCTTGGTAGCAATGCGGAAAGACAATGAGATTGCCATCATTGGTAGTGTAGTGATTGGAATTCTCTTCTTGGTCATTTTAGTTGGAGTTGTCTGCTATAGGAAAAAACAAACGTTCCGTGGTGACCTGATATGCAAAGAGAATCTCCAGTCTCCTGCGAGACAAAGATCAATAACATCTTGTAAATGAACTGAGCCTCGAGTACGACAATTGAAGAAGATGACCCTGGTATTTTCCAGCTTTTGTGGTGAGTTCAATTGTTGCCACTTTTCCTGTTTGTTTGTGTGTTTGTTTGTTCATTCTTTCACAGGCTCGACGGTGATGAAGTGATGATCCGTGACTGCCTGATCGTGAGGACCCTGAGTGCTAGACCACAACATATTCGAGTCTGCTATTGATGAGCTCCTTGACGAACAGAACTGACTTTTAAGTTTGTTTTCCAGCTCAGAATAACATGAGGTTGTCGATGCTTGACCTGCTGTCATGAGCAAACTCATCCACGACGGACCTTGACTGAAGCAAGCGAACCTAGTATCGTCAAAATTGCTAGACTTTTTACGGAACATTTATAGCATTGTTAAAATTGTTAATAATGTTGTGTTTAATATGTTAAATTAATATTGAAACCTAAAGTTAAATAAGGAGGCTCTTAGTCTGCAGACATATCCTAGCCTGGCATTTGGTCAAGGGGGCATGTGGGTAATAAAAAGTGACCAAATGCCAGCAGAACAGTGCTCACTGCAAGGGGAAGCAGCGGGTGCAGCCCAATCAGCTGCGCGAAGCATGCATGTTGCAAAATCCCTGGCTCATGCAGCTCAGAAAGCATGCAAATGAAAGACCCGATCTGATTGGCTGTTGGGGCAGTATAAAGGGCAAAGCCTGGGAAAGGAAAGGCAGGACCACACACAGCATCAGGAGGACTGATCACCCTCACCAAGGTCCTGTGCCCATGGTTTCCCTCTTTCCCCGGGCACTCCCATCAGATAGTCTGCAAGCAAATACGGTTAAGGAGCTCTCGAGTTCCCATGGTTAAAGTCTTTTTAGTTGCAGCGTTAGCTGCAAAGTTTACGGGAACTGCTGGCATGGAGTGAGGTACGTAGCACTGAAGTACCTCATGGTGGAGCGAGGAATTTAGGTGCCTCGTGGTGTGACTTCACACAGTTTGTCTACAGTCTATTTAAGTTGTAAATAAAATATTTCTTTTCTATATCGGCTCGCAGTCTCTTGTGTGGGATGGGAAAGAATAGAAGACAGGGAGAAACATTCCTAAACCCTTTGTCCCCAGCCTGTCCGGTTTGGGGGTCAAGCCCTCTCCCATTCTTTCCTCACAATTTAGACCAGGGGTAGGCAACCCCCTGCACAGGTGCCAGAGTGTAGCTTTTGAAGGTATTTTGCTTGGCACATGTGCCTCTGGGTGGATGGCGGGGAAGGGGCCAGGGCTATATGGCAACAAGAAGAATTGGGCCCCCCATGGCTCCCCTGTCATCCCCCCCCCCAGGACATCAAGATCTTACAAGTTGAAGTTGTGGGTGTCAGTGCTCTGCCCAAAATTTTTGCTGACCCCTGGCTTAGATCATAGATTTGTATAGGATGGCTTGGATAGGGATAATTCTGCCTCAGGAAATGGCTTGGTCTATATGACCTCTGGAGGTCCCTTTCAGTACTACTTTTCTGTAATTCTGATTATTTGCTTAGTCCTTTCAGAACTCAAGGATGAATCTTCTTAAGCACTGCCAACTAAATACAGCTACTTTATTGAATATTCTTCTAACATTTTTCTTTGTTCTGCCATGCATCTTATCTTATCTCTTTGTTACACCTAATTTTGTTAAATATCTGGTCATAACTAAACTTTTTTTTTGAGAAAACTGATGTAAATATGTATCAAATACTTTAGCTGTTGCTACATCATACATAACATAACCAAGTGGAGCAGCAGCAAGCATGGAGCCAGCACCAGAATCAACGTAAGCCAGGCAGGGGGGAAGAGGGAGGATCAACCAGGCCAGCTGTAGGGAACTGGAAACGGGTTTTGCTCCCCTCCCATCCCTATTTAGCTGCACTGGGCGGGAGCCATGCTTCTGAGCCACGTGAACAGGTGCGCTCTTCAGGGGCATGCCGGAGTTTGCGCAGGAGTGGGCACAGGTGAGGGCTAGCCAGGTAAGGCAACTGATCCCTAGGGGAAGGAGTCTACTCACCATGGCTTCTGGGTTAAAGGAGGCTCCAGGGGCAACATTTTTTTGGGATGTGTTGGGCTTCATCTCTCTACAGAAGGTAAGAGTCTCTTTCTTACAGGTTGGCTGACCCGCTATGTCAGGCTTTAAATTAAGTTTGATAGGGGATAGGGATGCAAAAGATGGACTGAATCTAGGACCTTCAATCCACAAGACATGCAAAAGAATATCCCAGGTAGGTACTAAGGGGCCCATTGAGCATCAGAGCAGGGGGGCACCAAAGGCATCATTTGGAGGGCTCAAGTGCCTCCATACTAATGCTAGGAACATGGGAAACAAGCAGGAATAAATTGCACTCCTGTTTGCAGACAATAATTCCGATTTAGTGGGGCTAAAAGAAACCCAGTGGGGCCCTACCCATGACTGGGCATTACTCATTGAGGGCTATAGGTTGTACAGACAGGACAGAGTAGGGAGGAAGGTGGGGGTGGAGGTTGCTATCTATATTAAGGAGCATTATACAAGTACACCAATCAAAATGGGATCAGAGGAGGAGAAAGTTGAAGTATTGTTACATAGAGGTTTAGGGGAAAGGGACTTGGTGGTGGGAGTTTGCTACAGACCACCACATCAAGAGGAAGGCCTAGACTTGGAATTTTTGAGGCAACATTTAGAGGTCATATGGTCTATAGGTATGGTTGTCATGGGGGACCTAAACTACCCTGACATCTGCTGGGAGAAGCAGTCAGCCAAATCCAACCGTTCATGTAAGTTCTTAACCTGGGTACAGGACCTTCACCTAACAGAGGAGGTATATGGTTCCACTAGGGAGAATGCCCTACTGAACTTGGTGTTGGCTATGGGGGATGACCTGGTAGGGAGCTCAAGATCTATGGTCACCTTGGGGACAGTGACCACCTTCAACAGAATTCACTATAAGGCATAGGGTGGGTAAGATAACTAGTAGGGTGGAAGTGCTTGACTTTAGGAAGGCTAACTTCAGTGTGCTCAGGAGTTTAGTTAATGACACACTGCAGGATAGGACTGCTGGAGAGATGGGAGTCCAGGAAGGGTGGTCATTCCTGAAGGAAGCAATCCTTCAGGTACAAAGGGAGATGATCCCAGTGCAAGGGAAAGAGGGGGAAAAGGACAGAAAACTTCCATAGCTAAAGAGAGAAATCCAGGGGAGCCTAGGCAAAAAAGAGACATGTAGGTGGTGGAAGCGGGAAGAAGCTACCAAGGAGGAGTATACCTACTTGGTCTGCACTTGCAGGCAGGCTAGTTAGAAAGGCCAAAGCAACTACAGAGCTAAGACACATATTAAAGACAACAAAATGTATTTTTTTTAAATATATAGGGAGTAAAAAGGAGGCACAGGGCAGCACAGGACCTCTGCTGAATAAGCAGGAACAATTAGTGACAGATAGAGAGGACAAGGCTGAGCTCTTCAGTGAGTTTTTTGCCTCGGTGTTCTTGAAAAAGGGTCAAGATAAATCTCCTAATGGGCTCTTAGTTGGGCATCAGAGGAACACTAGCCTACCAACTGTCAACACTGACTTGGTACAGAGTCACTTGGATGGACTGGGTGTGTTTAAGTCAGCAGGCCTGGATGACCTTCATCTGACAGTATTTAAGGAATTGGCCAGTGTCATAGCAGAATCATTGGCATGGCTGTTTGAGGTCTCACGATGCTTGGGGCAGTTCCTGGAGGACTGGAAAAGGGCCAATGTGGTCCCTATTTCAAGAAGGGGAGGAAGGAGGATCCAGTTAGTCTCACTTCCATCTTTGGAAAGGTCTTTGAAAAGATTATTGAAGATCATATTTGCTCGAGTACAGTAGGAAAAATAATGCTGCAGGGAAACCAGCATGGATCTGTAGTAGGCAGATCACGCCTGACTAATCTGGTTTTGTTTTATAACCAGGTCACAAAACGCTTAGATGCAGGAATATGGGTGGATGTCGTTTTCTTAGATTTTAGGAAGGCCGTCAATCTGTATCTCTTCCCATTCTCATAAATAAATTCAGAGGCTGTGACTTAGAAGCTTACATGGTCCTGTGGATGGCAAATTGGCTTGGGGGTCACAGTCAGAGAGTGGTAGTAGACAGATGGGTATAGACATGGAAGGACATGGGTAGTGGGGTCCCACAGGTTCAGTGCTTGGACCTGTACTCTTCAATATCTTCATCAGTGACTTAGATGTGGGTGTGACATGTACTCTGTCCAAGTTTGTGGATAATACTAAATTGTGGGGTGAAGTGCACACTCTGGAAGTTAGGGAACAACTGCAAGCAGACATGGACAAGTTGGATAAGTGGCAGAACACAATAGGATGCAGTACAACAAGGAGAAATACAGAGTGCTTCACCTAAGGCATAAAAATATCCAGCACACTGACTAGCTGGGGAATGACTCTCTCAGCAGCACAGAAGTGGAAAGGGATCTTGGAGTCATAATGGACTCCAAGATGAACATAAGTCATCAGTGTGACAAAATCATCAGCAAAGCTAATCACACTTTATCATGCATCAGCAGCTGTATGACAAATAGAACCAAAGAGGTGATACTTCCTCTCTATGCAGCATTGGTCAGACCACCTCTGGAGTACTGCATCCAGTTTTGGGCACTGTACTTTAAGAAGGATGGGAGAGAGTCCAGAATAGGACCACTCGTATGGTTAAGGGTTACAGGCCAAGCCCTATTAGGAGAGACTAAGGGACTTGGACCTCTTCAGCTTCCACAAGAGAAGGCTGAGAGGTGATCTTGTGGCCACTTATAAATTCATTAGGGGGGTGCAGCAGGGAACCGGAGATGCTCTGTTCACCAGGTTGCCTCTCGGAGTTACAAGGAGCAATGGTCACAAACTGACAGGAAGCAGATTTAGGCTGGACATCAGGAAAAAAATTATCATGCTGAGCGTGGCCAAATCTTGGAATGGGCTTGTAAGGGATGTGGTGTTCTCCCCTGCCTTCGGGGTCTTTAAGAGAAGTCTAGATAGGCAGCTGGCTGGGGTCATCTGACCTCAACAGTCTTTCCTGCTTACGCAAAAGGTCAGACTCGAGGATCTGTTGAGGTCCCTTCTGATCCTAACATCTATGAATCTATGGATCTATGAATATGATACTTGGCTAGGATGGTTTAGTCAGGTATGATCCTGCCTTGAGCAGGGGGTTGGACAATATGACCTCATAAGTTCCCTTTCAGCCCTACTTTCTATGATCCTTTAATTTGGTTTCCTCCTTGTTATGTAATGGATATAAACTTCCCTCTCTCTTTCTATTCTAGTACATTTATAGAACCTTTCTAGTATGCTTTCTCTAGTAATTGAAATCATTTCAATTATTCAGTTCAACATTAACCTCATTTTATCTCTATGTGCTTGTGCTCTACCTTTGTATTCATCTTTAATCATTTAACTTGGTTTCCACTTTTTTTTGTTTATAATTCCTTTTTGATTTTCAGCCTATTAAAGAACTGTTTATTAAGCTGTATCGGTCTTTTGCTAGGCTTGTACTTTGTCCTTCACCTGAGAATTCTTATATAATAAAGGGCTTATTCCCTCTGTCTGTCTGTCTGTAATGCTCTTGGAGCACTCTGATTGGTCAGTGAAACAACAAATCAGAGTGAGGTGTGCTGCCATGATGGCAGGGATGGAGCAGGGGGGCAAGGCCAGAAGCACTGGCAATGCTCTGCTGCTTCTGAGGAGCAAGACTGTGGGGGGGCGATGATGCCAGTGGCACTGGAACCAGTGGTAGCGTGGAGTGCTGGCAAAGTGGGATGAAGGGGACGTTGGGGCAAGTTTCCCCTCCTTACCCTGCTCCTGGATGGCATCAGTGGCCCAGGGTGGTGGGTGGCAGCACTTTGTCTCCCCCCATCATTCTTGATGCACAATTCAGTAGTAGTTTATATTTGTGGATTATGCACTTAATACAGTGTATTTCAGCAACTGCCAGATCTCCTGTGCTCTTTTAAGCTTTAAATGTCTAATTAGTCGGTTTGATAAGCATGCCAAAAACATTGGGCAAATCAAACAAATAAGTCCAGTGTAGCACAGGAAAAAAAGGCTCCCTGGAACAAAGTAGGTATAGATTTGTTTACAGTAGCAGGGAAAAAAAGCCAACAACTATGTACTTCTCCTAGACTACAATTATCACTTTCCTGAGATAGTGAGATAGCCTTACTAGAACATACCACTGTTAACCAGGTGATTAGGCATATCATGTCTGTTATTGTTAGACATGGTACATATAAGATAACAGTCTGACAATGGGTCACAGTCCAGTGGGCATGAATTTAAGCAATTTACTGTGCAGTGCAGTCCTTATCCAGACATGCCACTGCATGTACTTAGTATCCTTGTTTCAATGAGTGGGCTGAAAATGGCATCAAAAGAGAAAGCACCTACTAAAAGGGTACAGGGTCAGATTGATCTGTATTTAACCCTCTTCAGTTACAGAACGGCATCACTGAAGCATATGCTGTCATCCCCTGCCATTTTGTTCAATATAAAACAGAAGAATAAGAATGTTGGTCCTGTTAGAAACTGATGTCAGAGTCATCAGGGACTTTCACAAATACAAAGATAAATAAGGTACAAACTTTCTTACAAACAAAATAAAATCAATGACCACATCCAACTAAGCATGGCTGATTGGTTTCCCAGCAACAAGTAGCAATGGCACACCTTATGCCACTGCTATGTATCCCCGGGGAACACCTGTGCCATGCACGCTCTGGTGGGTGGCAGGTTATCCTGGATGGAGTAGGGGAGGTTGGGGCCAGCACTTTTGCTAGTTGCAGCAGTCTTACCGGGGGTCCAGCAGGCCAGGAAAGCTGCAGCCACAGCACTCCTGCAGCTGAGAACCTGACCAGCAGCTGGACCGTGGTTCTGGCTGTCCAGGCTGCCCAGGCTCCAGTCCAGAAATGGAATAGAAATGATGCTTATTGGGCTCCTTGGCCCCTTATATTCTGAACAATACAATTTAGACATCCCTGGAGGCTTGTGTAAGTTACAGCAATTAATAGGACTGCCTAGAACAGGACTTCCTAGAACAGGGCAGGCAATTATTTTGAGTGAAGGGCTGCTTACTGAGTTTTGGGAACCCATGGAAGGCCACGTGACAGGCAGCCCAGGGCAGATAAATATTAATTTTCTAAAAATTTTAGGGGCCTCATGGGCCAAATAGGGTGGCTTGGTGGGCTGCATCCAGCTCCTGGGCCACATTTTGCCCACCCCTGGCCTAGAACCTACCTCCAAAATAATCTGGCCTTTGTGAGGAATTTCTTAGAAGGCAGTCTGAAGGCAAATTTCTACAGTGCCTTCACAGTGCCTTATGGTATTGGGCTTTTGCACCTCTTTGGAATTACTCCAGCTTTTATCCCACCATACCAGGAAAAGAAGAGGATCTTACCCAGGGATTTTACAGGTGTCTCTTCATTAAGTTACTTAAGTAGTTGCTCGCCTTAAAGCATGTAAAACCCATTTGCTTGTGACATCTGTGCAATTTATTTCAACATTTAAAATAGACAGGTTTGCAGACATAACACTCTACATTAAGGAGGAATACACCTCTTGGTCAATTAGCAAGGGAGGGCGCTCTGAGGTGCTCTGGGTTAGAGTAAAAGGCAAGCAAGGGGAAAGGGACTTAACGGTGGGAGTCTATTATAGACCT
>JAGPOW010003642.1:60995142-61017601 GCA_030014935.1 Caiman crocodilus | reverse complement strand
CATCTGACCCCGGTGCTCTTTCCTGCCAAGGCAGGGGGTTGGACTAGATGATCTGCCCAGGTCCCTTCCGACTCTAGACACTATGAAACTATGAAACAGTGTGTACTATAGACATTGTATAACTGAATCTAACTGCATCTTCTCTGAACTTCCTTCTTATTAAGGAAGTCATGTTACCCACAAAGGTCATAAAGGTCACATGAGAGTCATACAGGTTAGGTTTTCTTGGGAAAATTGGAAAAGTTCTTTCTACTTTGAGCTGGGAAATGCTAATATACTATAAATAAATGTTCTTGTTGAAATAAGTCTATAACATGATCATTATTCAATTTCCTTAAATATTGTTTTACAAGTGGTTCAGGTATGACAAGAATAGAAACTCTGTGGGTGTTGACAGATATGCAGGTTCCTGTTCTACCTCATAGCACTTCGCATAAAGAGCCATGAGTTAGACCAACACGTCCCCCACGCCCAACCCAAAAGAAGTTCCCATGTTAGGTGATGGAAGAGATCGAGACTACCTGCCTGTCGTATAATCAGGACTGGGCTGATGAAGCCCTGCCCCCCCATCTCAAGTGCTGGCGCTGTCTGCAGAAAGGGAGGAGGGAGGGAGGAAGGGAAGGGGGAGATGTGAACTGGGGTTTGCCCTGCCTAAAGAGAAGGAGGGTAGGCAGCAGGGTGGCAGCAAGGCAGGGGGGCTTCAATCCACCTGTCCCTCCTTCAGTTCAGGCTTGGGGAACCCTAGCCCACAGCTCCCCTTCCCCTCTCTCCTCCCCACTCCCTTCCTACAGACAGCACTGAGGGTGGGGCTGCATCAGTTCCATACCAGTGTGCTGACAGACTGACCTTATGGTCAAGATGGTGCTCCATCTTGGAGTGCCCTCATCTGATCCCTCATTAGATGAGGGTTAATTTGTCACACAATCAGCCACTTTTAAAGCACTCTGCAGCCATGCATGTGTGTCATAGCACAGCTGTAGGGTACTTTCAGGGTGCCAGTCACACAACAAATATAACTTCTGTCTGCACCCTCTATGTGTGGATTTTGTTGTTTAATATTAGTGAGATTCTCTTTTGCCCATACTCCTCTTTTTGCAACCATATTTACACATGTTAAAATTACCATGCTATCTACCTAGCCCACCCCAAGCCTTCTCTGCACCACCTGCCTATGTTGAGCCAGCAGCAGCAATTGGGCAGAAGCTGCTGCTTGGCATGTGGGAAAAGCAGCCCCACCACTCTGCTACTGGGCCCTTCTTGCTGCAGCTGTCCAGAGCCTGTGCCTGGGCTGCCCTGTCCTCTTCACCACCATAACACTGCCTCTAGGCCACCCAGCAGGAAAGCCATGGCAGTGTAGAGAAGTAGCAGAGCAGCCCAGGTGTGGGTGGCTGCAGCAAGAACAGTTGGCAATGGCAAAGGGGAAGGGCTCTTTATTCCCACATGCTGAGCAGCAGCTTCTGCATGGCCTCCACTGCTGCTGCCACTGCTCAGCATGGGAACGTGAGTCCAGAGCAGGCACAGGGTGGGCCAGGGTCCCTGCAAGTACAATGGGAATGGGGCTAAAAGTGGCATCTGTGGGCCAGACAAAGTTCCTCTGCAGGCTGAATCCAGCCTGTTGGCCATATTTTTCCCACCCTTGTACTATGCCCATCTTCATAATATCTGCAAAAAATAAAAGTGAAATCTATGGAATTCATTTTTACATTCATATTGGAGGTAGAGCTTTGATACATAAATCATGCCTGGTAAAGATTGCACATTTGAAACACTTCAAATGTTCTATGAAGTTTCTTAGTAAGAAAGTTTTGCTGGAAATATTTCCATGAATGGATATTCTTAAGAAAATTCAAGAAGTAATTAGGGTAATATTTTTAAAAATCTTAATATGATTTAAGACCCAAATTAAAAAAGAGGTAGTATTTAGGTGCTAAGTCCTCATCACTGGTTGGTTTAAATGAAAGTTGTCTAAATATGAATTAAGTGCCAAAATATTTGTTGGAGCTGTCTTTAAGCTCTTCAGTGACAGGTACTTTTGAAAATGGACCCTAATTATTTTCACATGCTCCTGTATTATTTTTGGATGTTGAAATACCCCTAAACTTAAATTTATAGTATGCTGCTATTTCTAGTTTGCATAAGAAGAACATACTGAATTGTCAATAATTGATATAAATGGGAGTTTAGATGCCTAAAAACTTTTGGATTTTGCCCTAAGTGCCTAAATCACTTTTGAAAATGAAACTTAAGCTATTTAAACAGGTTTGTTAATTTTACCCCTTACTAAAACTTTCTGAAATGCCCAGAAGGGGTTGAGTTTAGCTTAAGCTTTGGATGAAGGGCTTGGGATCAGGTCCTCTGTACCAGTTTGAACGTCCATAAATATAAGGCTTTACAGCCAGGGCTAATACACTTTAAAACAATTTCCTTGCAATATCTATGCAGATAGACTTGGTGTTTTCAGTGAGTCCCAGTCAAGTCCATGAAGGTCTGAATGGGCATTAAGCTCTGTCTGGTGACATAACAAGCAGAGTTGCTGGCTGAGGAAGCATGTGGTTCTGAGAGCAAGGATAGAGGGGAGGGGCATGGGTTTGGAGTGGGGAAGGGGAAGAATGGGATCCAAGAGCAGGAGCAGGGGCATGGGATGTGAGGGGGGAAGGGAGAGCATGGGGGCTCTGAGAGGGGAGGGGGCAGCACGCTTACTCATGCCAGGATCTCCAAAGTTCTGGCTCAGCTGTTATTGCTGTCATGCATGCTTCGCCCACCCCAGCTGTTGCCCTAAAAGCAGCAGCAGCCAGGGACTGTTTTGGAGTTCCCGACATTGCAATACTTCCAGGGCACTGACTCCACAGGGATGGGGGGCAGTTCTGGCACCCTTCTTTACCTGACAACTGGGATGTATGCCCTCCTTGCCCACCTCCACTTACCCTGCTGGGCCTACTTACTTGGATGCAAGATCCAAGTGGAGAAGGATGCAAGATCTGGTCTTAAAGCTGTGCAGCACTGCCATTGGAAGGATGCAGCAAATCCTTGACCCAAACTATAGAGTATTTCTCAGGGTTGTCTAAGAGAGCTAATCTCACAAATAGTGTTTTGAATTCTGTGTTGGATGAAGTGAACCTTGCCATGCTTTCCAGTTTCAAAACAGCTTTCTTTTCAATTCAGATAGCATGAGTAACCCTTCTAAATCATCAGTCATTTTTGCTGCCTTGGAGAGCATGACTACTGAAATGGTCAAATAGTGACTACCCTTTCATGCCTAATAACCTCTTTGTGAAATCTTGCCTAAATATAAAAAAAATATTCTGCTTATGAACGTGACCAGAAATGTTCCAGAACGTAGATGACGGTGGAAAATATTTTGTGCACTAAACCAAATTCATAATTTATAAGGTAACATTTTATAAAATATGTCAACTATTTTTCACATAAAAGTTTTGAATATGGTATTAGATTATTACCTATAAGTAAAAATGGTATAAACTTTCATTGATGTGATGAACCTGAATACTCGGCGTTCCCACATTGCTAAAAACATTTTCCTGAACTGGTAAAAATATGGAAATGGCATCATATTTTAGTCACTACAATTCAGTCAAAGTGCATTAACAGTGCAGTAAGATCATTAAGGACTTTACTACAAGTTATAACATTTGAAAAGTAAATTAAACATATATAAAATAGGAGATGACATGGCAGGCAGCCTGAGACAAAGTACAAGTTGGTAAAGATAGCCTCAAGACACTTAATCCACATTTTATACCCCTGCCCTTGCAAAAGATGCAGTTCTCTATCAAATGATCCAAGAAAATGTTTTAGTTATAAAGAGCTACTGAATTGGGTAGTGTACACTGGATATCAAAATCTAGTGCTGCAAAGCCATCTGGGAGTCTAATGTTTTGTTAAGTAGTATGAAAAGTTTTATATTAACCTCCTGCATTTCCCACGGTGTGTGGCTTCATCCAATGATGATCCAATGAAGGGAGGGCTTCATCCAATGATGTAATTGAGTTCCAAAAGAAAGAGGGCTGTCCTGCAAATGTGAACAAGAAAGCTGACAAAAGAGCTTGCTGAAAAACCAGAAACTAAGTTGTAATTCCAAACTGACTTGGCTCTAGGGCATCCTTGGCACTGTTCCAAATCTGCATAGGCCAGAGATCCACTATCTGTTTCCTCTTATCCTTGTGCCATTTCTGCCCCAGGATCTTTAATCTAGATCATCCCCATTTATGAAGTAAGAGATTACTCCTAGTGTGCACAGTGAAAGAACAACCATAAATAAAGCTAACTGTGAAAGTGGATTTCTAAGTTTTCACACCATTTGTGGCACTGCAAGAGGTTTTTGCAGGAACATTTTACTGCACAGTGTAAGTTTTTATTATTTGTCTCCCGCAAATCCTGTGCATAAATCACTTTTCTCATGGGACTGCATATTCCAGTAAGATACAAATCATATTTAAAACTGATGAGGCACAGTTATTACAGTACAAATACAGGTTCTCATTGGGGGAAAACAACTTCAGAATTATTAAAGAAAATTTGTAAATAATAAATGTTAATCTATGCTAGTCAAGGCTTCTGTTATATGGTGCATTAATCAAAGTTGTTTTTTTTTCTAGTAGGCTTGAAAGTGTAATCCATTTGAATTGTAAATATTTGTCCTAAACTCTGTGTGAGGAAGGATCCCCCATAATTAACTATAGCTGGGCAAATGATTAATACTGGTGGTTTTCAGATTCATTAGGGCAGAGACTTCTTTTCAGTACCAATAAGCATCTGAAGCCCAGATGATTATTTGATATACTGCAGTGCAGAGGATTGCTTGTAACCCAGCTAAAAGCTTTGTAACCTCTTTTAGTGTCAAGAGAGCTAGCTTGTGAGACACTGGTTGGGAGCATAATGAAGAAGAAATATTCTAGGAGGAATCTTAACAGTTTCCTGCTCTGGAACCAAAACATTTTGGTCTTTGAACATATACAGCGGGGGGAAAAATGATAGCGGTATTATTAAACACGCACAATTCCTCCCCACTACTTCAACAGCATATCTTCACTCCAGTATGGACATGCTGAAAAACATCTTGCCTTGCTATGCTGTAAAAGCTATTTCAGTTAAGTACTGCTTTGACAAAATCTGCATCTTCCTATGAATAAAGATGAAGTATAAGCTTTTATTGTTGCCAAGGCAGACAGTGCTCTGCAGAGTAGTAATTTCTCTTTTACACCTTTGCCTTGGGACATCTTTTAGTGTTTGTGCAAACAATGCAAATTTAAGGGCAGGCTCTCACTTTTATGTTAAAGAATCTTAGAAGGCAAATAAGCAATATATATTCACCATAGGCTAATCCAAGCCTCTTAAGAAGGGCCAGCATGATGATATTACAGACTGCTGGGGATATTTTTTAAAATTAATAAAATTTTGTTCAATACTTCCTGTAGAATTTATTGCCTGAAGAAGTCCTCCTTAACCTATGTGCTCTATAAAGAATATAAATATAAACAGATCTTGCTGTCACTTAATTTGGCAAAGTGCAACTGTGCAGTGCTGTTTCCTGTTCTCATCCAGTATGAGTCAGAGATTATTAGCATGACTAGAAAGTATCTTGACAGCCTGCTGTTTCCCTAAGGGATTTTTCATGGTGCAGGGAAAATCCCACAGCAAGAGTACACAGTAGAAGCATCCACACAAGATGCTAGATGTGCAGTAGACTAATTCTATTGCATATTAGTGTGTTCATGACAAAACTCATGCTAATATGCTAATGCACAGTATTATTATCCTACTGTGCATTAGTTTCACTTAAAAGGCATGTATTGGTGCTACTACGCAGCAGTACTGATTACTCTGCATCAATTTAGTATCTGGTAATACAGGTACTAAACTTAATGTGCAGTAGCTACAGTGTATTAATGTAGATGCACCCAGTGAGAATCAAAAGTACTTTGAAATGATATTATTTACCTAATGCATTGATGGAGAAGAGATATTCTTGGTCTGCCCCTAAGATTATATTTTATTAAATATTATGACCCATTGTACAAAGCTGTGAAGATTATGCAAATCTCTGTTTTTTCTATATTCAGTATTTAACACAAATAGGGTGTTGCAGCTTGTAGTGATGATCAGCAGGATAATAAAAAAATGTTACTGACACCATCTCAGTTCCACCAGAGCTTGAATGAAGACAATTCTTAGATCATTTTTAATGCCAGGTTTCAAAATATAGTACAAATGAGCTCTGCAAGGTTTGATCAGTTGACAGCAAGCATAACTTAAGCTTGTTTGTTAAAGGAAGAGGCATTCTACCATGGGGAATCAGCTTCTCTGCTGTGAACAGAGACAGTTGAATGGTACAATGTTAGATTTTACAATAGCGGAAAAGGAAACAGACTCTTTTGTTAACATACAGTAAGACCACAATGAAGTAGCATAACACATTTGTAACTTCTTTATAGTGTATTAGTCCAATGATTCCAAAGGACTGATAATTTTTCTTAATCCTAAACTACTGCAATAATCAAAGCTAATTTTAATCAAATTTATGTTAATTAAGATTGTGAGGTTACACAAATTCATGGAAGACAAGTTCATCAGTTAGTAAAACATTATTGTTGCGGGTACAACTTCAAAATCAGGACATTCTAGGCTCCTGAATACTGGAGGCTGTAGGCGGAGAAGGACTGGAGGATCACTCTGGATAGGTCTTGCCTAAATACTTTTTCCATTAGCCTCCATTCTGACACTGTAAGGGAAAAGATCCTGGGCTTAGATGAGCCTGTAGTCTGACCCAATATAGCAATTGTTATACTTGTAAAAAATAAGCCAAATATGAAGTATTTAGGTTTGGTTATTGTTGAGTTATGCAAAGCTTAAATTTAATGTTAATGTTTTTTAAACATTGTTTGTTACTAAAACAACAATAAACCACCTTTTGGGGAAGGATGTTGATTTTGTTTTGCTGTGTTTTACATTCAAACTTTTTGCTAATGTAATGAAACAATCTGCCATCCAGAAAGAGTTGCATCTTCTGTTGTTTAGTGTGGTATCTTAACTCACAAATTGGACCTGCAAAAATGTTTTGAAGCTAACCTTGAAAGGAAATGTAAGACTGAGGAGTAGGGCTCTCTAACTAATGTTCTCTCTAAGCAGATACTTTTTCTAAAATGGAAATATAAAAGGGTTAAGAGGGTAAGCCATGTCATTTTTGAACATGGAGAAAAATGCTTTTTCATTTTGAAAGCTACCTGCATTAGAAGAAATGAACTCATCTTAGAAATAAATGTAACCTACACCTTGGATCTTTAAGGAGGCTTGTTAAGACACCCAATTCTAAGTCAGCTTCATAATGTCCCTTTGGTTTATAGTCTGACTAAACTGAATGAGTCAACCCATACCACGTGCAACACTGAAGTTTTATTTTCACAGACCAGAGGCTATACCATAAATTATATAATTCATCTAATACTTCACAGATTTTATGATGACTCATAGCACTGAAAGCAGGATTACCATGTAAAGTCATTTTGATAGAAGAATTAATTTTGTATTTTGTTAAGAATTAGTGGCATGAGCTGCTGAACCTGTCATTTTGTTGACTGTGAAATGATATTGAAAAATCAATGTCCGTGCACGTGCAGAACATTTACAAACTGAAGTAAAGTTTTTATTATTATGATGGTGACTACTAGCTACACTCTAGTTAAGGTTGTGTCACTGTTTCCATTCTAATGTCCATTTTTCATGAGTTTGTAACTTTACCGTGGGGATTCATTCTAGAGTTAAAGTGGGTAAAACTAAATCTTTTTTACTAGGAGTGCATTTTTCACAAGAATATTCAAAGGTTGGCATAGTTTTTTGTTATACTGTACAAAACTAAAAGCTTATTATTTAAGATGTTTCTTCTTGAATAACTAGAATGACTCCAATTTGAAAATCATATTTATTAAGTCCATATGGTCTAATCCGTTTGGTATTTTAAAAACAAAATATAAACATACTGGAATAATTAGACTTAAATGTGAAGTTCTCCCCACTTGATTAAAGATCACAAACTAGCCAAAATGTTAGGGCCAAATTTGCTTCATATTTTACTGTTGCTTATACATAGATAATTTCCACTGTCTTCAGGAAACATTGTCTATATCAGTTGGAGTTTCTCTCTTAGACATATGCTTATGTTCTGAGTAATAACAGTTATTGTTAATATTATATGTTACTACCTACAGGCCTTGGCCAATCTAGATCTCATTGCATTGATCACAATGGGTGCATCTACATGTGCATTTTAATGTTCAGTAGCCTATTAAAGCGCATATTAAAATGGCACGTAAAAAACATGCTATTACACTAATGCACAATTAAATAGGCTGTTAGATTTTATAACACCTAAAACGATGTGCTTGCACTACCATGCATTAGCGCAGCTTAATGCATATTAATTTAGTACCTCACATTAGAGCTATAGATTTAAATGTATATTAGGAAAAGTGCATTAATGCATGTGTAACACGGCCAGTATAAACATGTGGGCAGTTATACGCATACTCTGGGGTGGGTTTTTTTAATTAGAGTGGCCGTCTGAGAAACGCTTTAAGTAAAGCACCTGGATCATCTAGTGCATCAGTATCCCCATGTTTCAAAATGGTAGCAGGGGCATTATATCTAAAGGTAGTTGAATGAGCTTTAGACATAATGCTCCTACCACCATTTTGAAGCAAAGATGCTGATACATGAAACATGTGAGGCTGCTGGAGCACGGTAATTGATTAATTGGTTAATTGTCTATGCTCTGACATGCTGGATTTATTATGCGTTGAGGCAGCCTCCCTGTTCATGTATAGACACCCACAATGAATGGATCCTCAGCTCCAGACAGTTACCAGTGGTATGATGTGCCTAATGCTCTATTTCCTTACATCTTATATAGTCACTTACATCTGAATGAAATTCAGTAAATTGAGTAAATTGAACAATTGTGCTTCAGTATAATTTTACATCTGCATTGCACAGGTTTAGCAAATACCCAACCTAAAAATACATTGGGGATCAATGCCTATGGTTGTACTTTGGAAACCCTTGAAAATATACTGTGCTCTGTAGTGGCATTTATACCATCAGACCTACCTTAAATTGCTCATTTGGTCCCTGAGTTTTGTCTGGAGATAGAAAGGTGGTACTCAACATCTTTACAAAGTGTACTGACTCAGATGGAGTTAGCTTGAAGTTGTCTGCAATGTACATACACATTTCCTTTAAGCATGTATCTTTAAAGAGAATTTGAGGCTGCAAGCAGCACTGATGTAGTTCATGAACATTTCAGGCAGATGGTTTCTTCACATGACCTATCACCTAGGGTGGCTAATGACAGAAAACCACTGTGGAATCTGAAACATACCAGATGTTTAGAGAATAGGATACCTACAGTCTCTTCAAATAACATTATTTCTCTTTTTACCACTTGCTAGGATTTCGTTTAACTAGTTTAAATTCTCAAATAGAAGTTGTTCCTGAAAGATTAGCTTGCTGTTTGGCAGTTTTCCCCTGTATATCTTTGAAAGATATGTCAGGTCTCGCCACTGCCATCCCATCCCCAGCCTTACTGGATTGCTAGTGAATCATTAAAAAGGTTCTAGGATTTGCAATACAATTAGTAGGGCATCAGAGGGTGCAACGGGGAGTGGATACCAGTCTTAGGTGCTGCTACCTGAATGAGTTACCAACCTCTAGAAGTACTCCAGATCAAGGAGCCTCATCAGGCTCCACCTTGAGGAGTAACCTTAAAATCCTAAGAAAAGGAATCTAGTACTGGAAGGAGGGTCTTATGTCTATTAATGACTTTTAATGTCTGGTAACTGAGGTGGTGTTACAGAACCTGGGTAAAACTCCCTTGGCTGGATCTTCACTAGACTGCAGTATTTGCACTAACACATTATTCATGCATTCTTAAGGTTCCTTTGATCAACATCAGCTGCAATACTTGGTCTTTCCCTAGGGATAGGCTGATTGTCTGTTACCACTTGCAGCAAAGCTGTTTGAAGACTACTGATCTCCGCCCCTGCCCGGAATCCTATGTAGCTTTTTCTCTTGAGTTCCAACCTTGTGTATGCTCCAAGCTTATAACTTATCTCTTCAGTAATAATGAAATCAGACAAGCACACAGGGCTTGTAATATACAGATACTGCACTTGTTCTGAGCTTTTATACACCCTCTCCCTTCCCAAAAAACCTTGGCTACATACATTTCATGCCTATTTTTTCTCACTGTTTTTGAAGTAAGGGTTATTTCTCAGGTAACCACCCTTCCATAAGCCTCATCAAGTGATCAGAGAACTCACATTGCTTTGTTGTCTTACTCATGGATACTGTTAAGAATAACTCTTTTGCCCTATTTTGCAACTTTTTGTCTCCAGGTTTCCCATTTAATAGATAATTCTAAGTCCTTTCCTAGGTGCAATAATTTCTTCTGACATCTCCTGCAGATTTTAATGAAAAGACAGCAGGGAAATTCAATAAATCCTTCAAAATGGAGTTTGAAATCTGATATAGGTACATAGAATAAGTCCCAAGTATCACATTGAACCCCTGAATACCTGAATAATACATAGCTTGCTCAAATCATCACTTGTAAAGAACCTGTGTAGCCAGAAACTAGGAGAAGAGTTGTTTTCTCTTTTGTAATTTCTGACATTTTGATTATCTGAGCATATATCACCTAACAAATGGCATGTTCAGCTCTCTTCCTGCAGCATATCATAGGTTATTTTTTTAATAAGTGGTTTTTGCTAAGGCATTAAACAGAGACCAGAGTGGATGGTCTTGTGGACCATTTTGGACAAACTGTAGACAAACATAATAGGGTTAAAGGCTTGGTAAGTCCCTTCCAGTCCTATGTTCTTTATATTAATATACTATTTAAATATAAAATGCTATGTTATGATCTGATTCTGTCCCAAAGATTTTATACGCTCGAAATTTTTACAAATCACAAAAAACAAACAAACAAAAACAACAGAAAGAAAAAAAAAACCTAGTAAGACAGATGAAAGTGGGGAGGAGAAAGGTTTATTTACTGGTTGCTATAGCTACATGCTAAATCTTTTTTTTCCATAGAACATGCCCAGTAACTTCTTAATTCCCTGTCCACAGTAATATAGCTAGTTGCTCTAAATGTTAATGTACCTGCCATTTCTATAGAGCTTCTGATGTAAATTAACATATGGGTGAGTCTTTTCCCTGACATTTTAATTTTAGTGTAACAGTAAGGTATTATTCATGGATAAAATGCCTCCTGCTCCTGGAGGATATTGTTGAATGGTGTTGTTAACTGAGTAATCTAGCCCTTGCAATGGAAAAAAATGTCTTTGTCCCAAATAACTAGAAAAGAAGAGAGAATTCACATCTAAAGAGTATATAAAGCACATCCAGCTTATTGAGTTAGGTAGAAATAGAACACTAAAAGAAATGTTTTGCATACAAAGACATCTATGTTACACTTTCAAAACACAGGCTATATATACATAGTCTACATCTTCAGCCATTCTTAGACATATTTTTCACCAAAATAATGTCTCCCTTTGTATATATTCCCCAGAATCTTTACTTTTTGTCTCTTCATTTTCAAGTGTCAATGTAAATGAATTAATTCTAGCACCAAGAATTAATTCAACCTTTTTTCTTTGCTCAGTTCCCATTCATATAAGCAAACAAGGCTTCTGAAATATACTTACTACCAGCTATACACAATGCAAAAAGGAGAACTAAAAATCTAAGTTATTTGACACTAAACTAACTTGACTCAACCATTACAGATACAAGAAACTGCAGATGGAACACAGTGACCATTTATGCAAGAATCATGACTCTTTTTTTCTCAGTAGATTCAGTAATGTGTCTACAAATTCAGGAACACTTTCAAATTCTAGTCTTTGACTAATGCAGTGAAGAGTAACTTCTCATTACAGGGACAAACTTAAACAGGCAAACATGTAGTTACTGAGGATGGAATTTGCTTAAATACTCTCATTCTATGTTTCTTTGAATATAGAAAGACAAGTTGTCAGATCAGGGCTTACTAACGGGGCATACTCTAAAGCCAATTTGAGCATAAGGCTTGTCTGTTTCACGTACTTATTTACTGATCTAAGAATCCAAAACTTGGGCAGGACTATTAAAAAGCCAGTATCTGAAAATTAAGTTCAGCAAACAGAAAACCTTGAAACCCCTTCCTGTTCATTTTTAGTCTGGTGTGGCTCTGAAACATTGGTTCTTAAATGAAATGAAATGTAGTTTCAGTTTTAAAATGTTCAGGATATGTTATATGATAAGTCAGGAAAACTGCATAAACCTGAGGGAAATTGCAATTTTTTTTTCTGGGCTTAGCTTTGAAGGGGTGCATAATACAGTTGCTAACAGATGTTCTAGTGTATATCCACCCACACATATTGTCACCACTTGAGATTGCAACTTGAAACTACAGCTGTGTTTAGCTGGGGCTCTGAAAGTGAAGCTACCTGTATTTTAGCTGCTTTGCAATCATATACATTTTTTCCTGACTGAATAGAAACTATGCATATGAAGTGAATCAAACATTACATAAGATTATGCATATGTAACCCTTGTAGATTTGGTTGCATCTTTTGCTAGCTGCTCCTTGGAGAGTCCAAGGAGAACTCTTTAACATACAGCACTTGCAGTTGTGATCATGGGACAAAAGCTGCCCCACAACATTTTCAAACAGGAGCTCTGATTGAGAATCACTCAGGATTAAATGCCTATTTTTGTAAATATATTTCTCAGTTTCATTCCTTCTGGACTTCATTAAAGATAACTTTTGTTCCTATTAATTCAAGGGAGGGAGTTTTTGCACATTTTCTGTGAGGGCTGCAAGGTCATAGATGACAGGACCCTAACACTGCATTTGTCTTCTTTCTGCTTGCAGACAACTCCAATAAACTTAGGGTTTCAGGAAAAAAAGCCTCTGTGTGTGTCGCTTCCCAGAAGATAATACTGCTAGTAAGAGTTAAGTACGTGGCGTTCCTCTGAGGAAAGCATTACACTTAATCCATGTCTAGTAATTTCTCTCCCAATGAATAATTAATCATGCCAGGAGTCCAAACACTTCTTTGCCACTCAGCAGCTGAGACACTGCTGTACAGTACTTAACTCTGAGAGTGAGTTTAAGATTTCACTGGAATTTTCTTCACAAACAAAATCCAAAAACTTTCCCAACTCTTGGCTTGCAATTCTGTGTTTTCTCTTGTATAGCCTTGTACTTGGGTCTGTGGGCAGCCATGGTGGATTACAGAATGGTGACATAGTTTGGATGACATTGCACAGTAATTCCAGCTCTATATTATTTACAATCTTCCATATGGCCCGGAATGCCTTCGCATATTATGCACTTGAAGCAAATGAGCTTTAAATTTCCATCCAGAATTGGTGATATTGCACCAGATTCTTTCCAAATTAAAGTCAATGTCTATTAAGGACAGACATAAAAGCCAGATAACACTGTGCCTGTGATGAGCATGGGACTACTGCCAAAAAGCATTCCCTGGTCCTTTGCTCACACTCAGCATGTGTGACAAGCCAGAAATTAGATCGTGTAACTGGTCCTAAAAGTGCCAATAAATATATCTGCAGTAGAAAGCCTGAGAATGGCTTTAAGGACACATGCTCAGAGCCACTCTAAGATGGCTATGGTACCTGACTTCTGAGTTTACACACACACACACACACTGATCCTTGAGCTACTGGAAAAAAATACTTTTTAAGTTTCCACCTTCAAAACAAAGCTTCCTGGCATATACCCAGATATTCTCCATTTAGTTAGACCCTTCTGCTTCAATAGATCTGATAGCTTCCTATATTTTAGCCACAGTTAACCTTTGGCAGAGTACAGACCTGAACATCTTGTTATACAACTTTGTGTAACCTCTTAACCTCTACACAACTTTACAGCCAGCCTGATGCCATTTTTATGTTTATAAGGGTGCTTGACCCCCTCATAAGGATTGGGAGGTGTGTATGTGTTTGTCACAGGGATGTAATAGTATGGGTGTATATCTTGGTTTTACTGCAGTAGTGTTTATGGCTCTTGTAATAAGGGAACTGTACAATCATTAAACAACTGCCTGATTGTTGACTGCTTGATTTGTTGGATGTGCTTACAGTTATTTAACTGTGAAGAGTAAAGTGAAGACATAAGATGGAACTTTTATATGGAGAAGGATTGTTTTTCCCAGTATATCAGTAGCATACATCTAGAGAATATGCTTTACTGATAGAACATATTTAGCATACTGAATATGCTCACAATGGGCACGTCCAGATGAGCACAGATGTTTGTTTCCCTGGTACAAGTACCAGTGACACACCTTGGGGCACTGTGTCCCTGAGGATTGCTCATGCCATGTGCCCTCTGGCATGCAGCAGGTTATTCCCAGTGGGGTGAAGGAGGCTAGAAGGAGCAACTGTGCTGGCCCCAGCAGTCTTACTTGGGTCTGCAGTGCCACATACTGCACATCTGCACTTGTCTGGACGTGGACCCTAGTGTTATCTCCATTGTATCTCTCTGAGATATATTTACCTTGAAACATAATACTTGAATACTAATGTAAAGTGATGTCTAAATAGTACAACAAATGTCTTTCCCATTCAATATTGGCCTAAGTTGGTTGCATTAAATGCTATTAGCATTATTGCCATGTCAACTTTTTTTTATTTGTCTTCCTGCTCTGGACTTCTGAGGTAGGAGTTTTTGCACTTAATGGCTTTTCAGGTGTGTAACATTTGTTCAGGATGTTTGCTAAGCTAGGAGCACTTAGCATTTGTCATTCTTTGTCTTCTTTCCCAGGAGAACTTTAAACAGCTGGCATTTTGTATTTTTAAAAAGCTCTCTGCTCGGTCTCTCTAGATTCTGATATACTGAACATTTTACCAAGTATGTGTGCTTTGTGAGACGTGTGTGAATGAAACCTTTTGTATAATTAACACTTTTGTAATTTTTTTCTCATCCAGCAGTTATTATATATTGAAGTATCAAAGATAATTGTAGTTGTGATATTTTTAAGAGAAAACAATAGAAGACAAGGTTCTTACTCTGACGCAGTCAACCTTCTACAAAACAGTGTAATAATCTTGGGTCAAATAAATCTCTGATGTAAATACACAATACAGAGTTGCTTCAGGGACACATTTGGTTCTTTGTACAGAAATAACCATGCCAGTTTGGAATTATAAATTACATAAAAGTGAGTTCTACAGTCCAAAGTCCAAGCCCATTAGGTGAGACATGTTCATTCAGCATGGCACACCTGGCTCTTAGCAACAATGTTCAGTGGCTTTCTGGAGTGGAAGCCCATTCATAATGTCAGAGGACTTTGTATGTAAACAATTTACTGCTTTGGAAGACATATTGACAGAGGAATAGAACAAGAAGTGAGTGAATTAATGATCATATGGATTGGCAACTGGAAATTCGCTGTTGTGGAGCCAAATGAGAATTCTTATTTTTGCTACCGGCAGGTGATCTGTATATGAAGAGGGATAGTATTGTGAGACCATGAGAGAATTTTGTCCCAAATCTGTTTGACTGTATCCTGGATTATTTAGATTAAAATCCTAGATTATTAGACTCCCTCCCTTTAGACTAAATCCTGGATTATTTAGATTAAATTCAGTTATTTAGAAGAAGTATCTTTCCTGAATGCACCTGAAATATTTTTCATTGCAGGCTACATTTTTGCCAGATGCAAAAACAGTGCTTTACATGGGGAAAAAATGTATGTGAAAATCTGTCACTCTAGTGTTATTGTTCCTCACTGGGGTAGGCATTCACTTATCTCATGCAGTGCACTTGCAAGCATAGGAGAAGGCCAGGTAAGAGTTAGAGTTGGTACTTGGTGAGGGAATCAAAATGTATCCTGAACTAGTTCCTTTCCATTCACCACTATCATGACAGTTTTGGAACTCTCAGGACTATAAGACCACTTCCTCTGCAATCTTCATGGGTTATCCTGCATATTATGCACTATAGGCACTGGGTATATGGAGGTCTAAGGGCCCTTGCCCCCCTCGGGGAGAGCATCGAATGACTACCCATCCCTAATTGGGAGGGACCGCCCTGGAATGGGAGTCTCAAGTCCTGGGCCCAGGCTGCATGACACCAGGACAGCATTTGTCCTGCATTCCAAGTATTGTGCAGGGATCTGAGTTTTCTAATTACTGAAGAAAAAAATATGGGAAACAGTGGATTTCCCCTTTCAGGCTGGCAGAGTTTCAGCCTGCAAGGGACTGTGGTGAGCAGGTTGCAGGGGGCGACACATACATGTGTGAGCAAGCACACATGCACATGGCCAGGAATACAGCCCCAGGCAGTGGTGGAAAGCAGCTCCTGCAGATGCCTGCAAGTAAGTCTATTGGGGAGGTAGATTAAGGCCCCTATGGTTTATGAGGGAGTTGAGCTGGGGCTAGAGGTGCTGCCCAATTGGATAGTGAATGGGGTCCAGGGCTGGAGCAGGGAGTGGGACAGAGACATGGGTGGCTCGTTCAGGGAGGGGTGCAGGGATGGACTGACTCTCTGCTGCTGCATGCACTCAGGGATGAGGATATGAGGGAGCATGTGCCCCCCAGATTTGTGTGCAGGGCAGGGGTAGATGCAGGTCACATGCTGAAGGCTCAGGGCTCCCTACCCTGCTGCCTTTCTCAGAGAAGCCCTACACTGATCATGCCAGCATAGTGAGGTGCTCCCTGCCTGCACAGCAAGAACAGAGGCAGCAGTGAAGAGTTGTGCATCACACTGCTACTGAGCAGGCACAAGGTTCCTCACCCTGGTGGCACAGCTGGCACAGGGCTCCTGGGGGAGGGCAGCAGGGCAGGGAGCCCTGAGCTTGCAGCAGGAAGCCTTAACACTCCCCTCTCCCTCCACAGACTCTGTTTGGCTCTGCTCCCAGGGGGAGAGGAGGCATCATCTTAGGTCCCCCTCGCCACAGCAAAAATAAAAGTTGGCTCCTATGATACCCACAATAATGATATTGGACTTTATCACAAATTCAAATTTCAACTCAGGTTAGTGGAAACCTACAGACTGATGTCTGAACTGCCTTGCTTAGACTTTGTTATTTGGCACCTAATATGCATGCCCAGTTTGAGGAAGATTGCACATACAAGGAAGTTAGACTGAAGCGGGCAATTATTTCAGCTGGAGGGCTGCTTAATGAGTTTTGTCAAGGTGTTGAGGGCTGCAAAGGTAGCCCCATCCTTTGATATGTGCTCTTCTCCCTAGTCATCAGAAGTCCCATTCCCTAACTCCTGACATTTGTCACTGGAAGTCCCTGCCCTTGCCCCAGAAGTACTCCTGTTGGGAAAGGGGTTTGCCATCTTGGAACTGGAAAAAACCCACAAATTATATACTAAAAATCTAACATCCAAATAACATATTTCCATTTTGTTTTTAAAAGATTGTTTTTGTCCTTATTTGTGTGCGTTTGCATCATGTATATAGAGGTGATTGCATAATAGCTCAAAATGAAGTCTTACTCTTGTATATTGCAGAGGGTGTGGGTGGGTGGGTATGGGGTTTGTGGGGGCTTGGCGGTATGTGGGGTGCTGGTAAGTGTGTGGTTGTGGGTGGGTATGGGGGGCCTGTGGGGAGTGTTATGGGGATCTGTGGGTGTATTTGGATGGGTATAGTGTTTGTGGGATATGTGGAGGGAGAAGGCAGCTGGGGGGTTATGTGTGTGTGTGTGGTGGGGTGTGCACAGGTAGTAGTGAGAGGGCTTCTTCCAGAGACCCAAGGGTGTCTGCTGGAGGGGGGGCTGCATGTAGGGGGGAGTGTGAGGGTGCAGTGTTTGTGTGTGGGGGAATGTGTGGCTGTGGGGTTTTCAGGGGATGTTTTTTGGGTATGGGGGGATCTGCAAAGGAGCCCCATGCCCACCGAGCCAGTTATCACCTGCTGCCACCGTCTAATATCCCAGAGGCTACATGGTCTCCAGCTCCTCCCTGACATTGCCAGCAGCACTCAGCCCCGCACACCCTACACCCATTGTAGAATGACCCTGGCAGGAGCAGATCAGCCAGACATGTGCACAGCCCTGATTCATCTCTATGCCTGCTCTGCACAGCCCACCCATGGCACATCCTGCCATCCCCTAGGCATGAAGTGAGGCTGGAGCAGCTCCATGCTGAACTGGTTTTCTAGGCAGCTGCTGGCCTCAGCCCCACAGTACTAGTGGGGACCTGTGCACAGCCCTGCCTCACCCCACACCTGCTGCAGTCTTGCCTGCTCACACTGAACACCTGCAGCAACAGCAGCATTGCTGGGGCAGAAATGTACTTAGTGTGGGGGGAAAGTGTCCCCTCCCCTCAGCACTCACCAGCACTTCCTGCAGCAGCTGGATGGAGTCCGTGCTGGGCTGCTCTGTGCTATTACCAATGCCTCCAGGTTGCCCCATGGGACAGCAGGGGGAAATCAGAGGAGCCACAGGGCAGCCCACGATGGGTCTTCTGCTGCAACAAGCTCTGGGCAGTGCTGTGTTCAGGTCCCTGCTATAGCTCAGGGCTGGGGCCAGCAGCTCCCACTGCTTGGGTTGCCTAGAAAGCCAGTCCAGCATAGAGCTGCCCCAGCCCTGCTGCGTGCCCAGGGACTGGCAGGATGTACCATTGTGGGATGATGCCTGGGCCAGGTGGAACTGAGGAACCTACCATGAGCCAGACAAAGCCCCTCCATGGGTTGGATCCAGCCGATAGGCCATATTTTGCCCACTGCTGAGCTAGATGCTGTTTTGAATGAAAGTTGCAAGTGCGTTTTCATTACTGGATAATTTAAACAAGCAAAAGCCAATAGTTTCCACTTAGGATCACCCCACCAAACATCAGGATAGCAATAGCAAGGAAAGCAAAATGCACCTGGGAGATCAAAGATAAGAGGCACCTACTATGTGGATACAGTGGACTAAAATCACAGAAATATTTTCTCTCTATAATGCAGCCACTGGATAAAACACCGACACCCACACAAATAGATATGTGGCACCTGGGACTAGGAGGGACTTAGGATGAGCACCAAAACTGCAGAACATCTGCCCATCTGCCTGCAGAAGCAGAGCTTAATTGGACAACATGGGGAAGCTTGAACCAACCACATCTGAACAGGGGTTGGTAAAGCTAAGGTTAACATGCAGCTATGGGAATATCCTAATGATACAAATATGTGAAAATAGAGGAAACTTAAAGACTGTGGGATGAAGTCGGTACACTAGTAGGAAGGAACAGGCTGCAAGTGGATCTAGACAGGTTACAGGGGTGGGCCAATGAGAACAGGAGGGGGTTCAACACTGAAAAGTGCAGGGTAATGAACCTGGGGAGGAGGAACCATCAGCACACCTCCAGATAGGGGAACTCCCTTCTCACCAGTGTTGAGACAGAAAAGGATCTTGGAGTCATCATTGTTACCATAGTGAACATGGGCCAACAGTGTGGGGTTGTGGTCAGGAAGGTCAACCACATCTTATTATGCATCCACAAATGCATCTCAAGCAGGTCCAAGGAGGACCTCCCCCTCTATGCAGTACTGGTCAGGCAACAGCTGCAGTACTGCGTCCAGTTCTGGGCACTGCACTTCAGGAGAGATGAGGCCAATATGGAGAGGGTCCAAAGGAGAGCCACCTGCATGATTAGGGGTCAGCAGGGCAGGCCCTATGAGGAGAGGCTGAGGGATTTGCACCTGTTCATCCTCAAAAAGAGGAGTCTGAGAGGAGATCTAATGGTAGTGTACAAACTAATCAAGGGGGATCAGCAGGCATTGGGAGAGTTTCTGTTCCCCCAAGCACTCCTGGGAGTTACAAGAAACAATGGACACAAGCTACTGGAGGGTAGTTTCAGGCTAGACATTAAGAGATGCTATTTCATTGTCAGGGCAGCTAGGACCTGGAACCAACTTCCAAAAGAAGTGGTGCTGGCTCCTACCCTGGGGGGTCTTTAAAAAAAGGCTGGATGAACATCTGGCTGGGGTCGTTTGACCCCAGTACTCTTTCCTGCCATGGTAGGGGGTTGGACTAGGCGATCTCAGGTCCCTTCCAACCCTATGAAACTATGAAACTAAAGATTACCTACTGGCCTTCCCATGTATGCGGGAACCATGTACCAGTGAGGATCTGGGGAGAACGACTTGTTAAGCTACAGATCCAGAAATAGTATGTACTCATTTGTCAATGTTAACACTGTTGTACTTCTGCTACTTCTCTTCCCTCTTCAGTTGGTGGACAATTCCCTAAATTTTGGAATTTAGAAGAATACTTAGATTGTCGGGGTAGACAGTAATGACAACTTCTTTTGGGGAGTCTTCTAACTTCTGCTTGAAGGAGGGAGTGGGCTTGATGGAATAATCAATATGTTTCCTGGGCCCAAACATAGGGTATAGCTTTTTGTATTCAGAAACTCAGGGCACTTATACAGGTGACGGAACTCTGCTCTGACACCTGCTAATTAGCATACATCAGAGCAGATTCAGTTAATCAAGTCTGTTGTGATTCTGCTGGAGCATGCTAATTAGCATACTCTAACAGTCTCTGCATCACATGTATTCAGCATCCCTGCATTTCAAAATGGTGGTGTGTGATCTTTAGTTAAAGAGACCTTGCTTCCATCTCTCTCAGAGCCACTCTAATTAAAATGCCCTCCCACTTCCACCCCAAAGCACATGTATTGACACCCTCAGAGCCAATCTGAGAAGTACCTAAGTTACAGGGATCACACAGAAGGGTTTTTTTCTTCGCCATTGATAAGCCTTTTAGAGCTGCTTTTAGGATTATTATTATTGTTGTTTTTATTATGCATAGGAATGGTGCCCTATCATGTTAAAATATAATTTAAGGAACAACCACAGTACTCCAGCTGTGGCCTGACCAGTGCCTCATAGAGGGGGAGGATCACCTCCTTGGACCTATTTGAGATGCATCTGTGGATGCATGACAAGGTGTGGTTGGCCTTCCTGACCATGTCCCCACACTGTCGGCCCATGTTCACTAGGGCATCAATGATGACTCCAAGATCCTTTAATGGTGGGGGTCTACTACAAACCCATCCAACCAAGGGAAGGAGCTGGACCAAGAATTTTTGGGCCAGCTTTCAGAGGCACTTAAGGCAAGGGATGTAGTTGTCATGGGTGATCTAAATTACCCAGACATCTGCTGGGAGGAGCAGTCAGCCAGGTCAGAGCGTTCCAGGAGGTTCCTGGCCAAGATACAGGACCTCCACTTAACCCAGGAGGTGCACAGTCCCACCGGAGGAAATGCCCTGTTGGACCTGGTCCTGGCCACAGGAGATGATCTGGTAAGGGGCTCCAGGTTCTTTACCACCTGGGTGATAGTGATCATTGCTTGCTGGATTTCATCATCCAGTGCAGGGTATCAAGGGCCTGCAGCAAGGCAGTAGCCCTAGACTTCAAGAGGGCCAACTTCAATGAGTTGAGGAGGTTGGTGGGAGAGGCACTGGGGTTCTCGAGGGCAGGGGATTTCAGTGCCCATGATGAGTGGTTGTTCCTTAAGAAGATGATACTTAGGGCTCAAGGGGTGACAATCCCAAGAAGAAGCAAGGGGAGCAAGAGAGGACAAAAGCCTCCCTAGCTCTCCAAGGAAGTCCAGGAATGCCTGGTTGCCAAAAAGGCAGTGTAGACCCGGTGGAAGGGAGGGGGCTATCTCCAAAGAAGAGTATACCTCCACTGCTCGGGCCTACAGGGGGGCTGTTAGGAAAGCTAAGGCAGACATAGAGCTAGGACTAGTGTCCAAGATCAAAGATAATAAAAAGTCATTTTTCAAATATATAGGGAGGATGAAGAAGGCACCGGGAAATGTGGGGCCCCTGTAAGATGTGCTGGGCAATCTGGTGGTTGTGCCGGAGGAGAAGGCAGACATCTTTAACAAATTCTTCACTTCCATTTTCTTGTGCAGGGACTGGGACTCCCCCACCGTGATTCAAGACGGACTTGAGGGGAGCGCCTCAAGACCTAAGGTTGAGGGGGACCGGGTGTGATGGCGGCAAACTGCCATTAGGGAGATAGGAAGGGCCCAAGGGGTCAATAAAAGGAAAGAAAAAGCACTCACCTGAGGAGACAGAGCATGAAGCAGAAAAACGGCAGCAGCAGCTGCTAGCCGCTTCCCTGCTGCTCATTTAAGCGGTTAGTGTTAACAAGCAGGAGAGCGGAGCCAATCGCTGCAGTTTAAAAACCCTGGCAGGCATTGTGACCGAGGTGGCGAAGAGGAGCTAGGTGGAGAGAGTGAGCGAGAGCAGAGAGGGAGGCTGCAGCAGGCTGGTACTGCACCTTCTGAGGGATCTGCCCTGCTTACTGGAGGAACGCTCCCAGCATAGTGGCTGGGGGAACTTAAGGTAGCACCAGGATCTCTGGCTAGGTTTGCTACTGCAAGCCAGCCAGAACAAGACTCTGCCCCAGAAAGTCCTTCTGGGA
>JAGPOW010003642.1:60984478-60995042 GCA_030014935.1 Caiman crocodilus | reverse complement strand
ACATCCGTAGGAACTACTTCACAGGTAGGGTGGCTAGGATCTGGAACCAACTTCCAAGGGAAGTGGTGCTGGCTTCTACCCTGGGGGTCATTAAGAAGCGGCTTGATGCCTACCTGGCTGGCATCATTTGAGCCCAGTTTTCTTCCTGCCCAGGCAGGAGGTCGGACCTGAAGATCTAAAAGGTCCCTTCTGACCCTACTTCTATGATTCTATGAACTTCTACTTCTACAAATATGCACAATTTAAGGCTAAAAAAATATTTAAGTAAGGCCCAATTTATATAATGAAATATGTATATTACAATGAAGAAAACAACCCTTGCACAACCCCTCACAACAATTCAATTGTGAGACTAATTTCAAATCACATTTGAACTGGCAGCTTACAGCTGCTTTACAATTATGCAATAGTATTGTTGAATATTATATTTTTCACTTTCCCAGCTATTTGCTTTTTAAAGTCAACTAACTGCCCTGTTTCCATTTTAACAACCCCCCCTGTAGGAGAACAATGACTAATTAACAAACTGAGCACAAAGTATATAAAGATTTAATAGCAAGGAAACTATTCAACCTATTCAGGTGTTCTGCACTTCTTGCAAAAAACTAAACTTTTTAGGAAAATATATATAAACAGACCAATTATTTTCACAGACTGATGCTCAAGATTAAGTATAGTGCAAGGCTGAAATCGAACTCTTTTTACCCTTGGATGGAAGCTGCCCTAAAGGCACAAAGCATTTTATCTCCACCTGTAGATATCATTTTGGTCTCTAAGTTGCTTTGATATGCCTAGAATCCTGATTTTTGTGGTTCCTGTGAATGCATTACAGAAGTAGGATTCAATTTCCATTGCTTGACTTCCTCACCATTACACATTTACTTTTTAGATGAGTCAGGGATAACTTAAAGGCAATGAAATTCAATAAGGAGAAGTACAATGACTTCCACTTGGGAGACAGAACTATGAAATGCACAAATACAAATTCAGGAATGACTTGCTAGGCTTCAGTATTGCAGAAAAGGACTTGGGGATTATAGTGACTGTAAACTGAAGTGATCCAACAGTATGCTTTTGTTGCAAAAAAGCACCAATAGCCTACTGGAGAGTCACTAGCTAATCCAAGGAATGATTATTCTTCTTTGTTAAGCAATGGTGAGGCCTTAGACTAACCAAGAATGCTGTATGCAGTTGGAGGAAGCACACTTCAAGAAAGACATGGATAAACTGAAAGAGTCCAACAAAGAGTAATAGACAAGATTAGAGGTTTGGAAAACATTATTTATGAATACAGTCTGAAAGAATGGGGATTACTTATTCTGGAGTAGAGAAGATTGAATCAGGGACTTGATAACAGTCTTCAAATATCTGAGGGACGGTTATAAAAAGGATGGTGAGAGAGACTACTTTCTGTGGCCTCAGGGGACTGTTGTAGCAGTCTTACATTGCAGCAAGGGAAGCTTAGCATGAGTATGCTTAACCATTGAAACACATGACAAGGCGAGACTGTGGACTTTCTGTACTTGTATGTTTTTAAGAGCAAGCTAGACAAAACTTGGTTGGGATGGTTTGGAGAATCATGATCTGACCTTGAGCAGGAGTTTGGATTAGATGACTTGCTAAGGTCCAGCCCCAGTTTTCCATGACAAAGTCATCCATTGTTTGGTGTCACAGTATGGGGTTCCACATTCATCATCTGGCCACTCTGAACCACCCCTCAGAAACACATAACTTGCTCTGCTAACTGTATAATTAATCAAGGTGCTTAACATTTGAGCTTGCAAGGGAAGTGGTGCTTGATCCTACCCTGGAGGTCTTCAGAAGGAGGCTATATAATCACCTAGCCACGATTCTTTGACCCCAGCATTCTTTCCTGCCCATGGCAGGGGATCAGACTTGATGATCTGCTCAGGTTCCTTCCCACCCTACAAACTATGAAACTATGATCAGGTACATAATTATCAAAAACTGGAGTGCTTAAATCGAAGGGATTGATCTGTATTTTGCTTAATATCAGTTCTTTCTGTTATATGTTCATTTTAAAAGCTTTAATCACATTGGGTCCTTGCATACGTAAAGCAACAACAACAAAGGGCTCTTTACACTAAACTCAATACATTCCCATACCAAGCAACACATGTCCAGAAGAGGCAGTATATTACTTCAACCTGGCTCACCTGACATCTGTGAATATTGGGCACTTTAGTGGGGGGGTTGGTGCTTTGATCTATTAGATGATTGAATCAGCTTTAGCCAAAAGCACCCAAAAATCCCATTGAAGCACTTGACCTTTACAGATGCTTTGGAGCTGGGTTGAAGTAACGCACTGCTTCTTCCAGTAAAGCATGGGCTTTTTTGTTTGTTTTTTTCATACCTGCAAACAACTCTTATTTTCTCCAGGTTCTTAGCTGATACAAAAACAAGCACTTTACAAAGCTTGTGTGGGGGGAAACGAGTTGGTAAGGATATATGCCATTGTTTAAATATTTGGAGTTAAGAAGAATCCTCCAGTGGGGTTTCTTGCTTCTTCGTCTGAAGCCTTTGAAACTTGTCACTGTCATGACTAGAGTTTGTCTACTCTACAAAGCCAACATGTCAATCTATTTGGTCATTTCTTTTAGATTAACATTTGCCTGTATAGCTCTGTAATATGTCATGTTTTATAGTTGGTTGCTATTTTTCCAAGCCTGGATTAAGTTGTAGTTTTCTATTTCTCTGTCTCTTTAGCCCAGTAATACAGTTAGTGTATATCTGTTCTGCAGCTGTAAATGTGACTATAGCACATATTCAAGCTATTTAGCTAAATAATAGGTGAAATCTTTTCAGTTGTTATTGTCACCAAACTGACTCTTATTTAAAGAGCTTTCATTCTTCACGGCTATTGTTTGCTTTCCCTTGAAGGCAAAATAACCATCAAGGCCATCCTCTTTGTCTTTTAACTCAACCTGACATTATTTCATCCTTCTTGTAACTGATATGCTGTAGCTCAGTTATTAATTTGATGCAGAAAATGCTAAGTGAAATTCTGTGCCATGTTCTGTAAAAGAGATCAAACTTGATGGTTCCTTTTGGCCCACACACACACACATTTATATTATTTTACATCAGTTAGTTAAATCAGCAAGTAAATGAAATGAGATACAAAAGTCAACAGTTCTAAGTTATGTATATACTATAATCAAAACTGCAAGTGAAGCACATATAGGTATCGTAATATTAATATATCAATAAATTCTATATGTCCTTTTTATCTTATGATCTTTTCCCTTCCATTACATGTAAGTGGATAAAGAAAAATAATTAGAAGTGCACAGATTTTAAAGCTAAAAGGTCCAAATAAGATAGTCCATTCTGCCCACTGGTATAAAAGAGGGTATTGAAGTTCACCTAATAATTCCTTCACCAAACCAACAAACTAAGCCACAATATATCATTGAAATGATGTCTAAATATATAAAGTTTTGGTGAAAAGACATTAAATATGACTTTGATAGCTATTTGGCATACAAGAAACAGCAGCTTGTAGCCCTGGAAAATGAAATGCACTTCACTGAGTCAATTCTGGGTCAGTAAAAATTGAAATAATTTCCTATGGCTAATAAAACAATCTAGCAATCTGTATTATGTAGTCAGTGAATTGGGGGATGGCAGGGTTTAACACACTTTAGATATGGGATAACTACTTTGCAAGGTCATATCTATTTCTTCAATAGTTTCATACTTATGTTCCTAAGTGCCTATGCTGTTTTAGAAAATATAACATGTAGTTTTGAAAATTTTAGCTTTTACTTATTAAATTAGACTGCAAGCTCGTTAAGGCATGGTCTCTGTCTTCCCATATACCTTCCTTTACCTTCTAATCCAACAGGATCCAATTTTTATTGTGGCCTTGTGGCATGGTTTTGAAGACATTGTTATAAAGCTGTAACAAAAGAACAACCTGTATGCAGGCAATTGACTAACTAGTTTTGAAGCAAAGGATTGGAGGTGCCAATGTAGATGCATATAGTACAAGTAAGTATCATAGAGGACTCAGCAACCTGTAGATAAATGGCATTATTACAGACGCTGATCCTTAGACAAACCCAGAGAATAGTCAGGTGGTCAGAAGTTCCCATTTACACACTTCTCTCCTAACTCTAAATTATCATAGCCATTTTAATAAAATCTACCATTGATCCTTCCCATAGCTATTCCTGTCAGTCAGTCAGGAGCTGTGAATGCCTAATCAGCTCTAGAAATGCCACCCCTCTGATGTTGGACCTTCTGGTCCCAGTTTGTTGGTAGGATGAATTGGCCTTTACTGATATACAGGCCTTAAACAACTTGTCAGCGTTTCATTACTGTGATATTCATCATGTAAAGTGATATTTACATTTTTCTTTGCATGAAAAGAAGATAGAGGCATGTGTATTGTGATGTATTTGTACAAAGTTAAGGGAATGCATGTAAATGTGTTATTATATTTAGAACAGATGCAGTAAACCATGAAAGAACTGGAAATAGTTCTGGTCCTTAAGACAAATTGTGTGCAGGAGGCCTTGCCCTGCTTTTGTGAATTTCAAACAGACTAATTTTAGGACAATACATAGTAAACCCAAAGGGAAAAAGAGAAACCTGGCTGAATCTGCTTTTCTTAACCAAATGTAAATAATACTGACACCAGAAAACTGCTCACCCATTCAATGTTCAGCTTTCTCTTTGTACATTTCTTCAGCTTGTGGAGATGGCCTCAAAATAATCACTAAAAGAATAAGCAAATATTGCAAAGAAATTGCAAAACAAATCCAACTGAGAAAATAAAAATAAATGTAAATTGTGTTGTGTGTATAGCTTTAACTCCTCACACACGTAGTCTCTGGTTGGGCAAACTAAATATTGTGTACATGAATACAAGTAAAACATTTGAAACTATTGATGAGTGTCGATAAAAGTATAGCCAAAATATATTTTGAATAAGTATACTTATATATGTGGTTATTTATCTGTACATAATACAGAAAATGCTAAAAATCACAGTTTCCAAAACTATTCCCATTCTATTGTAAGAAGCTCTTATTAAATAGTTATATATGTGTGTATATGGACACACACACAAACTCTAAATGCCATAGTGTATACACCATTTTTTTTTTTTAATTTGTTTTTGTTAGGTTGTTAATACCAATGACTGGTTGACTTCCCATACATGTATGCATTTAACTTGTTTGTTTTCTAGTTATTTTGTTAAGGTTATCCAGTAGCACAGCCCCCAGTTTTGCATATAATTTAATATTTTCTACAATGAGGCAAAATGTTACCCTGAACAAGGATTTAACAAAAAAGCTGTAAGGTACACTTTTTAATGTAGTACAAAATTTAAATTTTACAGAATGTAGCCAGTTTACTCACTTAAAATTTGGAAAGAAAAGTGTGAAAACGAAAAGCCTGGCTCCAGTGAGGGATGAGAATCCTGCAGCCCCCTCTTCTTGCCTTCCCCCACTCTAAAAATAAATAGCTTTCTAAACCTGAAGAGTTCAGGTTGCTTCTTTCTGTTTCTTCTTCTGGCTTCATGAATCCTGCTTTATTAGCTGTCAAGTGGTTCAACTTCAACAGGAGGTATGCCTCCCTCCTTTATTCTGTAGGTGCTTTCTCCTGAGAAATTGATGTGGAATTGAATTCCCTCAGTTAAGGAGGACATTCTTCTGCTTTCTACTTCTACTTTCTACTTCCTTATATACCTTAATCACTAGCCTATTATATGAAAAGTAGGTTCTTACAGCATTCTTTCAAAGTGCAAATGACTGCGGTTATGCTTTTGATTGAATTTAGTTAGTGTATATTAATTGTGTTCTGAATGTATCTAATAGAATGGACCCTTTCTGGGGACTTCAGCAAAGTTTAGGTGTCATCCCACTACCATGCTGGATTGTAATGGAGATAGTACAGTAGCTCATACCTGCAGGATTTATATGCATGTAAAGAAGGCTAAGTCTGGGCACATAGATGTCAGGTGAAAATGTAGGCAATTAATTAATTTACATACCTAAGGGGTTATATGGCCTCTGGAACAGGATTATTATGTATTGCTTCTTGTGACATAAGCACCTGTTACCAAGGGGAATCTTTTTGCCAAAGCCCCACAAGGAGTGCCATGGCAACTCGTCTGATTTGGTATCAAGTGAACTTTAATAGTAATCCCTAATCACTGCTTCAGGTTTCCTACTTTTAATAATACCTGGCAAGCAGCTTCTTTAGAAATGTCAGTGGTGCCTTTTGGAGGGACCGGGTCTCGGGTCCTCCACTAGGTAGGTGGGATGTTTGTTTCTGGCTTCCCCACTGTTTGAGCAGAAAAACCATGGCTGTGTCTGTCTCGCCATGGTCACAGCACAAACATACCCCTTTGCCTTGTTTGTTCATTACTTTTGTAACTTTCTCATCCCAAATTGTCCAATCTTCAGGTTTATACATTATCTTTTAGATAAGGGATTCCAATCCTACTAAGTGCTTGGTTTTGTTTCCTTCTAGGGAAACTGTTGTACCTGGTTCATTTAGTGCACCAATCATGGCACCCACTTTCCCCATTGCCTTATAAGGAATGTTGTACAATTTTATTGCTTAGTTCCAGGAAGGCCTAGACTATGGCTAAGTGGCAAGGCCTTCCTGGAACTAAGCAAACTGAGTTTGCCCACTACACACCTATGTTTCTTCTTAGTCCAATTAGGTGTCTAGTTAACTCATCTCATTGTATCTGCAACAAGTGAAATTCCCAATCACAGTTCTTTTTGGTGGGGAAGCTGAGAGTAAACTGAACATGCAGGCACAACACGTTTGCAAAAGATTGATAAACATATGCGTTATATGGTTGTTCTCCTGTACCTCACCAAAAAAATGCAAGAGAACCTAACAGTACCATGGCAATGTCATGCATGTTTTCCACATCCCCCTGCTGTAGTGTGAAGTTGCATGTCAAGCCACAGAAACTGATGTAATGTCCATTACTACTCCGTTGAATGCATTACCAGAATTCTTCATTAGAAAGTAATTATATTCTATGTCACACTGAATTCAGAGAGGTTTGGCATGTTAAAATGGATTTGCAGCGTAGGTGAACAGTGCCCGCTGCCATGTAGACAGGCATGACAGGTATTCAATCTAGTTAAGCAGTTACTCTGGAAAGAGTGCCTTGCCCTGAAACAGTATACTTGCAACAGCTTAATAGGCTTTACACCTGGGAATTTAAACATGCTGCGCTGTAAGAACAATGTGGATTTCAACATTGAGGGCAGAGTCACTGTAACACTGTAATTCACTGTCATGTTAAGTGTGTCTCTTCACAGCATTTTATATCTGGATCACATTAAAACCTTGTATCTGAATCACATTAAAAAAAACAACTTATATCTGGAACTTATATCCATCATCTTATATCTGGATCACATTAAAAAAACCCTACTTCAAAAGAATGTTGAGATTAAGCAACAATTTTAGGTAATGCTTAAGGAACCTAGTCTACTTTGCACGTGGATTATAACGCAATCTTTAATTACATCACAATAGGCTATTTTTTCCTTGTGATAAATGCCATGTGTCATTTTGACTGATTTTTAACTGGTCTGGAGAAGAAGCAGGTATATTTAGTACTTCCTGCAATCAGTGTTGTCCCTTCTCCCCCACTCCTCCTCCCCTCCCATTTTAGATTATTTCAGTAATAGTTAAAGGAGTATTTTCAGACACTGACATTTCTGTTCTTATAGTTAGGTAAATGATCAGTGTAATGTCTATTTTTTGCTTTAAATGATTTTTGTGTTGTACAAAATAACAAATTCTTTAAATAATGGAGGCACTGATCCAGACTCCACATTAAAAGTGAAGCTGATTTTCTTCACTTAGAGGAGAGATTGAAATAGATATCTCTACAAGGGCAGTTTAATAGATTGTGTTTTAATGACGTAGACAAGTGTTTCTGAAACCTGCTGTATTTGCCATGTCTAACACAAGGAATACTCTGGAGAAGCTAGTATCTCATATATCCTGGAAACACTTCAACAGAAGTCAGGAAAGAAGGGGAAAATTTGGAGATAGGCACTGTGGTGAGAGTTTTCCACTCCATTCTCATCTGCACCCCAAAAAGAAAAGGATAGATTATATCAATAGTCTTAGATAAAATATTAAAAATACCATGTATTCACTGACCCAATACAAGTACTATGCTATTGCCTTCTGGCATAAACAGGGTGGAATTACTACTTATGTTTTTGGTCAAATATCTTTAATCAATATTTTTCTTTATAAAATCAAATTTCAAAAAATCTTATTTTTCAAGGTCCTTTTAACAGTGCCCTAGAGTATAGTTGCTGAGATCTGGAGGATTTTTTTCTGTTTTTTAACTTCTGGTGTATCATTTATTGCTTGGCATTCTGTCATGTCAGAAGTTCAGAATAATGTTAGGAATATGGTTAAAAGCTTGCAATTGGCTGATTGTTCAGAGCTCTTGCCAGTAGTCAGAGTCTGTAAAAATATATCTTGTTCATCTCTAACTTTCTAATGCTCATTCCAAATGAGAGTGGGGGGAGGGAGTTATTTTATTTTGTTTGTTTTTTTCTTTATGCTATAATGGCACCTGCAAATTCATCTAGGATCTGTTTTTATCAAATCTTAGATCATATACCTATGTCCATGATTTCACACTACTGCTTTAAGTATGATTGAAAGAGCATCAAAACATGTTGCAGTTAATGTTTTTCCTATAACAAAATGGGATAGAACTATGATTTTTGGAAGAAAAATGATAATGAATGTAAAAGTGTTTTCTAGGCAATTTTTGGAAATTTGAAAAAAACACCAAATGGAGTGGCTTATAATGTAATAAGTACCTGCATTAACTTTAAAAGCAGCTCGTGAGTTTTGGGAAAGATATGTCTCACCCCAAGACTGAATCATTTTATGCTGGGGAGGTGAGTAATTAAATGTAAGAAGTATTTCAAAATAGCTTTAAGTAGAATTCAAGCAGGGTTTGTGTAACATAGTAAATTAATGAATGTAGGAAAGTGTGTTAAACTAAAAAACAGCTACAGCCCAACTATTGTAACAGTTCTTGGGTTAACAGCAATGCTGATTTCTTCATGCTCTCTTTGAAGACACCCTGATTAAATGTCATGCTCCCAGCCATCTATGATCTTTCTTGCAGAGCTGGCCTTAGGGAAAATGGCACTGTAAGTGAACTTATATTTTGACACCTCCCCATCCCCAGCAAATAAGTGGTGCTGCTGTAGGCAGAGGCAGGCAGGCAAGGGCATGGGGAGCAGTCTGACGGGAAGACAGAGCAGCATGGTGCACCAGGCTGGCATGTGGGCAGACACCAGTGCTGTGTGGGAGCAAGCCAAGTGAACTGGGGCAGATGCCACCCCACCCACACATATCCAACTCCTCCTGAGCAGTGTCTGGAGGTAGGGGGAAGGCTGAGCTGGACATCACTCCTTTTGCTTGGAACATGGATTGGCCAGACCAAGGACTGGCGGGGGGGCGAGCACTGCTGTAAGCATGACTCCAGTTCATCACCTGCAATTCTGATCTGAGTTGTTATTCAGCGACCTGCCAACTCTCATAAAGCAAAGCAGTGTTTACTCACAACTGAAACATTTCAAGAAAACACTTCTAAAAATAATAAACAATGAATGTACCTGCCTGTTACACCATGTTGTCACCCAACTTCTATGCAAAAACCTTATCAGGTTAGTTACAGACTCATGCTTGCCAGTTTTGAACAGCTTCCCATCTGCTTAGAGCAATTACTTCGTACCATTTCATGTCCTTAGATTTCTTAATACTTTTAATCAGGTCAAACCATTTTACTGTTTCTCCTGAGGAAAAAGGGTAACGATTTGAAAGACTTATTACCTGTATTGGTTCAGCATTAGTCATTTTTATTAATTGCACCCAATGCTTTAGATCCTGAAGGAAGTATCTCATTTATTGAACCAGAAATATAATCACTAGGAAGTCGACAGAAATACATACAATATCTATAACATTAATCCAGTAGCTTCTTAATAGTTCATGATTCCATAGCTTCTGTTACAGTAATGTATAAAAAACTATTGATAATGATGGTGATGATATAGAATAGTGATTATCAAGCTTTTTAGACTTGTGGCAGCCCTGAATATACTTGAAGCACCCCTTGAAAAATGCCAGCTTTTTATTTTCACTTGCTTTCTGATTATATATAAACAATAGAGCATTTCTTCGGCTACAAAAAACTCAGAAATAACATAATGTGGCAAATAGTTTTTAAGACTATGGATTCCTCTTTTAAATCTCTGGGTTTATCGTGTTTTTGTACCTATTAGTGACAACAGTGTGTGGTACACTTGAAAAGTTCTCAAGTCACTCCAGAGTGCTCCAGCACCCTGTTGGAGCATCACTGATATAGAAGAAAGATGAAGACAGATGAGGACAGAGATCATAGTATCATAGTATCACAGTATCTAGGGTCAGATGGGGCCTAGAGCAGGCCATCTAGTCTGACCCCCTGCCAATGGCAGGAACGAGTGCTGGGGTCACAGGACCCCAGCCAAGTACC
>JAGPOW010003642.1:60964315-60984378 GCA_030014935.1 Caiman crocodilus | reverse complement strand
GCCACCTCCTTAAGCTGGCCAGCAAGTTGGAGGTCCAGCTCCTCCTTCTGGTTGGGTGGTCTATAGCAGACACCCACCATTAAGTCCCTTTCCCCTCATTCTCCTTGCAGCCTGACTCAAATCGCTTCCACCTGGTTCTCAGTCGCCTCCAAGTTGATGCTCAATGCAGAGAAGCATTCTTTGACATATAACGCAACCCCACCGCCTCTTTTCCCCACCCTGTCCTTCCTGAAAAGGGCATAGCCGTTGATGCCTACGGCCCAGTCATGTGTCGGGTCCCACCAGGTTTCCGTGAGCCCAACTAAGTCCGGGTCTTCCACACCCACCAGGAGAGACAGCTCCTCCTGCTTACCTCCCATGCTGCATGTATTTGTATAGAAGCATTTAAGGCTACGCACTGCCGCCTCCCCCTCCCCATGTGTATTCCCCAAGCTACAACTACCTTTGCTCGTCTGACTGACCTGACTTAGCGGCCGAGCATCCTCTCCTCTTCCGGCAGGCCCGTCCCCTGTCGAAGCTAATTTAAAGCCCACTGCATGAGATCAGCCAACCTGGAAGAAAAGAAACGCTTACCCTTAGGTGATCGGTGAAGTCCATCCTCCGCCACCATGCTCCGCGTAGAGAAATGTGGGCTGTGATCTAAGAATCCGAAAGAATGAAAGAAGGTGATTAGAAACAGCCAGTATGGATTAACCAAAAGCAAATCAAGCCTGACCAACTTGATTTCCTTCTATGATAAGATGACAGGAACTCTGGAGGATCCAGAGTGACCTGGGTAAACTGGAGAAATGGTCCTGAATCAATCAGATGAAAGCAGACACACATACAGATGCATAAATACAGACTGGGGAATTATTGCCTTGGCTGAAGTACTGCAGAGAAGAAACTGGGGGTTACAATGGACCAGAAATGGAATATAAGCCATCTCTGTGATCTTGTTGCAAAAAAGGGAGGAAAGGAGGACCCAGGAAATTATAGGCCCATTAGTCATGCCTTGGCCCTGGGGAAGCTCTTTGAGAAAATTATCCAGGAGCACATCTGTGAGGGATCAGCAGGGGAGAGTATGCTTAAGGACAACCAACATGGGTTCATTAGAGGCAGGTCTTGTCAGACCAACCCGGTTGCCTTCTACGACCATGTCACAAAATCCTTGGACACAGGTGTCATGGTGGACGTAGTCTATCTGGAATTCAGGAAGACCTTCAACACTGTCTCTCACCTTTTTCTCATTAAAAAGTTAGGCAACTGTGATGTCAATGCCTACACAGTCAGATAGGTCACAAATTGGCTGGAAGTATGCACCCAGATAGTGGTGGTGGATGGGTCATTTTTTATCTGAAGGGATGTGGACAGTGGGGTTCCCTAGGGCTCAGTCCTTGCGCCCACACTGTTCAGTGACTTGGACTTCATCAGTGACTTGGACGAGGGGGTGAAAAACACCTTGTTCAAATCTGCAGATGACACTAAGATGTGGGGAGAAGTGGGCACACTAGAAGGGAGGGACAGGCTACAACTAGATCTGGACAGGTTACAAGGGTGGGCAGATGAAAATAGGATGGGTTTCAATATTGACAAATGAAAAGTACTGCACCTAGGGAGGAAGAACCAGCAGCATACCTACAGGCTGGGGAACTCCCTTTGTGTCAGCACAGAAGCAGAAAATTATCTCAGAGTCATTATTAATTCCAAGATGAACATGGGCCACCAATGTGAGGACATGGTCAGTAAGGCTAACTGCACCTTATCATGCATCCACAGATGCATCACGAGCAGGTCCAAGGAGGTGATCCTCCTGCTCTTTGCAACATTGGTCAGGCTGCAGTTGGAGTACTGCTGCAGTTGCATGCAGTTGTGGGCACCGCACTTCAGGAAGAATGTGGACAGCATTGAGAGGGTCCAGAGGAGGGCCACTTGCATGATCAGGAGACAGCAGGGCAGGCCCTATGAGGAGAGACTACGGGACCTGAACCTGTTCAGCCTCCACAAGAAAATGCTGAGAGGGGGTCTGGTGACTGTCTATAAACTGGCCAAGGGAGACCAGCAGACAATGAGAGAGTCCCTGTTCCCCTGAGCACTACTGGGAATTACAAGGAATAACAGCTATAAGTTGACTGAGAGTAGGTTCAGGCTAGACATCAGGAAGCACTACTTCACAGTCAGGGCAGCTAGGATCTAGAACCAAAGTCTAAGGGAAGTGGTGCTCACTCCTACTCTGGGGGTCTTCAAAAGGAGGCTAGATAATCACCTAGGCAGGGTCATTTGACCCCTGAATTCTTTCCTGCCCATGGCAGGGAGTCGGACTTGATGATCTGCTCAGGTCCATTCTGACCCTACCAACTACAAAACTAGGAAACTATGCATCCAACAGAAAACTGGATTGTATTAACAGGAGTGTATTTTCCAAGTCAAGATAAATGATTCTTCTATCTTATTTGCCACTGGTGAGGCCTCATTTGGAGTACTATGTCCAGCTTGGGCCCCACACTTCAAGAAAAATGTGGACAGACTGAAAAGAAACCAGTGAAAAATGACAAATTATTAGGGGCCTGGGAAACAAGACTTACAAGGAAAATCTGAAAGAACTGGGTTTATTTAGTTTGGAGCAAAGCAAACTGAGGGAGTCTCAGGTGTTGATAACAGTCTTCAAATACCTGAAGGGTGTTTATAAAGAGAATGGAGATAGCTTGCATTGTTTCAGTATTAGTAAATGTTATGGAACATAAGAAATGAGGAGTAGTAGCAATGACCTCTAACTGTAGCTGAGAAAATATAGCTTAGAAATGAAGAAGAACTTTCTGACTATGATAGTAGAACAGGGCCCCTACCCATTACTGGAAGGAGTGGGGTGTTTGGGAAAACCTTTTGGTCCTGCATGAGATCTGAACACTGTCCCTCTCTCTCTCTTTCCTCATCCCTGTCCTTCTTCCTTTGACATCACATAAGGGCTTCCTGATTTACCTGATGTGGGCTAGCCCACAACATGCCAGCAAGCTGAAGGAGATAGAATGAAGAACATACCCAGATGCCAGTGTGGATAGCCCTGGGGGACCCAGGGTGAAAGTATCAGGGTCAGATGACCAACACTCACTCACTATATGTGAACTAGGCCTCAGGACAGAGGAGTGGGAGAACCCACAGGGGTCCTGAAATAAGAGGTGCTCCCAGTGGTGAAAGAAGGGTGAGAGTAGGGGCAGAAGCAAGTGGGCAGGCATGGATGGTGTCCAGACTGGAGAATATTGGCAGCTGCACTGCAATAAGCCAGATGGATTTCAAGACATCTGTTTTTTGGAATTTGTGTTTGGACAGGAGGAAAAATGGCCCAGAATGAGGCCAGCCCACGATAATGGGATTCTTGTCTTGTGAGCTGGATTGATACCTGGATGGCTGGTCCCCAGCCTGGTGGAAGAGGCAGTGGCTGAAGAGCAGAAGGGAGGGGCAGGGTGGTATCCCAAACCTCTGGCTCATGTGAGAAGTGGAGGATAGTGACTGAGAAACTCTGTGTAGTGGAGAAGGTGGTGGTGACAGAACAGGATTGAGTGTGGTGAAAGGTTGCCCATAACCATGGTAGGGAAGGGCTGTTTGAAGCAGTGAAAGGACAACCTGGCTTCCGGATCCCAATCCTGTGTTGAGGGCACATCCCACTGCACCTGGATTCTGGGGTCCTGAACAGTGGTCCCAGAACTAACCAGTGTGAGTAGAATAAACCTTGGTGGGACTTGAGGTGTTCCCGACCAGAAACAGACCTCATACTTGAGAATCCTTGTAACCAACAATGCTGAACTCCTGTCAATTTATCCCATCAAAGTGTGACAGGTGAGTCACTGATGGGCAGCTTGGGAGAAAAAAGCGATAGGAGGAATCTCAGGAGAAGCAATGCGTGCACCCTTTTACCTGGGAGGCATACATAATTGGTGCACTGACTTGGAATTAATCTGTGCCAGGACACCCTTCTTAATACAGAAGGATCCTTGGGCAGTAAGTGCATGGAATAAGGCAGGAAAAATGGAGTAGATACTTCAGTTGCTCTTCAGCAACAACACTAAGCAAGAACACTAATAAACAAGACCAGCATTGGGAGGCTAGGATTGTGGAATTAATCCAGATGTAATTGAAACAACCTGGGATGTAGGCAGAGGCAAAGGAGGATTGGATACCACCTAGTTTTAACCAAACCTGCTTTTGGGGTGGACATAGAGGCATTTTGATTAGAGTTGCCCATGGGGAAATCCTATGCAGGAAAAAGGGATAAGTGGATACAACACTCACAAAAGCAAGCTGGAAGAAATGGAGTATAGGTTGGGGATGCTCTATATAGCCCTAGAGGAGAGAGAAAGAACAAGATGGACCCCACCTCACAGTAGAGCTGTGGGTAGAAGAGTAACAGATGATGGCACTGTGGGACACAGGATCAAAGCAGACTTTAGTAAGAAGAGAAATAATAAAACATGCACAGCAATTCGTAGTGGAGACACTACTGTGGAGAGTCGAAGAGTTATGACTAGGTGGAGGTACATGTGGGGGCCGAGAAACGCCGGTGGAATGGGGCCCCCTATAGAGCGGAATTGGTTGAATGAACGAGAGGCAGCAGTGGTTGAAACAAAAAAAACTTTACTCACAAGCTGTATACACGAGTGTAGGCACAATCCGGACAGACAGAACTGTAGACAGGCACACCGATGCTCACACACTCACGCGGGGATGGGATACGTCGTGGCGACCGCAACGGGGAGTCGTTGGTGGGTGATCAGGCCTCCTCCATGGCTCCGAAATACACGTGGGGATCTCTCCCTACGCACATCCAAGCACTGCTCCAGCTTGGGCAGATATCACCCAAGCCTTTTATATGGCCAGCGAGCCAACTGCTGACCGCCATGTGTGCATAATTTACACCAAGCCAATCATGAGCATGCACTCGATGGTGCAGCTGCAAACTTTTGGTGGGCTCTGATCTTGCACCAAGGACTTTTCCCACCTTACAGGGAAAATCCCTGCACCTGGGACTCTCAAGGTGCCTAACACAGCTGTGCCGAGGCATCTTTTAACTGTTCAGCTCTGACAGTACAATAACAATATCTGGCCGTACTCATCAGATACTGGTGTGCCTTGCCCATAAATTATCATATCCTGTGCTAGTGGGGCATGATTGACTGAAAGTCCATAACCTCCTAGCAAAGTTGGTACAGCAGGGCAAATAATGAAAAGAGTTGGGAGGAGGCGGGGGGAAGAGGGGACTAAGCCCTGGAAGCATGACAAGGGGCTCATAAGAGAATGTGCTATACATACCACTGAACCTGTCCAGGGTGTTGGAGATGGACATTGGGCTGATGAAACGGGGGCAACTAAGGATTGAGCAGACCTGAGAAGATAGTCTCAGACGTATATTTGAGGAAAGCCGTATTGTGCAAAATGATTTAGAAATATTGTAAACAGACCTGACCCACACACTTTCCCTCTTTGAGGTGAAATGAGGGTTGTTGTATAGGGTGCATTAGGAGTGAATCCGAGGAATATGTAAGCATATCATAGGGTGCTTACAAAATGGCCCATGAAATCCTCATTGGTGAACATTTGGACAGCAGTAGGGCTCAAGATGAGGATATCATCCACAAATTGATGGACTCGTGGAAAGGTTCAGTAGGACCCTGAAAGGGATGCTAAAAAGGGTGGTAAGTAAGACCCTAAGTAATGGGATAGGGTGCTGGCACCATTGATGTTTGCCTATAGAAAAGCACCTCAGCTGTCCACCAGGTTCTCCCCATTTGAGCTACTATATGGGCACCAGGCATGAGGGTTGTAGGACTTGATTAGAGAGAGTGCGGAGGATCAGGAGGGATCTGTCCTGAACCTGCTACAACATGTTCTACAAATAAGAGAATGACTCAGCTTGGCTTGGGCAGTGGCCCAGGAGCACCTTTAGAGGGCACAAGAGCACACATGTAGAAGTTCAAGATTAGAAATCAAGTGTTGATTCTGTTCCCAGGTGATGCATGCAAACTGACGACATGCTAGCAGGACCCATATGAGGTCATCCAAAAGGTAGGTCCTGTGGACTGTAAGATTTGGCAACCTGGGTGAAGAAAGACCTGGCATATATATCACATTAATATGTTCTTAAAAATGGAATGAAAAAGAATCATTGTTCATTGTGCCAAGCCCAAACTGCTGGAGTTTGAACCACAGACACAAACCCAAGAGGAAATGAATGGAGTAAAGATAGGAGAAAATCTATTAGCGGTACAACGGTGTCAGTTCGAAGAAACAGTGAAGTGAGCCATCTCATAAAAGTTAGTAGAAATATGCTATAGAAATCTGTAGTATACTTAAAAAGAACCTAATGGAAGCTTATTATTTTCTATTAAATTATGTATATTTTAGAGTAATTCCTATGTCATTCACTTCTGAATTCAATAAATCCTTTTCATAGGTGTTATGCCTCCATGAGAGCTATATTAGCATAGACATTTGCCATGGTGATGGATACAGATTGTGTTCTACATACATGCATTGGTAAAAGAACAAACAGCATACAATCTTGATCTATACAAACAGCATACAAGCATCAGTTTGTATTCACCTCTTGTGGAAGTTGCTGAGATATCATGGGGAAGGACAACCTCATAAAAACCTAGAGAAACTGGAGATTGTTGTGGAACATGTCCTGTCATTGGCAAGCACCATCACCTTTCCATTCAACCTTAATCAAATACAAAGGCTGTTACTCTTTTGTGTGCTAAGATATTTCTCTGGAGGGTTCAGTGCATTCCAGCTGAGGAGAAGAAGCAATTTGTGATTTCTGCAAATAAGTGGCACAAGCACTTCCACTGAAAGCAAATGAAGTTTGCATAACCAACAACTTTGCTATGACCCTTGTAAAAAGCAGTGAAGGGGAAGTGAATGACAGTGCATATTAATAATCGTTGGGGGGTTTTTCTACAAAATGCATAAGCAATAGAAGTAATAAAAAAAAGATGGACCAGTATTCCGTTAGAAACAAAAGGTTCAATGGACTGAAATGTTCCATGGGAATGATTCATTCCATTATAATTTATGCTAGAGACCAGGCATCCAGCCTGCCTGTGTGATTTTCTGACAGCCTTTTGGCCAGATAGGCAACAAGATGAGATGCATGTCTGACTGTATTGCTTGGCCTCCCTGGTCATGCTTATATTGCCTCCATGGCAAGCCTGAAAATACCTCAGAGAAGCATGCCTTGCCTGATTCTTTCTACTCAGCATATGCCGAAGCCTCCAAACTATACAGCAAAGCCAGTTTATTACAGCTCTGAGCACACACCAAGAACCACTCACAAACTTCTTCTCTCAGGCATACTTCTTGCCATTCACACTGCCTGATTTCTGGGCTTTGGAGGGACTGGGCATGTATGCCAGGCAGAGAGACATTGTTCATGTGCCCCCAGGGTATTGTGTGGCTGGCATCCTGATAAGACTGCCTTCCCTTAGACTATGCCTGGGTTAGGGTGGTGGGGGGGAGTGTCATTCATTTTTATCCTGCCAAAACAAAATATATTGAAAATTTCTATTCCATGAAAAAATCTGCATTTTTGAATTTTGTTCAGATTCAAAGCAAAACATTTAAATGGGAAATTTTCCACACACTGGGAGTTCTGATTCTTACACAGCTCCAATAAACAAGGCTGCATTTTCTGATGGGCCATGAGATTGGTACTTTTATTTTTAAAAATTACGTGTATACAGACATTATTATAATACTCTCTTACCAACCAGGGTTTCTGTTGCTGGATTTAGAACTACAGCTTGGAAGGAAAGAAACTTGAAGTAAAGTCTGTTAAAATATTGTGAAATAATTAATTTACACTTTATAAAAGTAGGAGTAATGGGTTCTTTGTTTAACTCTAAGCCACTGAGACATATTGAAACCCTTAACATCATTATATCATATTTTTTTATATTTAATGTAGACTTTAATTCTGCAACTCTGTTTTATTAATTCCATGTGGAGGGAACAGTAACACCAGGAAGTAGAATATACTTTGCTGAAAATCCCTATGGAAGATCATAATAAATAAGAGTAGTGGATAATAAACTATTTTAATGGATGGATTTGGCAGCTAAACACTATATTCACAACCTCTTATGTCTTTCCAGTCTATTTTACCTCCAACTACTATTTAATGATCTCTGCATTTTTTTTCATTGCAGTCTTTAAAAGCTTGTTTGCTAAGGAAGGTTTTATAGATGCTGAATTCCCATTTTAGCTCTTAAGTTTAAAAAAAATGCTCATCCCTATAGAAAAAGCCATATGCCCCTAAACTTTCAGTTTACCCTATTGTATTTTATCTGTGTTGATCTATAGAAGAAAGCCAGGCATTATGAAAATGTGAAATGAGGGTTCAGAACTTAAAGTAAACCATATGTATGTGAAAGCTGTAGAAAAAAAATTAATGAAGAAGTTTTAAAAAAAGAAATGAAAGACAAAGATTGGAATGTTTTGCAACACTAGCTTCAACAGACCTTGCAGAGTGCCCAGTGTTTTTTCTATTGTGATGGAGAAAAATATTTTACCTGCCGAAGAATCAAAGCTTTCTGTTCTGTTCTTCATTAACAGAAGAATAAGCAATTTCACTTTGAAGATGTAAAAAAATCACAAAACACCATAGATGTAGAAATATGGTTTGATTAACACAAAAAGAAATATTGCACTGGAAAAAACAAGAAGTTGTAACATTTGCCAAAATCTATGAATTCTTCTGATTGATTCTAAAAATATCAAGAAGTCAAGCCAGGCATTTTAACATCCAGGTTTTGCTCTGTACCATCAGAAGACATGCATAAGTTCCATTCGTAGTCTAGTTTTCAACCCTGCCTTGTGTGACAGGTGTATGGAATGACTCAATAACTGAATCCAGTGATTGGTTCAAGATGTTCATTACTCAGTTCTTAAGGCAGTTCCCTCCAGTATTCCTTAGCTGGACGGCAGCTGGGAGCCACTGTAGATGCTTGTTTTAGATAAATTTGAAAATCCCCCTAAATGTCTATTTCACTCTTTAAAAGCCTAAATACCTTTGATCAATGTTCAATGTATGTTACATATTTGTGTTGCTTAATTTTTTACCTGGCTGAGATTTGTTCTACAGTCTATGGGAGTGTGTAGGCAAAATGATATTTCTCGTTTACACTGATGCAACTGCATTTGTGTTTGCACAACTTGGGATTTCCTGCTGCTCTAAAAGTCTATTTAGTGCCTCAAACTAACACTACTTGGAGATGTATTATTTTGCAACACTCCCCAGTTATCTCCCAACTATGGACTTGTTCATGCAAACAGTCAGAGACTCTAAAGACTTCTAATTAATCCCCTTCACCAGGAAGGGGTGCTGTGTTCCAGCCTTTAGCCAGTAAGTCCCACTGTGTGTTCTTTTTTTACCCTCCTTAACTCCTTACTTCTTACCTCTCCCTTATTCCCCACAGCATGCAGTGAAGTGGCCATAGATTTGGGTTGGGTCTGGTCAGCAAATTATTATTTTTATTTTTCACAAAAAGAAAAGGGGCAGAACCAATATTCCCTTAATTTCCTTCCCACTCTTAATTCTTCTCCCCCAATTTATAGTTTATCTGCCCTCCACCTGTGCCCCCTGCACCTCCTACCATGTGCTGTCACTGCAGTGGACATAGCTCCCTATGACAGCTACAGCATCACCATAATGTTAAATTTTTTGCAAGTACTTTGAAATTTTGGAGTGAGTGGTTATGTGAATTTCTTCAATAGTGCAAACCTTCTGAACTTCATCACACACCATTTCAGAACCACCAAAAGTCCAGGGGCAGGATGCTGTCTGCCAGACCCAATGCCCAAGATATGCAGTGTCCCAGGTAATATTTAGGTAATGTGTCCCATTGAGTTATGTGGGGGAGGGGAGGAGGGAGGTGTAGCAAAATTCCTTTTTTTTTAACTGGGCTCCAATCCCCTTCCTTCCTCTTCTTCATCTTTCCCCCTCCCTGCACAAAACTTTCGGAACTTGCTGGGGGCGCCAACCAGTAATGAAGAGAGTGAAAAAAGACCTTTATGTGCAGATTTGCTGTTTATATATAAATATAATATAATATAATATAATATAATATAATATAATATATATATGGTATTGTGAAGGTGCTGGGGAGGAAAATCTCTTTTTCTGAGTAAAAGTGTTTTGAATAAAGTGTTTTATTTTTGCTCTAGATATGTGTCAGGTTTTCTTTGGGGTGGGTGGGTGGGATGATTTTCAGAGACTGCATCCACCTCAGCATGGGGATGCTATGCTTGGGGGGTTTATAAAGTCATGGCATTACTGGAAAGAGTTGCAAAGAGTTGCAGGATGGACTATTATCAGAGGGATCTCAAATGCTTGTTAAATGTTAGGGTGCACCCAACATTTCTTGTAAGAAAAAACACTAAACAACCCCAGTGGCAAGCAGGCAATCTGCAAAACTTCTCCATGAATGGACCTTCCAGGGCCTTTAGCCTTTAGCAAGTCTTTAATGCATTATAATTCATTTTACATGTATGGTCACCAAGAGAGGGGTGGGGGTTGAGGTTAACACCTGATGCTGCAGCTCCAAAACAGCTGATTTTTCTCTGGGTTTTTTCTTTGCAGGCTGTACTATTTATGGGAGGTGCTTGAGGCTCAAGGAGAGTAGGTTCAGGCTTGATATCAGGAGGCATTACTTTACAATTAGGGCTTCCAGACTCTGGAATGGGCTCCCAATGGAGATGGTGCTCTCCCCTACCTTGGAGGTCTTCAAAATGAGGTTGGATAGCTATCTGGCTGGGTTATTATTATCCCAGCACTTGGTCTTGCCCAGAGCGAGGGGCCAGACTTGGTCTGTTTTCCTTCTACCAACTAAGGGAGGTGAAATCAGAAGCAGTGTGGCCTCAAAAGTGACTTTGCAGAGTAAGTCCTGCCTTTGCAAAATGTTGGTGTGCAGGTGAGCCCTTGTGTGTTGCAAATCATCCAGGTACCCCACTGTTTACCTCTGGAGCCCCCCTGTGTACTGTGCAAGAGAGATTGCCAACCTCTCTACCCCAGCCCCATGCAGCAAGTGGCAGGAAAAAACAGCAGAGAAATGAGCCCAAACAATGAACGAAATCCACCTTTGCAACCAAGCAGTGTAAGAGTGCTTGACTTGGTAAGCCAGGAAACCATGAGATTCTATTGTTTGCAACACACTATTATAAGCAGTTATTTGTGCTTCTTTGCTTTCACCCCACAATAACCCTGAACTGCTCTTGTCTCCCTGAAATGCAGTGGCACTCTCCTGGCCCTGCTGGCAGTTGTACAGCCTTCCCATGACCCCACTGAGCTAAGGGGAACAGGCTTGGCTGTAATTCTCTATCTAGGTTTTTCCTGCACAGAAGCAATCCAAGCAGACTGACTTTTCCCATTCAGGCATGGTACAACAGGTAAGGGGGAAATCTACACACTGCACTAGGGGTTTACTGCCTCCAGACTGTCAGTGGTTTGTGAGAAGGAGGCATTACACACCATTACCTACATCTAAATAAATGCACCCCCCTCCACCCCGCCCCCCTGTGGGTGAGAAGGTTAACTATAGCTCTTGGTGGACTAGGCAGGTGGAGGACCAAGCGGAACAGCAATCCACACTTTTAAAAACATTTCAAAAACATTTATAAGACATTTCACAACACCCCTCCAAAAGCCATATGTGGCACTACACAAACAGATTGATGGTGGAACCTGGGCAGAGAATGGGAGGGTTCCAATGGGAGCTCCCATTGGAAACTGTACAGAAATCAATGAGCTCTGGAATGCTGGAAAATGTAGTAAAAAAAAAAAAACCAAGCAGAAAAAAAAGCCAGAAGAGCTCACCATCAACAACAACATTGACAGCAATCACCAATCAACTGGGCAACAACAAACATCCACCCATCCACCTACTACTCTAAACCCTGAACATTTTATATCTTAGCAGTTATAAGAGTTAGAGTAAATAAAAGAAAAAACATATATTGTGGGAAGGGAAAGGGATGGTAGGGGAAGATTCATGCCGCTTGTCTTTGGGATTGGGATGGGGTCTTTGGAATTGCATACTGACAGAGAGAGACCAGATCGACTGAGCATAGGCAGGTGAAAGTAACAGGGATTTAAGGGTGACCATGACTGTGCCCAGAGTAGACTTCCAGTGAGAGTCCAGAGGCAGGGACTGGGGAGGCCAGGTGGTTTACATGCATCTCCTGCTGTAGTACATTAGGAAAGACATTACAGGGGTAAATTATTATTTGACTCCCCCTGTCAATCTGTGGGGAATGACACATGAGGCTTAACTCTCTTGAAAGCACCATTCATGCAAACATGAACATTGTGTTGTGCTAACACAAACTCACCGCACCAAAAAAAAGCCGTGTTACATTTTTCAGGCACTCTACATTAACACTTGTGTCATCTACACATGCCCTATAGTACTATCTCTTCCACAAATTGCAGAAGCAATTAATAAACTAAATAATAAATTGAATTAAATCCTTATGTAGTACTAGAAAATACAAAGTAGCAATGCTTGCAGTGGTCCAGATTAGTGTTTTTGTACATACTTAAGTGCTATTAGATCTCCACTCCTAGACCAAATACAATAACAGTATTTAATTCTTTGATTTAAAAAAAAAAAAAAACCTGTTCAGGAGCTGACACATGGGACGTGAACTTTTTCTTACCTATACATATTTTACATGGGTGTAATTCTCTGATTGAATTAACTTCCTTTTGTTGAGTTTTACACCCATTAAGCTGAGAGGATGATAAGACTATTATAATCCATAATTTTCCCCTCTGTATTTTTCCCCTGGGAACACTTGTAAAGCCATTCTAATCTACTTTTTGAGTATGAAAAAAAACATGTATGACTTTGTGATATAGAAACATATGAATTCTGTGGAAAAAATAATGTAAAGGAAATTTCCTTTTTTTTTTTTTTTTTTGATCTTGAACCAAATCTCTTTTTTTGTTCTTAAGAACATGTCTCTACATATTGGTACAGTAATTTACCAGCTGTTCATTTCCAAAATGAAAATCTATTTATAAAGTGACTTCAAGTTTAATGTGGTAGAAAATGCCATCATGCATCAGTTTAGGCAGAACCTCAGATGGGATGAAGATTCTGAGAAGGTGCCCATGGTTCAGAGAATGCAAAGTTTTACCTTGTTAGTGCTTGTCCAAATTGAGGTTGATGTCAATTCTGGAAATAATTACAGACCTGACAAAACAAATTATAAGTCTCTGAAGTGATTCCAAAGTAAGGTTGTAAGATAAGATTCCTACTTATGGAAACAGAGCAGGGAGTCATCAGCACTATGTCTACAGGGTTTCTGTCAATGTCTGTTTTTCCTCTAGATGATTTAAAAGAAAAAATCTAGATGATTTAACTGGAAAGTCTTAATTCTGTTTTAATTCATACTGGGCACATCTAGGCATTCATTAATAACCATAATAACAGTGCATTACGTTTATTACTTGTTACTGTTTAGTCTAATGCACATTACTATTATTAGTACTAAAGTACTATTATAGGGTGTGTCCAGACAAGCGTGCATGTGCCTCTTGCAGCATCTCAAAGGGATTTGGGATGCTGCAAGAGGCATGTGCGGGAACAAAAAAACACTCCCCACACTGCAAATTTTCAGCATGGGGGCAGTACTGCCTCACAGGGCGCACTTACATGAGCACGCATGTGCCTCTTGCCCTGCCCCTTTGAGGTGGGGAACCAGGCATGTGTGGGAACAAAAAAATGTTTTCCGCACTTCAAACTTGGAGCGCAGAGAGAAAATTAAACCCCTGGATATCCAGGGGTCTAAAAAAAGTGAAGTATAAAAAAGCAGGGCAGGGCACAGTCCCTAACTGTCCCCTGAGGCAGCTGAAGGATGGGTCCTTCATAGAGATGGTCTGGTTGCCAGAACATCTCTATGGTTTCCCTTCACCTCGCCAGCCCCTCCAAGGCTTCTGACCACTGCCAGGGCTGGTCCCTCCCCTGCCAGCCCCCCGCAAGGCCCTGGACCCCTGCTGGGGCTGGCCACTCCTCCCAACAGGGCCCCAAGGCCCCTGACCACTGCTGGGGCTGGCCCTTCCCCCTCCCAGTCCCCCCAAGGCCCCCGATCCCTGCTGGGGCTGGCCCCTCCCCCCACCAGGGCCTCCAAGCCCCCCAAACCCTGCTGGGGCTGGCCTCTCCCCCACCAGCCCCCCTAAAGCCCCTGACCCCTGCTGGGGCTGGCCCCTGCCCTCTGCCCCCGCCATGCCCCCAAGCTCCCTGACCTCTTCCAGGGATGCGCCCTCCCCCCATGAGACCCGCTCAGGCCCCTGACTCCTACCACGGCTGGCCCCTCCCCCTGCCAGCCCTCTGATCCCTGCTGTGGCTGACCCCTCCCTTTGCCAGCCCCTGCTAATACACTGACCTCTGCCCTAGCTGGCCCCATCCCCCACAACCCTCTCCATCCCTTCCCCTCACCCCATACTTAAAAAAAACCCCAAACAACAACCCCCCCAGCATTTACCAGCAGTTGGAGCTGCCATCTGGCTGACTCGGGCCCTGCCTGCACAGTGCGGAGCAGATTGACAGCCTCAGCAGCCCCAGCCCAGACCCTCCTGTCTCTCTGCTGTCCTGTGCTGCCTGGGGGGCTCTGCCAGGAGGTGCTGGGGCTCACCCACTCTTGCTTCTCAGATAATCAGAGGCTTTTTATTCTATTTTTTTCTGTTCTTTTTGTGGGATTTTTTTTTTAAGTGATGGTGTCTGGGGTTGTGGGGATAGTCTTGGGGGCCAGTTGGGGGCAGGGCTGAGTGGGGAAGCCACTGGAGGGGCTACAGCAACTGGTGGAGGATGGGGACAGGTGGGGCAGCAATCGGGGGACTGGGGCATGTGGGCCTCGCAGGGGAGATGGTAGCCCCTGCAGGGCCCATTTGACCCCCATTAGGGTGCTGTACCGCTTGTGTGGGAGATGAACCCCATGTTGGTGGGCTGTATCCCTTGTGAGAGTACCAAACCCCTTTTGGGGAACTGAACCCGATTTGGGGGGGCTGAATACCATTTTGGGGGTGCAGCCCTTGTGTGGGGGCTGAACCCTCTGTTGGGTGGCTGAATGCCTTGTGTAGGGGCTGAACCCTCTGTTGGGTATCTGACCCCCTTGCGTGGGGGCTCAATCCTCTGTTGGGGGGGCGTAACTCTTGTGTGAAGAACCAACCCCTTGTGTGAGGGCCATCACCCCAGGCACCAATTGGCTGGGCCCCAGAAGTTCCTGCAAGGTAGTAGCCCTGAGCTACTTTCCAGGACAGCTTTTTATACTGCTGGTGACAGCATAGGTGCTGGACCCTAGCTCTAGCTCTCCTGGCTGAAGTTCTGGGAGGAACCAGGCAGGGCTATTTTGCCCCAAGTGGCACAATTTGCTCCTCAACACAATGCATGTCTGAGCACATGCACTGAGGAAAAAAGCCCCAGGTCAAATTTGCACTGCTTCTATTTGAGCTGCTTCAAGCACATGTGCTTGCATGTGTGGATGCACCCACAACACCCAACTCTGGCAGCTGGCCCATTGGGGCAAATGAGTCTGCCAGGTCTGGCAGGTGTGCAGCAGGTCACAGCCAGGCTGCCAGTTCCCACTGCCAGACTGCTGCAGTGGGTAGAGGGTGCAGGGAACTCTCAGGGCTGCTTCAGCAGTCCAGCTGACACAAGGGCTACTGACCCCAGGTACCAATTGACTGGGACCCAGAAGCTCCTGAGAGTGAATAGCCAGGGCAGCTTTTTGTACTGATGGGGCCAGGACAGGACAGCTTTTTATACTGCTGGGGGCAGCACAGGTACTTGCCCTAGGCTCTAGGTCCCCCTGGCTGCAGATCCGGGAGGAGCCAGACAGGGCTATTTTGCCTCAAGTGGCACTACTTGCACTACACTAAAGTACATGTCCAGGCATGTGTGCTGAGGCAAGAAGCCCTGGCTCAAATTTGCACAACTTCTTTTTGAGCTGCTGCAAGTGCCTGTGCCTGCGTGTGTGGACGGGTCCATATAGCCAAAGTACTATTTTTTAGTCTAGTGCAGTAGTACCAATTATGGTGCTCTAAGTTTAGTACCTGTTATTACATTCAGGTTTTTACCAATAAGAGGTACTAAACTTAATGCAATATAATCAGTGCTACTGCTCATTAGCACAGATGAACACTTTCTGTGTGGCGCTTAATGTACATTGGACTAAATCTACTGTTCATTAATGCATTAGCACTTTTGCCAGCTGCACTAATGCACATTAGAATTAGTCCAATGAACATTAAGCATCTCATGTAGATGCATCCAGTGTTTATGACATGGCTTACTATGTGCCTGTCTGGTCCATTTCCTCAAGTTAAACTTTTCTAAATGTCCAGTGATTAGATTGCCTAGGTTTTTTATGTGTGAGGTCTCACTTTAGAGGCATGGGGCATATCCAGCTTCCATTGATTTTAGGTAGATTTGCAGGTCCTCACCAATTCATTTGTTCCGGGTGCCTCAGAGTACACAGTGGGAGTAGGCCCCCAGGTTTAATGGTTTATTTTTTAAAACCAGACTTATGTTTATTTGCAGCTCACTCTCTGCAAAGCTAAGGTAATAATATATGCCTGCTTTGTCATACTGAAGATGGAAAGTGGTAGTTTTTTTTCTTTTTCATGTCTGTACTTTACATCTGTGAATGCCATCTGAGAAGGGCAGGGAAAGTGCATATGTCAAAGTTGAATTACTGCATCCAGTTCTGGACACCACACTTCAGGAGGGATGTGGACAGCATTGAAAGGGTCCAGAGGAGGGCCAGTTGCATTATCAGGGGGCATCAGGGTAGGCCCTACGAGGAGAGGCTATGGGACCTGAACCTGTTCAAGAGGAGGTTGAGAGGTGATTTGGTGGCCATCTATAAACTGCCCAAGGGGGACCAGCAGGCAGTGGGAGAGTCCTTGTTCCCCTGAGCACTACCAGGCATAACAAGGAATAACGGTCATAAGTTGACTGAGAGTAGATTCAGGCTAGACATCAGGAGGCACTACCTCACAGTCAGAGCGGCTAGAAGCCAAGAGAAGTGGTGCTTACTCCTACCTTGGGGGTCTTCAAAAGGAGGGTAGACAATCACCTAGCCAGAGTCATTTGACCCCAGCATTCTTTCCTGCCTGTGACAGGGGGTATGACTTGATGATCTGCTCAGGTCCCTTCTGACCCTACAAACTCTGAAACTAAGAAGCTATGAGTTGCAGTTTGATGTATCTGGGGAGTAAAGGGGCTGGTTTGTCTCTGCCAGAATCTTCCCACCCCAAAAGCCTTGTAAAGAACTAGAATCATTACTGCAACAAGGGAGATTCTAAGAGAATCCATAGATTGTCAGAATTTTTGGCAGCTTTAATTCCTGAAGGAACCATTATCTCCATGTTTAGCAGGATGAGGGTATGCCAGGCTCCTGAGACTCTAATGAAGCCAGGGATTTGAGGCAGAAATTCTTTGCCTGTAAAACAAAAGTTCCCAAAATTTTCTTATTGACTACCCCCTTCCAGCTTTATCAGGTGCCTGAGTACCCCTACCAGTGTGTTTTATATTTTAACCCAGTACTTCCCAAACTTTTCTTTATTGCGATCCAATTTATGACCCCATTTTATCAGCATGATGCTATTTCCTTAGCATGGCCCCTCCCTCCCAACCCACAGCCCTCCATGCCCCCAGGTGCCCCAGATATAGGGCTCACAGCCCCCTGCCCCCCTGCTCTAAGCAGTGCCTGAGCCCCAGCTGCCACCTGTGGAATGTGGCAGCTACTGTGGCTGAAGTGGAGTGCAGAGCCCAGATTTGCCCCCCACCTTGTACCCTCTCCTATGAGCAGCACTGCAGCATTGCTGCCTGATGAAGGCTTGGGGTTTCCCTCCCTGCTGCCCTCCCCTTCCATGGCCAATGGGTGGGACCCAGCATGGAAGGAAGGGAGCACCATGCTGTGCCACACCATACCAGCATGGCTGCCATGTTGAGGCATCCCCTGCTCATCTGGAAGCAGTGGGGTATAATTCTGTGCTCGCACCACTGCCATGCCTCAGCTTGGCAGCCATGGTGGTGCGGCACTCCCTCCCACAATGGATCCCACTCTCTGAGCTACAGAGGCAGCTCCTGCCCAGAGCTGTTCCATCCCAGCTGCATCCCTGCTCCCTGCTGTGGGTGCAGAAATATCAGAGGGCATATTTATTACAACCCCAGCTGCTGATGTTGTGACCCAGTTTGGGGTCATGACCCACAGTTTAGGAACTACTATTTTAACCCCATAAATACCCCTTATTTTAATTAAAGTTAAATCTGACATTACACAACTTCTCCCATGTACCCTCCAGATATGTCTTGTCTACCGCCAAGCTGTGGTTTGAGAACTCCTGTTCTAGAAGATTCATGGAGTTGATCATTTCTGAAGTGGGCCTCTCCTTTGTGATAGAGGGATCAGTTAAAAAAATCAGGGGTATAAATTCACACCATGTCTAGTCTTATTTAGGTTATTTCTGTAAAGGGGAATAGGATGCTGAATTGCTGCTATTGAGTCCCTTCTGTAACACATGCTAGAGGCAAAATGCTGCATATTTTAAATAAGCCATTCATAATTTTTAGCAGCAAACAGAATGTTCCCCATAGCAAGGGTCATATGGGCTGTAGAAAAAACACTTTGAAGGATTCATATCGGTAGTTAATAAACCATCATCTGGTTAATCTATCATTAGTGATAGCTTCTTCAGGAGAAAGTAAATCCATGAAAAGGATTTGTTTAAGTTTTGTTCATTAAGCCACTCATTGTTTCTACACTGTAAGTTAAATTAACAAAAAAACCCCAAAAAAAGCATAAAATCAGTAATGTTCTACTTCAATCATATAGAATGCAAAACTCTTTTGCTGTAAGTGAAAAGAATTATGTAGTTTGTATATTTTATGTTGTACATAACATTTAAAGTAACTAATCAAAATATAGAACAAAATATCCTTTTGCATCATACACTTTTATAACAATATTTTTTTGAAGTGTTTTATTTACCTTCTGTTTTCATGTGTCTCACCATAATGTACATGGGAAATAAAGTTCCATGAGTGAATTGTGTGTGTGTGTGTAGGAGTAAGGATACATTTATGTGTATTAACTTTATACTCCATGTATAGAATTGTAAAAGATACATGTTGTCTTTAAGAAAAAATATATTTTGTTCAGTATCTCTTTTAAATGATAAATTACTCCAGTTAACATCTTCATATAGGCAGATGTTTAAAGTCAATTACTAAAAACAGTGCTGCCTTGCTTGTTGGAAGTTATGCTACAGTGCCTTGACTCTGCAGTGTATGTCAGCACATGATATGTCTGTATCCTAAAGGTATAAATGAAAAAAAGAAAAAGAAAAAAAAGAATGTGTTAAACCAACTGTAATGATGAGTTGTGATAATAATAACTCATATGATTGATGATTGTAGACCTATATGAAGCCACCATAAGTCATATAGACTCCATTTTATCTCTGCAGTTTTTTAGGTTACTTTTTAAAAAAAAATCAACATGTTTGAGTCAGCTAAAATAATAAAAGATTAAATGATTTTTGCTCTTCCACCTTTTAAATTGTAAACAGTTCAGTAGTCTGAGCAAGAGGTCCTGTTGAGGGAAAAATAACATTTCCATATGTTTAGTCTGGAATTTACTTTACAATTTTGGCAAGTGTTGCATGCCTCCCTTATGTTGGAGTACCACAATTATTTGAATGCAAGTGCTAAAAAAGACAAATTCAGATTAGAATATAATCTGTATGGGGAAGTTCACTTTGGGAAGACTGAACCTGAATGGACAAATTATCCTATATTAATTATTATTTTTTCATAGAATCATAGAAGTAGGGTCAGAAGGGACCTTTTAGATCTTCAGGTCCGACCTCCTGCCTGGGCAGGAAGAGAACTGGGCTCAAATGACACCAGCCAAGTAGGCATCAAGCTGCTTCTTAATGACCCCCAGGGTAGAAGCCAGCACCACTTCCCTTGGAAGTTGGTTCCAGATCCTAGCCACCCTACCTGTGAAGTAGTTCCTACGGATGT
>JAGPOW010003642.1:60945117-60964215 GCA_030014935.1 Caiman crocodilus | reverse complement strand
AGATCCCTTTCTGCCTCCATGCTCTCAAGAAGGGAGTTTCCCATCTTATAAGTGTGCTGCTGGTTACTACTGCCCAAGTGCAGCACCCTGCACTTGTCAGTGTTGAAACTCATCCTGTTTTTATTAGCTCACCCCTGCAACCTATCCAGGTCTTTCTGCAGTCTTTCCCTTCCTGCTAACGTGCTCACCTCACCCCAAATTTTGGTATCATCAGCAAATTTGAACAGGTTGCTTTTCACCCCATCATCTAAATCACTGATACAGAAATTGAACAGCGCTGGCCCAAGGACCGAGCCCTGGGGGACTCTACTGCCCACTTCCCCCCCAGTCAAATATAACCCGTCCACCACCACCCTTTTAATAAGAAACATCATGCTAGCAGGACAATAATCACTGAATCCTTTTTCATTTTTTGCTTTCTGGGTATCTCAACTAAAGGTATTCAAGAGAGCAGGCCATTCATAGAAATTCACATTCAAACACTTATGCTTTGTAGATGTAGTGTTCTCTGGGATATTACTACTGGGCAAATCAAGACCATATTTCACTCATGATCCTTATGTTGTTGGAGGAAGATGCTGCTGAGTTTCCAGCAAAATGAAAATAAAACCTGTGACCTTTCATTCTACCAAGCCACGCCTTTTCAGTTCTATAAAGGTGAGATTCCTATCCTTATACGTTCTTGTTTGCTATAGGAGAGTACATGTATACAATCAGGTAATTAGAATATCCAATGAGTACAGATTTTTGTCAGTGAAGATTTGGACTGTCACTATGAGGAAGTACTACAGGCCACAGCCTCTGTAATCACTGCTTTTAACTTCCCAACTTTGACTGGCCAGTCTCAGCACTGAACAGGAGAAACCTGTCTTTTTTCCCCGTTTGAAGAAACAGGGGTAATAAATAAAACACTCATGACAGGAAAAGTTTCTGAAGAAAACAAGGAAGTCAGAACAGGAGGAAGGTGAAGATTCCGGAGCAGCTGTTCTGGGAGGATTGAGCAACTGGAGGCAGGGAGAGGTGGGGCCCAGGAGAAATGGGTGCCAGAAGAGGGCAAAGAAAAAAAAAACTTGTGAGAAAGTGGGGAACCACTGCCCCACCTTCCCCTTACTCTCCCCCCCATAGTACCAGGTTTTAAGTGAGTGAAGAAGATAAGCAGAGTTAATAAAATGGGGAATCACTGATGAGGAATCCTAAAAAGGTAACTTTCTGCAAGCAAGAGAAAGTGGCAGAGGAACCCTTCTCTTATTTGAGGATACTGGGACTGGGATTTTGTTTTTCTTTACTGTAGGGCTTTGTTGTGAGCCAATCAGGCTCTAGATAAAAGGAAAAAAAAACAAAGGAGATTGGTAAAAGATACTGCAAGTCCTTGGGAAGACAGAACATGCCCAGATAGGAAATAAAGAAATAAAACCCTAGGTGATATAAACCCAATTGACTAAAAATGGTCAGATAAGCAGTAATGCTATTAAAGTAAAATCATATCCAAGTTGGATTCTGTTTAAGTTGATATTAGTACTTAATTGATGTAAACAAGCAATAACAGTCATGTAAACAGCAAGTTGATTACGGATGTAAGTTTAAGTATGGATAAAGAACATTGTTAATCTAAATGATTTAAGACTGTGACTTTAACTTGATAGTCAGCATTAGTTATCCTACACAAGAATTACCAGAAAAAAAGGGTAACTCAAGAAGCTCCTCTTCCTCACTACAGATTGGCAGATTTTTGCTGCGGTAGATAACAAATAACACCTCCCAACTTGGAACAGCATATATTAATCAAGACGTGGCAGGAAAGATTCAGTAAATACCATTATTATTCCAGACAGTCCAATCTGAGAAAAGATAGTCTAGAATATTGCATTCGGTTAGATGCTACCATCTCACCACCACCCCCCTCTATGATGCCACCACAAAGGAATGTTACTGCCGGCAGCTCTCTTCTCTGCAATCAATAGCTGGTGGAGTAGAGTATCTCCACCTGTGATTGACCAACTTTCTAGTAGCTCTGTATTCCAGATGCTTGGGTGAAGAATGGCAGAAAATTAGAGGCTGTCCAAGTGTTCCTAATAGCAAATGATATATATGATTCTAAAGTAATGTATATATATATATATTTTAATCCTGGTTTATAAAAAGCAAACAAACCTTGGATTGCTCCAATAAAAGGAGACAGCACATTACTTTAATTTGTCTTGTACATTATATGTTCTAACACAATCAGTGTGGCCAGTTTTCTGGTATTGCTTTAAAATATTGCTTCATGTGCAAACAGTATTGCATATTTAAGACACTTATTTCTCATTTTTCTTCAATTTCCTTTTCTGGAAGTATTTTTTTCCCATTAAATCAGTATACTAGCTTCTGTCCAGAGCCATTATAATTTGGATGGAGTGGTTGACATCTTGCAGCTTCTCATATTAAGCTTTTTGTTTGGAATACCTGTCATTTCTTTTTTATTATTGTCCTGTCTTTCTCTCTCATGTATGAACAGGCACAGAGGTTTGGGGGTTTTGTTGGGTTTTTTTTATGTGCAGTCATTATGTGTATCCTGAATATTTCAGTTTAAAGCCACCATTTAGAAAGAAACCCTTGATATCAGTGCTGAAGAAGTGAGCAGTAGCATATGCAAATATACTGTAAAGACCCATTGCCAAATTTATAATGCTATCCAAACTATCTTTGGCTACATGCATTTCATCTCTCAAACTAGTATTCTTTAGTATTCTAAAAAATAACTGCTGCTTAAATTATGAAACGGAAGGTGGGGATACCTGACTAGATGCAAGTTAAAGAAATAGGTGTCCAATCTAAAAAACAATTTCTAGGGTCTATTCAGCCTTAAACTTACTATTGTTAAAAAGTTATTGTTAAAAGTTTGAGTGGGCATCTAGTGGCTTATAACCACTGCTTATCACACTGATTATAACCATTTCACATATTTAAGCTTAAGCATGTGTTGAACTCAAATGTGGACAAATTTAAACATGTGGTCTCCTGAATTGGGGCCTAAAATGTTACCTAGTTTTCCAAAAAAGATCCAATTCTGCAGCTTTTCCTAAGCCCTTGCTTAGGCAAAAGTTGTAATAAAGTTAATGTTAGGTTCTATATACATACAAGATGTTTGTACACACTTGTATTGTATGACATTTGCAATCAACATTCTACTATATTTCTATAATATAACTCCCTGCTGGTCATTACCCAAAAGTGGACTAATATAGTGATGAACCATTCCCAACCAGTGGTGACGCATAGGGGGTTCATGGGGGTGCACGTGCACCCCCTGAGAGCACTGGTGCACCCCTAGCAGGCTGTGCTTCCTGCTTAGGTGATGGGCGGGGGGGGGTCAGCAGGAGTGCCAGTGCCCCCCCTGAAAGTGCCAGCTAGAGCATGGAGGTGCCAGGTGAAGTACCACAGCTGGTTCCCATGTTCCCAACTATTTTTAAACTAACTCAAAATGTTGTCATCCCAAAGAGTTTTTCCCTTTTAATAAGAAATTATTAACATTAAAGTATTATGTTACTCCCAGACTTGACATGTAAATTTAAACCTTTTATCAAAGCCTATAAATTGGCTTTTTGAGGTCTTGCCAACTAGTTACTTAGTCATTTACCTTTCTTAAATTGGGCCTTGTCTAAGGAGAGTATATTTAGCTATTACTTTTTTAGCGGTTATGAAACTTTTCATTTTGCTCAAACAGCTACATTGTACTGACAACACTGTTGTCAACTGATCTGATTAAAAGGATTATAGTAAAAGAGATTATTTAGACATGCCTTAAGAAAAACTTGGCTTTTACTGAACTGCTTAGGTTGCTTCAGAGGAATACACTAGCACAGTGCTGAGAAAAGCCAAAGCTGAATGGATTGAAAGAATTCATCAACTCCTACAATAGAAACATTCAACTCAAGGAAAGGGTCAGAACCTTGCCTCATGTTAGAGGAACCCAACGCATTGTATATCCCCTCCTCCACCCTCCCACACAGCTGATATGACTAAAATTAATAAAAAATAATTTCTGTTTTAAACTGGTATGTTCTCATTTGGCCTGTGATACAGTTAAAGTTAAGTTTCTTTGTATTGAGGGTATTCCTACTAGTCTAACTTAAATAACAGATGCTTTACTTAAACCCTCAATTTTAGTCCAAATAGTACTTCAGGTATTGAAGTTTTATTGCCTGTGTTTTTGCAACACATATTTCAATTCTGCTTCACATGCTTTTCAGTCAAGAAGAAAGTTCTCTTCAGAGAACTATCTCTTTCTGCACAACAGTGGCCCTATTGCTTCCTGCAGCCTTCATTTTAGATGCAGTCAGTCCTTAAAGATCTTCAGAGCTATCAGTAAGGATATATATGTATACAAACAGAGGGCATATACAGCCATTACATTTGATCAATTTAGGATTAGGATTAGGTCAATATAAATGCTTACCTGTGCAGAGTTTGGTGCAGGGGGGTAAATTGGGCCAAAATGGCAGGTCATATCTAATTAGTTCAGCTAAGTAGATGAACTTAATTAGAGTGCATACAGACATTTGTGGAGGTTAGATCAGGTTAAAATGGCTGCCCAATCTAACTTAGTACTATCCCACTGTCCAAATCTAGTTTACCTTGGAATCACCCGCAAATGAATATTCTCATGCAATGAACACGTCATGAAGACAAAAGCATAGTTGAGCAAACAAAAAAGCATTCTATATAACCCCATCATCTCACTGCTGTGGCTCTTAGCTTCTCCTCTACTGAGTATGCATGCTCTGTACGACCCCGTTATGAATGATAGTTGCTGATGCATCACAGGATGTCGAAAGCCTATCAGCCTAGACTGTATGTACCTGCTAGCTGGCATCACTCAGTCTAACATCAGAAGAGCAGTGGTCAGCAGGATAGAATGATCAAGACAAGCTGAATATGTGAGCACCGTCCAACAATACACAAATGTCTGAAGTCATACAGGAGCTTCCTCATCAATATCCAGCCTCTCAATGCCACACCCAAGGAGACATGACTACAGATGTGGAATGAAAAACTGAAAAAAATACTTCACAGCCAAAACATGGGCATTCCTGTGACTGAGTCCTTACCACCAGAGACTGATGAATCATGACAAAAGTGTTGATATATAAACTACCTATGTATTAGACTCAAGTGCTCCAAGGAACTAATGAAGAAGTGGGGCTATAGTATTGATTCAGCCACCTGTGACTTAGGCACAGAACCTCGGACTATGCAACATCTGCTGCAATGCCTGGTGCTTGAAGGCACATGTAGATCGAAAGATCTTGCAAAGTACAATAAATGAACACAGCATGTTTAACAAAATGGTCAAATGTGGTATAGAGACACAAAGACAAAAACACAAATATATAATTTAGTTTGTCAATGTGTGGACCTTGCACTTACATCCCTAGTTAGGTTAATCTAAGTACAGACAGACATTCCCTGAAGGTTAGATCAGTTAAAAATGGCCGGCCCAATCTAATTTCAGTGCATCTCAGAGGTACACTAAATTAGAATGGTATAACAGTGCCTAATCTAACCAAATACCTGTACATGTTCAGAACACAGCCCCACGGATGGGAAAGCCCAGCCATATGAAGCTCAACCCCAGAACTGTGCTTTTCCTATCCTACACCCATGCCACTGCTCTCTTTAGCCCTCTGATCCCTCTCTCCACTCCCAGATGGGCAACTCCCCCCCAAAAAAAATTACAGTTAGCATCCCCAAGCCTGCAAAGTGCCTCCAGTACCAGTTTCACAGCTATTTGCTGGTGCCAGGAATGAAATCAAAGTAAGTTAGGGTGCAGGGACAGGCAAGTGGGATTAAGGGGAACAAGAGTTGGTTTCATAGATTCATAGAGATTCATAGAGTCATAGATGTAGGGTTGAAAGGAATCTAAGTAGACCATCAAGTCTAACCCCCTGCCCTGGGCAGCAGAGAATACTGGGCTCATATGACCCCAGCTACATAACTGTCAAGCCTTCTCTTAAAGACCCCCAAGATAGGAACCAGGACCACTTCCCTTGGAAGTTGGTAACTGTGAAATAGTGCCTTCTAATGTCCAGTCTGAACCTACTCTCAAACAACATATGGCCATTATTACTTGTTACTTGGGAAGGTGCTTGGGTGAACAGGGTCTCTCCCATTCTCCACTGGTCCCTCCTGGTAAGTTTATAGATGGCCACCAGGCTCCTCTAATCCTTCTCTTGTGAAGGCTGAAGAGGTTCAGGTCCCATAGCCTCTCCTCATAAGGTCTGCCCTGGTGTCTCTGGATCATGTGAGTGGCCCTCCTCTGGACCCTCTTAATACTGGCCACATCCCTCCTGAAGTGCGGTGCCCAGAACTAGACACAGTACTCCAACTGCGGCCTAACCAGTGTTGCATAGAGGGGGAGGACCACCTCCTTGGCCCTGCTTGTGATGCATCTATGAATGCATGACAACGTGTGGTTGGCCTTATTGACTGTGTCCTCACATTGGCAGTCCATGTTCATTTTGGAATTGATAATGACTCCAAGATCTCTTTCTGCCACTGTGATTTCAAGAAGGGAGCTCCCCAAGCTGTAGATGTGCCTCTGGTTCCTCCTCCCTAGGTGCATTACCCTGCACTTGTCAGTACTGAATTTCATCCTATTCTCATTTGCCCACCCTTGTAACCTGTCCAGGTCCAGCTGTATTCTGTATCTCCCTTCTGGCATGCCCACCTTGCCTAAATCTTGGTATTGTCAGCAAATTTGAACAGGGTGCTTTTTCAAGTCACTCCCTCATCCAAGTTGCTAATAACATAATTGAACAGTGCAGGCCCAAGGACTGAGCTGTGGGGAACTCCACTGCCCACATCTCTCCAAGTCAAATATAACCCGTCCACCACCACTCTCTGGGTTTGGCCCCTCAGCTAAGTTGAAACCCATCTGACTGTGTAGGCATCAATGTCACAGTTGCCTAGCTTTTTAATGAGCATGGGGAGGGAGACAGTGTCAAAGGCCTTCCTGAAGTCCATAAAAACTGCATTCACCATGACATTTGCATCCAGTGATTTTGTCACCTGATCATAGAAGGCAATCAGGTTGGTCTGACAGAATCTGCCTCTAATGAATCCATGCTGGTTGCCCAGAGCACCATCCCCCCCTGCTGGTCCTTCCCATATGTGCTCCTGGATAATCTTCTTAAAGAGCTTCCCCAGGATTGAAGTAAGACTAATGGACCTATAGTTGCCCAGGTCCTCCCTCCTTCCTTTTTTGAAAATGGGGACCATATTGGCCTTCTTCCAGTCATCTGGCGCATGGCCAGAGCACAAGTTCTTGTAAAGCTGCGCCAGGGGGCCCTCAATAACTCCTGCCAATTCCCTCAGCACCCTGGGGTGAAGAACATCTGGACCTGCTGATTTGAACATGTTCAGCCTCTCCAGAAGTTCCCTAACTCAGTCCTCCTTGACCCTAGGCCTGGCAGAGTCTCTCCTGAGTCCATCTTGAATCTCAGTGTGGGAGTCCCAGTTGCTGCACAAAAAAAATGGAGGCAAAGAAATTGTTAAAAAGGTCTGCCTTTTCCTCTTTTCCAAACATATTCAGCAGGGGGCCCACATTACCCGGTGCCTTCTTCATACTCCCTATGTATTTCAAAAAGGGCTTTTTGCTGTCCTTGATCCTTTATGCTAGTCCTAGTTCCATAGCTGCCTTAGCATTCCTAACATCCCCCTACAAACCTAAGCGATGGAGGTATACTCCTCTTTGGTGATAGCTCCTCTCTTCCACTGGGTGTACACCTCTTTTTTGGCTTTTGGGTGTTCCTGAATGCCTTTGGTAAGCCAGGAAGGCATTTGGGCACTTGATTCTCATTGGGACTGTCACCTTTTGGGCTCAGAGGATCATCTCCTTAAGGAATGACCACTCATCTTGGACACCTGGTTCCTTTACCCTCCAGGACCCCAGTGCCTCTCTTACCAATCTCCTCAACTTATTAAAGTTGGCCCTCTTGAAGTCAAGGGCTACTGCCTTGCTGCAGGCCCTTAACACCTTGCTCTGGGTGGTGAATTTCAGTAGGCGATGATCACTGTCACGCAGGTGGTCAAGAACCTGGAGTCCCCTCATCAGGTCACTGCCTGTGGCCAGGACCAAGTCCAGGAGAGCATTCCCTATGGTGTGACTGTGCACCTCCTGGGTTAAGTGGAGGTCCTGTATCTCAGCAAGGAACATTCATGAGCAGTCTGACCTGGCTGACTGCTCCTCCCAGCAGATGTCTGGGTAATTTAGATCACCCATGATGAGTACATGCCTTGCCTTAAGTGCCTCCTCAAGCTGACCCAAGAATTTGCAGCCCAGCTCTTCCCTTTGGTTGTGTGGTATGTAGTAGAACCCCAATGTTAAGTTCCACATGACCGCCCCTTTATTCTGACCCACACAGCACTTCAGCCTGCTTCTCCTCTAATCCCATCCTGTTAGTTGAGTAAGTGTTTCAGGGAGGGGAGGGGGGTCATCTGGGGATGTGAGGGTCAGGGCAAAAAATAGCTGTCGGGGAGAAACAGAGCCCGCAAACCCTCCAAATCACTCTAACCTCCCCACAGAGCAACAGACCCCCAATCCCACCAGCCACCCCCCTGCAGAGCTGCTAGCTGCCCTGATTCTCCTTGCTCCTCCCCCTATTCTTACTTAGTGTAATAAGGCTCCCAGCACTGGCAAAAAGTGGTAAAATTGGCTCCAGGGGGTGGTTTGTGGGATTGGGGGGAGGAGAGTGGAGGTGGATGTTTGGGGGGCTCCAGGTGGTAGATTGGCAGGATTTGAGAGCCTCTCCTATCACACCAACCCTCCCCAATTCCTGCAAGCTCCCTTTGGGCCCTACTAGCTACCCAGATCCTGTCAAGCCCTCCTGGACCCCACCAGCTTCTCTGCCAATCCCACTAGCCACTTTATCCTGCTAAGCACCCCTGCAAACCTCACTAGCCGCCCCACCCCCACCAGTCCTACCCACTTCTCCTTATAACTATATTTACCCCACCTATGTCTCCTAGCACCTGTCTGGATTGGGAGGCCATTTATAACCTGATCTAACCTCACAAACCTCCCAAACTTCTAAGTGTAATGCCAGTACACACCCTTAGATTGGGAATGGATTAGCTCAATCTGCCAAACATCCACATATGTTCGAAGCACATCTCCAGAGCTGAGAAAGCTCAGATAATTACACCAGCCTCAGGACTGTGCTCTTCCTACCCCTTCCCAATCAGGCTATTTTTAGCCCCCAACCAGAACAAACAGCCCCATGGACCCACCAGCCCCTCCCTCCTGCAGGCTTGCCAATCACTCCCATCCTGCTAACTCCCTCACCGGCCCTTGGACCTGTCAGTCCTCCTCCTGCAGACATGCTTAAAGTAAATTGCATGATTATAGACTGGGTCCAGAGAATGTCTTCACATACCCAGTGACTCTTTTTGATGTATGTTTGACTTAATCAGTGATTAGTTACTGGCATGACAAGTGAGTTACAAAGATTTATAAAGAGGGGGAAGAATAATATTGGTCTTGGTGGGTCTGTGGCCCTTGCAGGTACATGTAGAAACTGGGATCGCTGCTAGGAAAAAAGGGACAATTATCAGGGTCAAACAATGACCTTTCTGTTAATATGTATTGGTTCTGTGTGATGTCAGACTGTAGAAGAATGTAGCAAGGAGAGGCAAGAAGGAAGAATATCAGGCATAAGCAGTGGGGAAAGGTTTCTACACCTTGACCCCTGTTGTGAATGTTTTCTCCACAGGTCTTCTATTTTCAGTGTTTGAAACTTATAAATCTAGATGAAAATGAAAAATTAGTTTATGAAGCAAAAACCAGCTTCCAGAAACGTAATAATAGCCTAAAGTATTATTTTATTATTACTTGCAAAATGTGATGTTAGTAGTGATGTTTTTCTAAAGGAGAAGATTAGAAGTGTGAAAAACATCAGATTGTATAATTCTTCAGGCTTCTTAACCCAAAGCAACAAAGAGGAAGCAAGAAGGAATTCTAGGTTTTATGTCAGCTGGAAATGCAATTTTCTTATGTGCCAAAATTTATAGTTCTTCTATTAATAACTTTCTCATGGAGGTCAAAGCACATACTTCAAAATAGAGCTACCTATATGAAGATTTCCAGCTATATAAAAAATCCCAAGCACTTCATTTAGCTACAATAGCGGTCTGACTGAAATTGGCATTGTTTATTTGTAATAAGGAGTTTTTCTACTCTGTCCATCAAATTTAAGTTTCTTTAAACAGAATATAATCTTCGCATAGTTTTGATATAAAACAACAACCGAAGCTGCTGTGATGAATTTTACTCTTCAAAGAAAAGCAAAAAAAAAAAGATCAAGATGAAACTGTTAAAGGATTAGACTTTCTAAAGAAATACTGTAGGATATGGATGTTGAGGTGCACAATGGTTAGACATGAGATGACTTGAAAAGGAATGCCCATAAATTTATTGAAGGTAATATCACAGGAAGGAAAAAAAGGAAAATTGAGCACAAATCATAGAACAAAAATAGTTACAGAGGAACAGTAACAAAAAGAAAATGAGAGGGTTTACTAAACAAAGGAAGTTAGAAGAGAGAAGGGGTAGGAATTTGTAACAAGTAGTGGGGACAGACAAGAAAGATAATAAGGAACATTGTCTGGATCTTGTTCCCACTGAAGTCAAGGGGAAACAGGATCAATGCCAGGAGGAACTGAAAAAGGTGGGGATGAAAGTAGTGGCTTTAATGGATAGAAGACAGAATTGAAAGAAAGATAGCAGGGAAGAAAACAGAAGAGGAAATCTAAGAGGACAAGTAGAAAAAAGGAAGAAAACAAATGTCCGGAAGAGAGGGGTTGGGAGAACTCACATGAGATGAGTCCTCTTCCATTTACTATAGAAGAGGAAGACGACTTTGAAGCTTGGTACAGATCTTTCACTAGAAGGGCCAAACAAAAAAGGGTTGAATGGCCCTGGGCCTATAGCTCCGATTCCTTCCTTCCGTTATCATTCATTGTGCTCTGATTCCTCTACCTTTCACCTTTCCTTTCAGCTCTTACACATTCCAGGTCCTCTTCTCTCTCATCTTCAGTGCTCACTTTCTCCATTCTTCACTTTCATTGCACATCTTCAGTTGTCTTTCATTTATTGTTTCTGCCTAGTAATGAAAAAAAATGGCATAGTAGATCCAGTGCTGCAGGGTTTTTGGTTGTAGTCGTGTTGGTCTAAGGACATAGGCAGACAAGGCAGACAAGCTTCTTTGCCTAGATGTGATATCTTTTATTACACCAGCTGAGTCCTTGGGAAAAAGTTCTTTGCAATCTTTTGAGCACAGGCACCCTACTTCAGGCATAGTAGGGAGTCATAGTAGATCCACTGGCATTACATCATCTGTTCTATTACCTGTCTCCAGCAGTGGCTGATAGCAGATACTTCAGAGGAAGACAGAAGGGACTCAAAGTTTTACCCTCCTTAAGCAATAGTCTGTCCATAGAGGAAGTTTTTTTTCCTAACCTTTACTGTTAGTTTACACTGATGTCAGTGTAATTTTCCAAGTGTGAATAAGGCCCATTATTACTTCCTTAAAAGCAGCTGGCAATATTTATTACCAACTAATCACTCCAAGCAAGATTAGACCTTAGATAATAGAGTTTTTAAAACTGATCATTTGACTTGAGGATCACTTATTAGATGTTAAAATGCAATACATTTTAAACATTGGGGTGAAATCCTGATTCCACTGACTTCAACGCAGCTAAGATTTCACTCTAAGCTCCTTACACTCAGAATGCCATTGAATAATTGTTTCTTTGTATCTTTGTGGGTGAGGGATCTTGTCTAACAGTGAATCATTTCAACAGTAAAATACTTGAGCCTACCATGCAATGGAAATTCCTCATATATTTCATGGGAAAGCTAAATTTATAGTGAAAATGTATGGTCACCAGATGTCCCTATTTGTTCACTATGTAAACTGATGTTGTGACTCAGTGGATCTTCTATATGTTGGAATGTAAATACTGTCTAAAGGTCAAATGAACATTAGATTATCTAGCCAGTTGGTTGTAGAAAATTGGTTCTTATACTCTTGCATTCAGAATTATTGTACCCCAATAAAGATATTTTTCTTTGCAAATCGTTTTTTTCTTTTTTCTTTTTCTTCTTTTTCTTTTTCTGTGTTTTTCTTTTCTTTTCTTGCCTTCCGTCATAAAGACCTCAGGAATATATATATATATTTAAAAAATCATGACTTAGCATAGCTTTAGGCTTCGTTATATTTGCAGTGGATCTTTGTGGAACCCATCATGCTTAAAGTACTGGCATAGCTGAAGTATTGTTATAACTAAGAAAAGATTAATAAAAGAAAAACTTTCAAATGAATATCAGCTATTCATAAAAAAAAAAAAAAGAACAATTTTTTTGGTTCAGTGTCCTTAATTTTCAACAGATTTGCCTTTTTTAAAAACAGTCATTTTCCTGGCCTTAATTCCATAAAATTGTTTACATTTTCAGCCAGCTTTTATTGTATGGCTCATGGTGGAAATTTCTAGGCTACTGTCTCCTTAGAGGAACACTGATGAGAGAAATAGGTATCTCTTTAGGCAGCTGTTGAGCCCTTATACTGCTAATAAATCACAAGAAGGAATGTTCCTTTCCATGGCTCACTGCTAAGTGTCTCAGATGCTCAGTGTCTGAAAACTGCTTCTCTTTGCTGACTGTTGCTTTCCATAGTCACAGTCAACTTCATACCTACCAGAGAACAGAAAACTCGGGTACAATGAATCATTCAGCCTTCCGCACAAGGAAGGAAATATTTGCATGGCTAAAGGCAGGATACAGTTTCACTTAGAACTGCATGAATTTCCCTGAAACTTTCTTAAAAAGAAAAAAAAACAGCTTAATGCTGTTTTTAGTGTGTTCTGTTTGTCATTCAGAAACACAACACTTTAGCACCTTTTAACTCTTGGGCACTAAAAATTAAGTTACACAAGCAGATTGAATGAAAGACTGAATGAAGCTTTTTAACTCAAAATATTCTTAAGCATCTTTCCACTGCCTCTGTTAAATAGTACAGTTCTTGTAAGGGGCTGGGCTATCAACTCTGGCATGGCCAACCTATACTAGACAGTCTAAAGAAAGATTTGAACCAAGATAATTACCAAAGCAGATTTTCAAGCTTAGGAATGAGGAGAAGTAGTAAATATAAATATATATAACATGCTTTTAAATAGCAAAACCTAAGATTTCATCATCGTCAATTGGGGGAAGAGGTTTGACCTATATTTTTGTCTTAATCATTCTCACAACCATTTATTTTCCCAATCCTTTGTTATGGGGCAAAGGGGTAGTAAAGGAGATGAAAGACAAGACAATGATGTATTTAAGTACTGTTTTAGTTTGGGTGTCTCAAAACAGCATGAAGGTTAAAATTTGAAATAAAACTTTTGAATCATCATTTTTCAAATAGGCGGGGGCATTTACACTTTAAATGTCTCAGACTTTGAAAAATAATGTTTCCAAAGTTTTATTTATGGGATATGACAGGAAAAAATACTCAAGGGATGATGACAGGATGTCCTTAATTTTTAGCTTATTGACACTTGTGCATTCATAAATTGACTCATTTATTGTATCATTACAGTACTTCCCCAGTGCCTGCTCTCAGATGTATGCCACTGTATATTTTCATGTTTGCTCAAAGTTTGCCAGAAGAGTAGGGCTTCTGTATATAGAAGTCCTTTGTGGATGGTGCACCATGGTGGGGAGGGGAGGAAGGGGTAAGGTGGGGAAGCAGAGGGAGTAAAGAGGGTTTATTTAGTGTTACAGCAGTTTATTCAATGTATATACAACAGTACAAGGCAGAAGTGCAAAGAAGCATAAGGAGGCCTTGTACAATGTTAATCAAATAACAACAAATATTTTAGTATCCCAAATATCTTTAGGGCTGTCTATTGTCAGAAGATGTTTTCTTAATGCTCCATGCTTCATGTTGTAGTAGTGCTGGATTCATGTTGTAGGTGTGATGGTTCAGGAAATATGCAAGAGACAAGGACATTTTGGGTGATACCTTTTATTGGACAACCAAAGCCATCTTTCATTTTTTAATTTCTATTTACCAGTAAATCTTTGGGCATGTGTAGATGAAACGGGAGCCCTAAATTAAAGTGGTGGATTTTTCAAAAACACCACTTCAATTTAGGGTGAAGTAAATCCCTGTGTCGTGTACACCCATGTCTTACCTGCCTCTCCAGAGGTGGGGAGGGGAAAGGCAAGCTGCCACTGGGCAGACCAGTCTCTAGGCTCAGGGGCAGAGGGGGCTGGTGCCTCCCTGCAGGTGGCAACTGCCTGCAGGCACCCAGGCCAGGCATTCCCAGGGGTCACTGCAGCTGCAGAAGGAAGAACTGGGTCCCCACGCAACTCATGTAGGCAGGCAGGCTCCAGGGGAAAAAAAAAGACCAGGCTTGCCTTTTTTTTTTATTTTTATTTTTTTGGTGGAGCCCACCTTCTCTGACTGCTGCCAGGCTGCCTGCACAGGCTGCCTGCACAGTTCCTGAGCCACACAGAGCTTCACCCCATAGCTGTAGGACAGAAAACTAACTCCTCAGAGGTGTTTTAGTTTGCTGCTCCCCAGAGTCATTTAAGGTTCATTATGCTGCTGAATGTGCTACAGCAGCTGGAATGAATGTGCAATACACCAATGACATGTGCAAACATCCACACCATTAAAGCAGTGCAAAAACCTTCAACCTTCTTTAAGGTGTCATGTACATATACCCCTCATTTCCTGTGTGCACACCCTATTCGACTGAAAAACCTCTTAAGCTGCAGCAGGTCTGTAGCACCACATACAATATATCAGTGCTTGTCTGGACATGGCCAGGGATTTTATTTTAAAGATGTCCCTCACAACAAAATGTTTAAAGCAAACTTTGTTCCCTAAAATGAAGTTTTAAATTAAAGTTTAAAACAACATGGGCTAAGCAAATAAAGCAAATGCTGTTTCCTTGCTCTAAATTTAGATCAGCCTATGTTCATAGTTTCTTACAGGAAAACCCCAAACCTCTGCTAGATAGGGGAAAAATACATGTAGCCAAATTAACCTGAATACCAATACAACCAATAATTGTGCAAATGAAATGTCTAAGAGAGAGAAATGTATGCAGTTTAAATGTAAAATCTCTAAATCTGAAGCATGAGAAAAAAAAAGATAGTCTTAATTAGCACCAGACACAGACATGAAATTAAATGAGAAGGGGCACAGGATATAGGAAACTATTTCAAATACGTTAGCACTTTAAAATGTCAGCCAGTTTGAAGCAGTTATGGAATAAAATTCACAACAGTATTAATATAGAGTGAAGAGACAAGTGTAACAGTAATCCAATCCAGCATTTCCATTTCTGAAAAGAAGGTAATTACTAGCAGAGATGTAGTACATGTGCGCATGTGTGGGTATACAGACACACATCAAATGTACAGAGGCCAGAAATTCTGTTTTATGATGGATTCAGAGAACTCAACATTTGTCTTCGATTCAAACTCAATTGAAACTTGAAAATGTTTAACATCTCTGAGAAGGAAAATGAGGAAGAAAATCTATTTCAGTGCATGAATGGTAATGTTTTGGTTTTAAGTTTTGTATTTTATTTTTTGATTAAAAAATAAAACTTGGAAGGCTTTTTTCTGCAACTGTTGAAATAGAATTGTTTTCTGCTGAAAAATGCAGTTCTGTTGAAAGTTGAAATGCTTATCAGACTCTGTTTGTTTTATTGATATTTTGTTTGGGATAATCCATCAACACAAAAAAGGGTTCTAACAATATTGAAATATTCTATCTAGGGCTTTCAATTAATCACAGTTAACACACATGATTAACACGTTACATAGGTCTTGCAATTTTTAAAATAAATTAACCATGCATGTGGCTGTGGAGCCTGTGCCCAGACATTGCTCCACCACTATCACCACCACCTTCAGGATGCCCTGTGCTAGTGGCCCAGGCATGGGCTCCAGGTGGCTGCAGTAGGGTGAGTGGTGGTGGTGGGGGGGAGATTGTGCGCACAGACACAGACACACATGAGAAGCCACAGCCTGCACATGGCCAAGAATACAACCTGGCAGCATGTAGAGCAGCAACCCACAGGTAAGTCTGTGGAGAGAAGGGGCACAGGGGAGGGTAAAGGTGGAGGGCAGATCAAGGCCCCCACAGTGAGGGGGTGAGTGGGGCAGGTGAATGGAGCACCAGGGCTGGGAGGGTTATGGAACAGAGCCATGGGCAGTTCATGTAGGGGTGTGGATGTGCACAGGTCCCTGTTGCTGTGCAAACCCCCTGGAGAGTCATGGGGGGCATGTACTCCCCAACTTAGTGCATGGTGCAGATATGGTTTCTACCTGCAGGGTGGCGCTCTGTGTCCTGCTGCCATTGCTCTGAGAATTGCATGATGCCATGTTGTGCCTTCCACAACTGAGCGGGCAGGGGAGGCATGGCAAGCACATAGCTCCTGGGACAATGGCAGCAATGTGTAGAACCCCAGCCCACAGTGGATAGCTCACTTCTGCCCCATGCAGAAGGGTATGTGCCCCCATGTCTCATACAGCAGTGGGGAGATGCACCCCCTTGCACACCTGGATGAGCCTTCTGTGGCTCCATGATCCACCCCAGCCCTGGGCCCCATTTACCCCTGCTTCTGCTCCTACTCCACTCCCTCCCTCACTGTGGGGGACTCAATCTTTCCCTCTGCCCATTCCCTCCACCACATCTTGTCCCTTCACAGACTTATCAGCTGGGTGCTGCATCTGTGCCTGTGTCCTTGTATGTGCCTGTGACTGCCTATGTCTGTGTGTCTGCCTCTCACTCCCAAGCCTCAGGTCCATCCCTCCCAGCCCTGCTGCTGCTCCTTATTCCTGACACACAGTACCCTGCTTCCTGCCAAGTTGTATGGGGAACCCCTCCTCCTCGGGCTTCAAACTTCACACACATAACCATAGCCCCCCACACCTTTGCAAATCCCTCCCACACACCCTCCAAATCCCACACCCCAACCGTACAAAGTACCTGCATAATTTTTTCTAATTTGAGTTTTTCTGTGCATAATTTTCATTTTTTAGCATTGTGATTAAAATCACAATTAATTGCAACTATTTTTTAAATCACACAACTAACCATGATCCATTTTTTTAATACTTTGACAGCCCTAATTATATCAGCTGTAATGTAGTTTATATAAAATGTATCATATGCTACATAAGTATGTGCATTCATATATGTATGTATATGTGGGGGAAAGAGACCAAGACGCTTCCTTGGATGACCAGAGAAATCCAGAGCAGACTACAGGCTAAAAACGGGGCATATAAAAAGTGGAAATGGGGAGAGATTACTAAAGAGAAGAATACCTCCTCTGCTCATGCTTGTAGGGAGGCAGTGAGACAGGCCAAAGCTACTATGGAGCTGAGGATGGAATCCCAATTTAAGGATAACAAAAATTTGTTTTTTAGATATATAGAGAGTAAAAGGAAGGCCCAGGGTGGAATAGGACACCTACTAAATGGGCAGAAGCAATTGGTGATGGACAGGGGGGACAAGGCTGAACTCCGCAATGAGTTCTTTGCCTCAGTGTTCCTAAGTGAGGGGTAAAACAAGGCTCTCACTGGGATTGTAAAGAGGCAGCAACAAGACTACCAAGCGTAGACCTTGAGATGGTGCAGAGGCACTTGGAGGAACTAGATGCGTTCAAGTCTACAGGTCCGGATGAGCTCCATCCAAGGGTACTGAAGGCCCTGGCTGACGTCATTGCACAGCCACTGGTGGGAATATTTGAACGCTCATGGCACATGTGCCAGGTCCCGGAGGACTGGAGAAGGGCCAATGCAGTCCCCATTTTCAAGAAGGGGAGGAAGGAAGAACCAGGCAACTATAGGCTAGTCAGTCTCACCTCCATCCTTGGCGAAGTCTTTGAAAAAATTATCAAGGCTCACATTTGCGAGAGTGTGGCAGGACAAATTATGCTGAGGGGAAACCACCATGGGTTCATAGCAGGTAGATGATGACTGACTAACCTAGTCTCTTTCTATGATCAGGTTACCAAACACCTGGATGCAGGAGTAGGGGTTGATGTCGATTACGTAGACTTCAGGAAGGCCTTTGATACGGTATGCCACACCATACTGGTGATCAAGTTAAGCAGCGGTGCCTTAGATAACTACACAGTCCAGTGGGTGGCAAATTGGCTACAGGGTCACATCCAGGGAATCACAGTGGATGGGTTGGTTTTGACCTGGATGGGTGGTTTTGACCTGGAAGGGTGTGGGCAGTGGGGTCCTGCAAGGCTCAGTCCTTGGACCGATACTCTTTAAAGTCTTCATCAGCCACTTGGATGAGGGAGTAAAGTGTACACTGTCCAAGTCTGCAGATGACACAAAACTATGGGGAGAAGTGGACACGCCGGAGGGCAGGGAATAACTACGAGCAGACCTGGACAGGTTAGACAAGTGGGCAGAAAACAACAGAATGCAGTTCAACAAGGAGAAATGCAAAGTGCTGCACCTAGGGAGTAAAAACATTCAGCACACCTACTGCCTAGAAAATAACCTGCTTGGAGGCACAGAAGTGGAAAGGGATCCTGGAGTCCTAGTGGACTCCAAGATGAACATGAGTCCGCAGTGTGAATAAGTCATCAAGAAAGCTAATGGCACTTCATCGTGCATCAGCAGATGAATGAGGAACAGAACCAAGGAGGTGATACTTCCCTTCTATCGGGCGCTGGTCAGACCGCAGTTGGAATACTGCGTGCAATTTTGGGCGTCACACTTCAAGAGGGATGTGGATAACCTGGAGAAGGTCCAGAGAAGGGCCACTTGTATGGTTAAGGGCTTGCAGGCCAAGCCCTATGACAAGAGACTGGGGCATCTGGACCTCTTCAGCCTCCGCAAGAGAAGGTTGAGAGTGGACCTTGTAGCTGCCTATAAGTTCATCATGGGGGCACAGAAGGGAATTGGTGAGGCTTTATTCACCCAGGTGTCCCTGGGGGTTACAAGAAATAATGGCCACAAGCTAGCAGAGAGCAGATTTAGACTGGACATTAGGAAGAACTTCTTCACAGTTAGAGTGGCCA
>JAGPOW010003642.1:60924846-60936790 GCA_030014935.1 Caiman crocodilus | reverse complement strand
AGACCTGGACAGGTTGGACAAGTGGGCAGAAAACAACAGAATGCAGTTCAACAAGGAGAAATGCAAAGTGCTGCACCTAGAGAGGAAAAATGTCCAGCACACCTACAGCCTAGGAAATGACCTGCTGGGTGGCATGGAAGTGGAAAGGGAGTCCAAGACTAGGACTCCAAGATGAACATGAGTCCACAGTGTGACAAAGCCATCAGAAAAGCCAATGGCAATTTATCGTGCATCAGCAGATACAGGATGAACAGATCCAAGGAAGTGATATTTCCCCTCTATTGGGCACTGGTCAGACCGCATTTGGAGTACTGCGTGCAATTCTGGGCGTCACACTTCAAGAGGGTTGTGGATAACCTGGAGAGGGTCCAGAGAAGGGCCACTCATATGGTTAAGGGCTTGCACACCAAGCCCTACCAGGAGAGACTAGGGCACCTGGACCTTTTCAGCCTCCACAAGAGAAGATTGAGGGGCAACCTTGTGGTTGCCTATAAGTTCATCACGGTGGCTCAGAAGGTAATTGGTGAGGTTTTATTCACCAAGGCACCCCTGGGGGTTATAAGAAATAATAGCCACAAGCTAGCAGAGAGCAGATTTAGACTGACATTAGGAAGAACTTCTTCACAGTTAGAGTGGCCAAGGTCTGGAATGGGCTCCCAAGGGAGGTGGTGCTCTACCTTACCCTGGGGGTCATCAAGAGGAGGTTGGATATGCATCTAGACCCAGCACTCTATCCTGCCTATGCAGGGGTCGGACTCGATGATCTATTGAGGTCCATTCCAACCCTAACATCTATGAATCTATGAACCTTCTAAGTACAGAAATTCATGGAATTCTGACACACTACAACCTGCCAGACATCTGACTCCCCAGTTATCGCTCCACTTTTACCAGGGCTGCTACATCCCCTCTCTCCTCCCCACCCCAGCCTGTCCCTCACCCCCTGACACTATTATAAAGAATTCTTTCTCCAGTGTAATTTCAATTCACTTACACCTATACAAGTGTCTCCAGAAGAAGAGAGGATATGAAGAGCCCAGATATATCCTTACTTTTTTTTCTGGTGGGACAGTACCAGTACCAGTACCATGCCTAGAGCTGGAGCTTTATCCATGTTTTGGAATGTTGTGGACAATTAGTGTCCAAGAAGGAGCTGGACTAAATGTGATTGGGTGGAGGGTTAAGTCATGAAAGGTGGAGAATACTGCAAGTTCTGGAGTCAAAATTGGAAGTAAGCACTGGACAAGAACAAAGACCTGTGATACCATGTCCTTTCATGGAGAGGGTTGTTCTATCACAACAGAGAAGGCATCTGCTGTGTTGTTTCTTGACATGATACAATAATGTTGGCCAATGGTCTGTCTGACCTTGAATGAGTAAAATGGTGGGATTAGATGCAGCACATACCAATGGAAATTATAGCACGCTGCCAGCTCACTGTGAACAGCATGTGATGCCACAGTTTAAGATGTATTTGTTCTGTAGATAAGTAGAGCACATTAGTCCAGTGCTGTCAAATGTAAAAATGGAAAATATTTAATTACTAGCGAATTGCCCATCAAGAATGATGCAGGGGGCAGGGATGCGAAGCACCACCATCCACCACCTCGTGCTGCTGCCACCAGGAATGGGGGGTTATTCTGCCGTCCCCTCAGTCCCCCTCTGCCAGCACCCTGTCCTGCTGTTGCTGCCTCCAAAGAGCAGGGGCAGAGGGAGGGAGGGTGAGGCCAGCACCCCCACTCTGTCCCCTCCATCCTCACCATCATAGTGGTGCTCTACCATGTGTGTCTGGTTGTGTGGAGCACTCTGATTGGTTGTTTCAGTAAGTCAATCAGAGCGCTCCAAGAGCGTTATAGACAGACACACAGACATACGAAATAAGCCCTTTATATATATAGAATAATAGACAACTTATACATTGTAAGCCTGCTGTAAAATGTAAAAATATAAAAATGAAATAAACTATTTTATGTGATAGATATCTTATCTTCTTCTTCTTTAAATATAATTAAAAATTTAATTGCTTTTCTCCTAAATGATTTTTTCTGTTGTAAAAATTAGTCTTTTTTATAACAGTAATAATCTGTTTCACTATTGAGTTGTTCATAGTAAGCTGCTTGGTAGCAAAAGCAATTGCCACCAAGCTCTGAATCCTGCTCTGCATCCTGCTTCACAGTTACATTTTATGAGCCAATACATCATTATTAAAATAAAATAAAATAAAAAGATGACGTCCATACACACTAACAAAGGGAATGAATTGGCAGGTCTACTCCATCTCTGCAGTTTGCTTAATCTGCATAAGGGAAAAAGTGTTGGAGTCTAATGACCATATTCAAATCTCTTCCATAGTACATAGCTACATCAGTGATATTTAAAAAGTGCATCTGTCTTATGGGACAGTTAAATTTTCCAGGATTCCCCCAGGAACCAGTAATGCTGGCTGCTCTTACGGATTTTTTGTTTCAGGATGAAAATGCACATAATGCTTTTAATATTTGAAATTTTCATTTCTAATTTATTTGCATTTTATGCAGAACAAGTTTTGTGTCTCAGTGCTTATCCACTGTGGCTAGGTACAGACATTTTAAAAAGCCTGAGGTGGAATCAATCTAAGTTATGTGTGGGAAGGGCAAATCTTAGATCAAGTTCCACCATTTTTAAACTACTCTGTGTGTGCCAGACTTCTGTTCTGTTGTGCATATAGACTGTTTTGTGTGCTGACCTGTTCTTTTACAGGCACAGACTGGTTTCTGATCATTTATTCTAGTAATAGCGTAATAACTACCTGGCCTGTGGGACTTTACCTGGGTCTCTTTGTTTCCATTCACTTATGTGTCATTTTTTTTTTGAGGGTAGCTTTGTCTTATCAATCTAAAAGAAAATATCTTTCCTTCATTTGCTTCAGTTGCATCTAAATCTTGTTTCCAATTTCTTGTCTGTTATTTCATGCAATTGATTTTTTTCAGCGTTCTTTTTGTATTTCTGTCTTCAACTTGTCTTGCTGCTGCCTTTCACCAACATACCTATATAAATCTCACTCAGATTTCTAAGCCACTTACTATATGATCTGAAAACTCAGCAGCCAAGTGAAAAAGCTAGTTCTGGATAATGATCAGTCAGTAGAGGCTGTATAGATACACCATTGGGAATTATGAGTTATTATAGAATTAATACAAGAGCTGTAGAAAAGTTGAGATAACCTGTAGTTTGAAATGAATCATTGAGTATGATTAATTTAGATGACACTGGAAGGAATTGACAACATTGTGACATTTCCATTGTGATACTCACCTTTGAAGTCAATCCCAAGTTAAGGAAGGCAAATGGAACATAAAACTTGTCTGTGCTTTTTAAATTTCTGACACAGGATACCATCTGACTTGCTTTGACATGGTGAATTTAGCAACCAAGTGAGTTCATTATCCATCATCCTTCCAGGAATAAGAAGGAAAAAAGATTGAAATATAAAAATTTTTACTACTCCCATCCATTTAGGTCTTTCATTTTTTTGCATCACTGGCAGTTCCTGCATTTTCTATGCTAGTCCCAATGTTTACAATGATCATAGGATCATAGGAAAGTAGAACTGGAAGGGACCTCACCAGGTCATCCAGGCCAGTCCCCCTGTTTAAGGCAAAATCATCCTGAACTAAGTCATTCTAGCCAAGTGTCTGTATAACCTGCTCTTAAAATTTGTCAGTAATAGATATTCTATAACATCTTTAGGTAGCCTGCCTGTTCCAATGCTTGACCACCCACATAGTCAGAAAGTTCCTCCTAATATCCAACATATATTTCCTCTGCTACAGCTTGAGGCAATTGCTTCTAACCTGTCTCCTGAAGCTACAGATCTTATCTAAGTTTTCACTGGGTTCATCTACATGTGGTGATTTAAGGTGAATTAGCAATTTTTAAGGCACATTAAGGGCATGGGTCTACACATGTACTCCCTTAGAGTGCCTTAAAAGTGGTGATTTTAGGTTAACCACATCTAAATTAAATACCTGCTTAAAGCAAGCATCAAATTTAGGCATGAATAGTTAAGATACCTTAACACACATGTAGATGCTGTAAGGCACTTGAATGCTATGTGACTGAATGAGCCAGAGCTGACCCTGCAGGCTACACACTGCCTTCGGGCACCGCCAAGATGAAGTGGTGGCAGGTATTGTTCTGCAAGGTGCAGATGCAGAAGTAGCAGAGGCGGTAGGAGGTGCAAGGTCTCTTGTCAAAGCAAAAGGGCCAGTGCCCCTCCATGACTCCTTACAGGGGAAGGGGGCAATGTGGCATGGGTGGAGATTTTGCTAGCGGCTCCCTTGCACCTCTCTCTCAGGGCAGATTCGCTGGCTGGGTGCCTGGAGGGAGTAGACACTTTCACCTCCTCAGCCAGCACTGGGTAGCACCACCTGTCAGTCCTATCCTTATCCACACCAACTCGGTCCTATTCTTATAATTCTGTTGCTCTGCTATCCTTCCATCATCATTTGAGGTCTGACAACAAAACCTATGTAAGTCAATAGAAGCATGATCATTGACTTCAGTAAGACTTGGATCAGGCTCTTAATTCTGTTCTGAAAATGTTTTTCTTTCATATCACCTACACAGATTAATGTCACTATTATATTATGTAGGGAAAAATATACTTTGGTCTCATCTAGATAGGTAAAATACTCTGACCTAGCTATATTAGAACAATCAATACCATTATAGCTTTCTAGAAGTGATTGCACCATATGAATGCTTAATTCTGAAAGAAAATGTATGGTAAAGAATATATATATATTCAAATACCATAGCATGCTTAATTCTGAAAGCAACATATGGCAAAAGGTGTTTAATAGCTTGCACTTTAGAAATCTTCATGTATACATTCACAGGAATTAACTCTCTGTATAGAATCATAGAAAAGTAGGGCTGGAAAGGTCTTCAGGAGGTCACCTTGTCCAATGTCCTGCTTGAGGCAGAATCTTTCTAATCTAAACCATTTCAGACAAATATTGATATAACTTGTTCTTAAAACCTTCCAAAGATGTAGATTCCACATTTTTTTGTGTAATCTGTTTCAATGTTCCACCCACAGAAAGAAAGTTCTCCCCAGTACTGAATCTAAATTTCCTTTTCTGCAATTTTAGGTGGTTACTTTTGAACTGGTCCCTGGAATACATTACAGTTGTACTGGGATTAAGATGTTAACCACATCATAAACAGTAGTAGTGCTACATGTGCAGCTGATTTATGGTGCCATAAAGTGGAAAACCAGCCACAAAGATGTTCCAAAAAATATGCGGGATATCTTTGTGGCTTTGTTTGTATGGCACCATAATTTGAACATGTTGCTGCTGGACCTGAGGCTGCCTCACTGCTGAGGCTGACAGTTGGTGACTGCCTGATTAATGTGATGTTGGCAGGCAGGTGGGGACAGCAGTGTCACAACATATCTGGTAAGTTCTTGTGGCACCCTGGTTGAGAACAGTGGACCCAGCCAATCTTTTCCCTTATATGCATTTGTGTATGTGTTTGTTCCATACTGTTTTGTATGGAACAAGCATATAAACTTTCACAGCACACCAAAGAAGCAATACAAGGACTCCTAAAGGTGTCCCTAAAGAGTATTGGTATTGACCCAGAGTTGTAGGAGCAAATCGCTTGTGACCATCCATCCTGGAAGTCGTTGGTCCAGAGCAGAGAACTGGCCTTGGAGCAGCGATGCATGGCAGAGGCAGTGAGGAAATGCATGGGTAGGAAAACAAAGATCTCTCATGTCCAGTCCTTGTTGCTCTCCTGCCCCTGCTACAGGAGATTGTTCAGAGCAAAGATTAGATTTAAAAGTCACCTGCATACCCATGCACCCTAGCCTCTCTGCAACCTAGCTTCTCTTTTTTACTTCCTTTTTTCTTTCCTGCTTCCTTTCTCTCTTCTGCTCCCCCTGCCCTGCCCCCCCCACCGGATGTAGTCATCCTCACTTGCGAAGAACGAACAACACTTATTCCATATTAATTGGAGGACTTTCCACTTGTTCTTATTGAATAATATAGTTTCATAGTTTCATAGTAGTTAGGGGTCAGAAGGGACCTGAATAGATCATTTAATCTAACCCCCCCCGCCACTGGTTGGTGCATACACTGGGATCGCATGACCCCAGACAGGTGTTCATCCAGCCTCTTTTTGAATTTACCCAAGGTAGGAGCAAGGACCACTTCCCTAGGAAGTTGGTTCCAGATCCTGGCTACCTTGACAGTGAAATAGTGCCTCCTAATCTCTAACCTGAACCTGTTCTCCAGCAGAAGTGGTCCAAAATTAAAATAATTAATTTTGGTCCACTTTTCCAATTTCTCAAGGTTATTATGAATCCTATTGTCCAAAATGTAAAAAAAAACACTTTGTCTGATGTCTCTGCAAATTTGCTAGGTGTACAGTCATCACATCCTCTAAATTATTAATGTAATTAATTAAACAATAGTCAGTCCAGGAAAGACCTCTGATACTTCCTCCCACTTAGACACTGAGCCATTGATGACTACTCTTTGAGCATGATGCTTCAACCAGTTAAATGCTTCATCCACTCTACAGAAGTTTCATTTAAAGTGTATGAAATTACTAATGATAATGTCATGGGAAACTGGGTCAAAAACCTTGAAAAGTCAATTTGTATCAAATGTGCTGCTTTCCCCTCCATCACAGAGTCAGTCACCTTGTCATGGAAGGAAATCAGGTTTGTCAGGCATAACTTACTCTTGAAGAATCTATGTTGATTGTTCCTCATCACCTTGTACTCCTCTACATGCTTAGAAGTAGATTCTTTGATGACATGTCTCTTAAAATTCTCAAATACTGAAGTCAGGTAGAGGAATATATAGTTCCCCAGATCATCCTTATTTCCTTTTTCAAAGATAGTCCTTATATTTACCTTTTCCAGTCCTCTGGAATCTCACTTGACCTCCATAAATTCTAAAAAGGAAGAGTAGCTAATCTCTCTACAATTATCTCAGTCAATTTCTAGAATGAATGTCATCCGGCTCTATTGACTTGACTTGAAAACCATTCCTCTAAGTCATCTCTAACATATTTTTTCTCTCCTTTGGGATCCCCTATCCTGAATTCTGACCGTATTCATAATCTTATGGTTAACCTTATTCATAAAGACTTAAGCAAAGAAGCCATTAAAAGCTTCAACTTCCTCTGCATTATTAGACTGTTCTCTGTGTTCCATACATGACTTATAATATCCTTGATCTTCCTCCTCTTTCTGACATTTTTGTACAATGTTTTAATTGGCTTTTGTATCCCTTGCTGCATGCATCTCAATTTATCCCTTGGTCTTCTTGCTTCTTTTTATTGCATGCCTATGTGATACTCCTATATTTGTCCCTAGCTTCTACTTTTGGCAGGATTCTTGTTGAGTGAAGAGTTCATTGAACAATTCATTGTTTAGTAAGACCAGTTTCTTGCTGGGCTTCCTGTTCTTTCTTTGCATTAGGATAGCTTGCATCTTTAGTATGGCCTCCTAAGAAAGAGATAAAAATGCCATGCAGTAACTTCTCTGAGAGCAACTATTATGGGTATATCTATACTTCATTCTCTGCTATGATCACAACAGAGGTCATTGTCACAGCCTGTGTGCTGCATAATATCTGCAGGGCAAGAGGGAGCTCTTTCATGAGGCCTGGGTGGAAGAAGCACAGCAGGCAGAGGATACCTAGCACCAGGAGTGCCAGCTGCAGGAGCAGCAATAATGGCAGCCCTCCCACACTTCCACTAGGGCCCCAAGTGAGCCACACAGCCAGCAAAGATGGCCAGGGCTCCAGGTGCAAGAGATGCTGGCCAACCACCTTCTTCTGAACTACCTACTGTAGCCTGTCTGGACAACTGCCGGTGGATCCCTGACAACCATGCACTCCCAGCACCACACTCACTGCAGACAGTTCTTAGAAAAGCACTTTATTCCCCTCCACAAACACAGACCCCATCTTCCCACCCTCCCTAGTAACAGAGTCACTTTCTCCCCCCAAAACAGAGCAGGGGGGACCCAGGGCTGGAGTCAGGACAGGAGCACCTGGGTGATGGAGGCACCACTACACCTCAGCCCAAGTCCACTGTGGGACTTGCTGCTGGGACAAGCTACAGCCAGGGGTTGGGCATCAGGCAGCATGATAGCTATCTCCAGGGCCAGAATGGCATTCAGCACCCAGCAGTCCTGCTCCATGGCCTCCACTGCCCTGGTCACCATGGCAGCCTAAAACTCTTGGGCCTCCAGATCCCTTTCCTCAAGAGGCAGAACCCTGTTGCAGAACTCCTATCCACCCAGTCCCTCTCCCTGTCCCTCTTCTGCTCACATATGATGTCCTCCACATGCCAGGCCTGTGAGTCTGACAACTGCTTCTCATTCACAGTGACCAACCAGTCCAGCAGCCAGGTCCAATCCTGGATCATCTACTGCTGGAGCTACAGCATACATAAGGCTCCAGCCAAGGCTGGTGGTGACCCTGATGGCACATCCTAGCTGGCAGTTGTTGCCTCTCCCATGCAGCTGCAGAACCTAAAGAGCCAGGAGAAAGCCCAATTCCCGCCTGCAGCCCCACCTGTCCCAGCAGCAAACTGTGAGAGTTTGCAATATTTCTGAGATAACATGCACTATACCAGGGGGTTGTGCACTGCCCAGCTTCATATAGGGGGTTGTGCATGCATGGATGCCCATGGACCATGGTAAGTTGTCCAGGCAGGCTCTGGCACAGGTGACTGTCAACTGAGCACCCTGTACCCACTTGTTTCCCAGGGGCAGGTGGGCTTCTGGGTACTGGCCTCAGGAAGCCCACCTTCCCTGCTCCCTTCCCAGGCTGGGTCCTGGAAGCACCTGCTACTGTGTGCTCCCTGCATCCACCCATGCAGGCCAGGCCATCTCCTCTGTTGCTGCCAGGAACTCTGAGCCAACTGGAAGGTGGAGCTGGTGGCACCTCCTGCCCTTTCCCCTGCTCCACACTAGCCCTTTGCCTGGAGCAAGCACCTAATGAGAATGTCATGGATGGTCCATGAGGAGCTGTTTGCATGGACTGAGGAGTGCCTGACCCTACTATGCCCTGCTGCTGCTTGCCATGGTACCCCAGGTGCATCTGAGAACCTGGTGCAGGACTCTGAGCTTTGATGATGTGGAGAGCAAGTCTGCACTGCTCCATAACATCCACTGCTGGGATGGCTACCTGCGGCTGTGCTACACATCCCTGCCCCTTGCAGCTGAGAAGGACATGGCTGCTGGTGTTAATTCATTCTTCCACATGTGAGAGGCCCATGCCTGCCTAGCTGAAAGGGCACAGGCTGCTCAATAAAGTTTTTCACTCCTTCCTGCCTCCCCACATGCTGTGGGAGGGATACTGGGGATCAGGGGGAGCAGGCAGGCAGGTGGGGACATCGTGCTGGGGACCAGTGCTGGGTTCTGGGCAAGCTGTTGAAACTGCCTGGGGGCCTCTGTTGTGCAACTCAGTGGCCAGATGCTTTCTCCAGGTGGCAGGTACCTGAAGTATCCAGTAAAGTGAGATGGCATGGGACAGGTAGGCACATGGCAACAGTATGCTGAGGAGCAGTACCAGGTTCTGGGCAAGCTGCTGCAGCTGCCTGGGTGCTTCTTCTGTGTGACCTGGTGGCCAGAGGCTGGCCACAGGTAGTCCAGGGACTCAGTATCCCCGCAGCCTTTTAAGGGTCAATGACTGAGGCAGGCAAACAGCTGACCCAGCCCTGAGGCTGGAGAATCTTCCAGCCCCATGGCCCTGGGGCTAGCCCAAATTTGATCCCGGTCAGTGCCTACCTATGCATTACAGTGCAGTAACGACTCCATGGTTAATTTGCTACCTGCAAATGCACAAAGTAGACCAAATTACTGCACAGTAAGCATCTGCACATGTAGATGGTGATGTTTACCATGCAGTAATTTGATCTATTGCACAGAAAAGCATCTTGTGTAAACATGCCCATTGTGTGTTTATATTCCACTTCTTCACCTGATTTGTAGCAAGGTGGTGATTGTTCTTATTTAATATTAGCAGGAGCATTTCCAGAAATACTAAATGTCCTGGTTAGACTGTTACTTATTTATTATGTGAGGGTCAGCATTTTAAAATCTTGGTCTTTTTTATAAGACCCTTGTCAGATGGGTCTCTGGAGTTTACCACCTCCTTCTTCCACAACAAAAAGGAAGTTTTAGTACAGGCTCAAGAATTATCAGGGTAGTTTACAAGTCAGCACTTTGGGTTTGTGTCTGTGTTTGTGCATGAGAATGCCCAGATAGTTTGACTGCTGTTTTCATGGAAGTGAATGGTCAAAGTCATCAGTCTCTTTGTACTTGGGGGGACATCCTGACATATTCTGCAGGGAGCTTACTGGTACATTAATTTATCTAGTATGGAAGTCCTTAATTTGAATAATTTAGGATACAGATAACAGAAGATACATTTAACAAGAACTAAAATCCAAACAAAACCATTAGTTTTCTAATTGGTACTTCAAGTTAAGAACAACTTTGGTATTTCAAACTTTGTATTAAAACTTCAGTACTTTACCTTGTGAGTTAGAAGAATAATGCCTTTTAGTTATGTAACATTTCATTTTTCTTATAAGTAATGTGGATCAATGTTTTTGACAAATGACTCAATTCTTAGATCAATCCCTATCTATATCTCTTACATATACTTTTGAAAGTATGAATTTTAATTGTCTCTATGAGAAACTATCATATTTTTAGCGTATTTCTGAGAGAAGTGGTGACACAAAAGTGATGCAGAATCAAGACAGCTTAGTTGCTTATAGCTGCCAGGTGGTCAAAAGGAAATATCTTATTATAGCCTTAGAGACTTCCTAAAACGAATGTCCATGATCTATCTCTGAAAGCTGATAGGTATTATATAATAACACACTCCATTTATAAACAAATAGTGAATCATAAGCTTTGATGCTGAACAGTTGGAGATTGCTATAAATTTATATAATGAGTTTAAATTTATCCCATGTCAGTGACTCATCATTTCCTATACAAAATAGTGGCTTATAGCCTTCTTATTGTTTTCTCCTTGTATAGTGCATGGCAATGAAACTTGCCACTTAAATTTTTACACTTTATGAAAACAATACATAGAGGAAACAGTTCCTGAGCAGATTTCCAAAGGCAAGAATCCAAGGAAGAAAACAAAAACCTTTTGAGGACACTGGTGTTTCAATTTTAAACCATTTGTTTGATGTTCAAAAAATTTTTAATGTTTCCACTTCAGTTCTGGCATTTTTCTTTCTTCAAATTTTCACATATAGGTGCATGTATACATACAGGGTTTTACATAAATACTTTGGAATATGTTGAAGTATTTATGTTGAAGACCACTTCTCAGGCCTACATAGTAAATTGATAGTATAGACATAATAACAGAAACAGAATACTGGAGAAGCTTAATCTGATTAGTTCATCTACTCCTGGTATTGGTATTCAGCATGATCAGGTCTCATAGTATCATAGTAGCTAGGGTCAGAAGGGGCCTAGAGCAGGCCATCTAGTCTGACCCCCCCGCCAACGGCAGGAACGAGTGCCAGGGTCACAGGACCCCAGCCAAGTACCTATCCAATTTACTCTTAAAGATGCCCAAGGTAGGAGCAAGAACAACCTCCGTAGGAAGCCAGTTCCACATCCTAGCCACCCTAACTGTGAAGTAGTGCCTCCTAATGTCCAACCTAAACCTGCTCTCCAGTAACTTATGACCATTGATCCTAGTTACCACTGGTGGTGCCCAGGAAAAAAGAGCCTGCCCTATTTCCTGCTGATCTCCCCTCAGCAGTTTATAGGCAGCCACCAGGTCCCCCCTCAGTCTCCGTTTACTGAGGCTGAACAGGTTCAGGTCCCTCAGACGCTCCTCGTAAGGCCTATTCTGCTGCCCGCATATCAATCTAGTGGCCCTCCTCTGGACCCTCT
>JAGPOW010003642.1:60875525-60912084 GCA_030014935.1 Caiman crocodilus | reverse complement strand
GCGGGCAGCAGAATAGGCCTTACGAGGAGCGTCTGAGGGACCTGAACCTGTTCAGCCTCAGTAAATGGAGGCTGAGGGGGGACCTGGTGGCAGCCTATAAACTGTTGAGGGTAGATCAGCAGGAAATAGGGCAGGCTCTTTTTTCCTGGGCACCACCAGTGGTAACTAGGATCAATGGTCACAAGTTACTGGAGAGCAGGTTTAGGTTGGACATTAGGAGGCACTATTTCACAGTTAGGGTGGCTAGGGTGTGGAACCAGCTTCCTAGGGAAGTTGTTCTTGGGCATCTTTAAGAGTAGATTTGTTAGGTACTTGGCTGGGGTCCTGTGACCTTGGCACTCATTCCTGCCATTGGCGGGGTGTCAGACTAGATGGCCTGCTCTAGGACCCTTCTGACCCTAGATACTATGATACTATGATGCTATGAAAATCACTCCTTCATTAGGAAAGAAACAGTACTGTGGTTAACATGATTCAGTTCTTACATGGACAGCACCATGTAATGCTCCTATACATACAGAATTAGCACAGCCCCATGAGCATGCACATTCAGGGGGCACATGTTTCCCATGGGACAAATAGCAGTAGTAGTAGGAGTAGTAGTAGTAGTGAGCCCATTGTCACAGCCTGGCTGGCAGCCAGCATGACTGGCTGGCCATGTTCTGGTTTCTGGCAGTACACATTGCTGCCACGTATGCCATGCTTGCTTTTTTAGCCACAGCTTTTTTTTGACACCAGGATCTGGTGTAACCCCCCTCACCTGCTAATTAGCAGTGCAGCACATGGTTGCATGTGCACCTCAAACTGGCTTTGAGGCTTTGCAAACCATGTGTGCATGATTGTGGGGATGCACCCTTACACTGCTATTGTGGATTGGGTGCTTATGTCCTAGGGCAATTAATATTTTTAAAATAATCTGTGTCTGGGCATTTATATGCTTTGTCTTATCTCTCTCAGGTTTGCTCTGAAAAGCAGTTTTCACAGTTTAGGTGGTACAGGTCAAAATCTATGATCCTTTAAAAAATTAATTCATGTAAGGAATTTCTGTTCTTACATCTTTGCTTCATATTTCTTCCACTAAATTTCTCTTAGGATGCTTGATATCCTGCTGTATTTACTATTTTAAAGCACTACAGTGTGGTTATGGTGTTGAAGTATCCTATATACCAATAGTGATAGAGTTATGACTGTGTTTAGAGCAGTGTGGTTTGTTGGCAATTACAAGAAACTGAAAATAATTATAAATCCAAAAGAAAAATATTCTAATTCTTAATGAACTGAAAATAATTTTAGTAAAAAAGAACCGGAATATATGTTTCCTCTGATCTGATATCATGGAATCATAGAAAATTAGAGTTGGAACGAATCACAGATCATCTAGTCCAACCCCCAGCTCAATACAGGACCATCCTCAACAGTATCATCCTAGCCAAGGCTTTGTCTAGCTGGGTCTGAAAAACCTCCAAGGATGGAAAGTCCACATCCTGTCTGGGTAACTAGTTCCAATGTTTTACCACCTCCTAGTTCAAAATTTTTTTCCTAATATCTAGACTAAAGATCCCTTGCTGTAACTTGAGCCATTGCTTCTTGGTCTGCCAACTGACCCCACTGAGAACAATCCTGTTTCATCCTCTTTGTAACCACCCTTCAGGTAGTAGAAGGTTGCTACTAAATCTCCCCTTGGTCTTCTCTTTTCCAGATTAAATAAGCTCAGTACTCTCAGCCTCTCCTCAGAAGTCATGTGCTCCAGTCCCCTAATAATTTTCATTGCCTTCTGCTGTACTCTCTCCAATCTGTCTACATCCTTTAGTAGTAGGAGGACCAAAACTGGACACAGTACTCCAGATGTGGTCTCACCAGTGCCAAACAGGGAGGTATAGTCATTTCCCTCTATCTGCTGGCAACACTCTTACTAATGCAGCCCAGTGTGTCATTATTTTTTTTTTTGCGGGGGGGGGTTGCAACAAGGGCACACTCTTGGCTCATATTCAGCTTATTGTACTTGTAACCCCTAGGTCCTTTTCTACAGAGCTGTTGCTTAGCCAGTCAGTCTCCAGTCTACACTGGTGCATGGGATTGTTCCATCCTAGGTGCAGGACTTTGTACTTGTTCTTTTTTAATCTCATGACAAGTCTTTCAGTCCAGTACTATAGTTTGTCAAGGTCTTTGAATTCTATCCCTACCCTCCAACATTTCTACTCCTCCTTCCAGCTTGGTGACATCTGCAAACTTGCTAAAGGTTTGCATCCATCCCACCTTCTAGGTCATTGATGAAGATATGGAACAAAACCAGCCCCAGAACCAACCCTTGGGACACTCAATTTGATGCCATCTGCAAGCTAAACATTGAGCCATTGATTACTACCCATTCGAACCCCAGAATCCAGCCAGTTTTCTTTCTAACCCATTCATCTAACCCATTCTTCCTTAGCTTACTTGCAAGAATGTTGTGGGAGATAATATCAAAAGCCTTGCTAAAGTCAAGGTATGCCACATCCACTGGTCTCCCCACATTCACAGAGTCAGTCATCTCATGATAAAAGGCAATCAGTTTAGTCAGTCATGAATTGCCATTGGTAAATCCATGCTGGTGGTTCCTAATCACCTTCTTCTCCAACTGTTTAGAAATGAATTCTTTAAGGATAAACACCATAATTTTTTCCAGGGACTGAGCTGAGGCTAGCTAGTTTATAGTTCCCCAAATCCTCCTTTTTCCCTTTCTTGAAGATGAGCACTGTGTGCCCCTTTCCTATCATCCAGGACCTCTCCCAATTGCCAAGAGTTTTCAAGGATAATGGCCAGTGGCTCTGCAATCACATCAGTCAACTCCCTTCCCACTCCCAGGTGCATTGCATCTAGCTCCATGGACTTTCACACATCCATTTTTTCTAAATAGTCCCTAATCTGTTCTTTTGACACTGGTTGCTCACCTCCTCCCAAAACTGTGCTGCCAGGTTCTGTATTCTGAGAGCTGACCTTGTCTGTGAAAACTGATGTAAAGAAGGCATTGAGTATTTTAGCTTTTTCCATATCATCTGTCGCTAGGTTGCCTCTTCAGTATTGTTATTATAATTCTTTTTTTCATTTTTTTTTAGTTTATCTGTACAAATTATGCATACTTAATAAATAACTGATTTTTCGGTTTACAATCACTCCAAAGATAAATACAAAAAATGCCTAAGCATGTCAAACACCATATAAAAATATCCCATTTGAAACAGAATGTTTAATTTGACTGAGGGCAAAATATCGCATTTGAATTTTTAATTTTGTTTAATAAAGGAAAGTACTTTTAAAAAATAAGGGTTTTTTAATTGAACAAAATAAAATCCTGCGTTTAAAAAGATTCAAATAATTCTCTCCAACTTTTTTTATTTGTTTGCATGAAATATTTTTTTTTCTGAAAATGACATGAATTCATGATGTTTCTATGCAAATTTGCATTTTTAAGATGACATTTTTTGACCAAAACATTACACCCAGGTGTTATATCTAGCTAATCTCATGAAAAATCTCTGTAAGCAGAAGCTCATTTTCTGATTCTTTAGAAAGCATTTTGTGCCTGGACCATAAAGGATTAGCTCAGATATATATCCTAAAATTCAGTTCTCAATTTGAGACTTTAGATTGAGATTTGTGTTGGAAGTTTCATATAAACATTTTTACTGTAATATTTTGCCTTTCTGGTTCTTAAAATAGAGTGCACTATAATGATTAAATACATATTTTTTCAAAGCTAACCAGTCTTTCAAACTTCAGAACGAGGGCTTTCTTTGTGTTTTCTGTGAAGATGCAGGCTGATTCTCTTTTTAAAAATCTAAGTCAGTTATGCAAAGCTATTAAAAGTTTAGTATCAAATAAGTTATATAAAAATTAACTGAATGGAACTAGTAGCAGTAATGGAATGTGGCAGCATAGATTCAAGGAGAGTTTGGGATTTTAGCTGAACAGCCTCTAGACATTCAGGTGTATACACTCGCCTGATTTGGCTCGTCTGACACAGAAAATTCCTAAGAGGAAAAGAATAGGTTAAAGGTAAAAAATAAACATTATCTAATCAAGATATATTCAAAAGTTCATGCTGCAGCATGATAAAGCCCCAGGCACTTCCAAATAATCATTTCTATACATCTAGTCTAATTCTTATTAAAATAGTAATTTGAACAAACAAACCAAAACAAAAATACCAGAAGTAATATTATCTTGTTATGTGTGTGTATATGTGTGTATATATATATATGTGTGTATGTATGAATGTATACATATATGTATGTATGTGTGTGTGTGTGTGAGAGACCAATGATTTCTGAGAACTGGATTTTAATTCTAATCGTAATAAAATGCCTTTTGATACTGTCTCCCACAACATTCCTTCAAGTAAGCTAAGGAAGTACAGGTTGGACAGTAAGGTGAATAGAAAACTAGCTGGATCATCAAGCTTAGAGGCTAGTTAAAGGCTCTATTTCTAACTGGCAGCTGATATAAACTGGAGTGCCCCAGGGGTTGGACCAGGGCTGGTTTTGTTCAATATCTTCATTAATGTTCTGGAAGATGGCATGGAGTTCCCTCTCAGCAAGTTTGCAGATGACACCAAGCTGGAAGGTAGGGCTAGGATTCAGAGAGACTTTGACAAACTGTAGGATTGGACTAAAAGAAATCTCATGATGTTCAAAAAGAACAAGTGCAAAGTCCTGCTTTTAAGACAGAACAATCCCATGTACTGATACAGGCTGGGGGCTCACTGGCTAAGCAGCAGCTTTGCAGAGAAGGACCTCAAGGGTGCAGCGGACAATAAACTGAATATGAATCAACAGTGTACCCAACAGTTGCAAATAAGGTTAATGGCATACTGGGTTGCATTACTAAGAATACTGCCAGCAGATAAAGGGGAGTGACTATTCCCAGCAATTTGCACTGGTGAGGTCACATCTAGAGTGCTATGTCCAGTTTTGGCTCCCTGACTACAGAAAGATGTGGACAAAAATTGGACTAGATGACCTCCTGATGTCCCTTCCAATCTTAATTTTCTATGATTCTATGACTCTAGTCATAAAAGATTAAATAGGATTAATATATGGGTGGTGATATTTATAGTGTGTCAAAATCTCAACACTTGTTCACCAGATATATTGTCCTGAGTGGAGCCTCAGGCTAAAAGCTACTCTTTTCTCAGTATCTGAACATTGTACTGTGTTGACATGCCTTCAGTGCCTTTGTTGGAAATGAGGTTCATAATCCCACAGGAATACAGCAGTAGATCTGGCAGATGTGACAGTAAAGCTATGATTTTTTTAAATATATTTTTTGAAAAAATGCTAGGATTTCTACCAATAAGTTTATTTCTGTGTACATTTGATTTGCTTTTTATGGTCAACTGGCCTGCTGAAAGTCTCTGGGCCAAGTCTGAGGGGAAAGCAGCATGGGAGATGTCATGGCGGGCATCTCTACAGGCCAACAAACCAGGAGGAGGAGGTGGATGGGCCTTCTTTAAACAACTGATGGAAGCTTCCAAATCTCATAACCTGGTTAGCATGGGGGGCTTTAAATATTATGGTATCTTCTAAAATGAAAATATGGGAGTTCACAAGCAGTCTAACAAATTCCTGGATAACTTTTGATACAGATATTAGAGGCAAAGTAAGGCGGAATCTCTTCTCAATTTGCTGTTCACAAAAGAATGTAATAAGAAGATATTGGTTGAGACTGTAAAGATGCAAGATAACTTGGGGGACAATAACCATGAAATGATAATGTTTGAGATTCTAAGGAAAAGAAGAAAAGACAGCATCAGAATAAAGACACCAGACTTCAAAAACACAGACTTTAACATACTTAGGGAACTGGTGGGCAGGATCCCCTGGGAAGCATGTCTTAGGGGGGAAAGAGTCCAGGAGAGCTCATTGTATTTAAGGAGTCTCTTTAAAAGGTACAGAAGCAAGCTATCCCAATGTGATGGAAGAATGAGAAGTGCAACCAGAGGTCTGTCTGGCAAAAAAAAATATCTTCAGTAGTTGAAGCTCAAAAAGGCATCCTACAAAAAATGGAAACTTGGTCATAGTACTAGGGGAAAATATAAGAGTATCCTATGGCACACAGGGAGAAAATTAGGAAGGTCAAGGCATGATATGAGATGAAATTGGCAAAGGACATAAAAAGCATTCTACAAGTATGTCAAAATAAGAGGAAGCCAGAGAAAGCGTAGCTCCCTTATAGGATGCAGAAGGCAATCTAGACATAGATGATTAGAGAGGCTGAAATATTTAATGCCTTTTTTCTTTATTCTTCACAAATGGGGCAGCTATGATGAATTAGGTTTGCAACAAGGATAGAGAAGGAGACAAACAACCTAGAATAACAGAAGAACAGGGAAGAGATTACGTAGAAAAGTTTAGTGCCTTCAGGTCATCAGGGCTCGATGGGATGGACCTTGGCATGCTGAAGGAATTGCCTAAGGTAATTGCCACTGGCTATCATCCTTGAGAACTTATGGAGGTTGAGTGATCAGGACTCTTCAAATATCCATGCATCATAAAAAACCAACAACACAGTAACTGAATTTAAACAAGAGTGATTAGCTCTTTTAAAATTGGCCCGCCTACATTTTTAAAATACTTTAAAGAGAAAACAGAAAGGGCAGTAGTGAAGTTTAGCTGGGGATGATTGTAAAGCATGTCTTAAAAATAACTAGGCTGTTTATTTGAAAAAAGAAGTCCCAAACTGCAATCTTAAATGTCAAGTTGCAGCTAAGTGTAGACCTTTCTGTTTAACTTATAAAGAGGTGAAAAGTACATTTGTCATAGAAATGGTGATAGATACTACATAAGAGGTGTTGTGACCGATTCCCTTGTAATGCAGTAGGTACATCAACAATGTGATGCCTCCCAAAACCTGTACAGTAAATTAGTCAATGTTGGATAACAGCTTTCATTCAGGAAAATTATCAGGGATGTTCCTAAATGCTATCAGACCTCCAAGAACGAATTTTCTTCCTTTGAGTGCTCATATGTGAAAGTTGGGAAGAGAAAAGGGTATTTTGAAGGTTTTCAATGAGGTAAATGATAGCACCCAGAAGCTTTATTTACCTTACTAGATAAATATGAATTGAGATTTATTCCTGACTTGAAAGCAGTGTTGTGCATACGCAGTCTGCTTATGCCAAGGAGCCTTTAGGCAGTTAAATGTTGTGGGAGTTCCCTGAAGATGGTCAACATTCATGCACTATAGAAAAGTTATGAAACTGTCGCTGAGCTCAGCTGAGCAACATGATCCTTGTGAGGTAGACTGTGGCTGGCCCTTACATCAGTGTATCACCTGTCTCTCTTTCTACTACACAAAAGGAGTAAGTCAAGTACATTGTTTTTTCATACTCCTTCTGCCTGTATATATCTATTCTGTTTTGTTTTACACTTAGATTATAATCTTGGGATATGGTCCATTATTTTATTCTGCGTTTGTACATTGCCTTGAATGACTAAAGCTCTTAGGTGGTACCAAAATATAAACAGTGAATTAAAGCCACAGCTGAGATGAACAGCTCTTTTGTGGACTGGTTGCCTCAGGGGGGTGAAGTCCCAAATTCTTGTAACATACGTTATTAATGTGTGAGTGGGAAGGTCAAAAGGACTATTTTCTGTGCTTCTACTTCGACCAGTGCCCGCATATGTTCCACAATTATAAAGTGTGACTAACATGCAAAGGAGTTTATTCTGCACAACCTGAAAGTTAAAATGTGGCTGCCTTGAGTAGGATATAAATAAAATCTACTCCTTAATTATCTTTGGGAATTTCTTTGTGACTAAATTTAATTAAGGCCTTCTTGCACGTTAATTTGAGATGGCTCCTGGAGCTCATAACCTCTGGATTGCCCATACATTAACACCTGAAACTAGTTTTAAGCACACTTAGTCAGACCCCTGCTCACCAGCCGTCTAGTATTAAGCCACAGCTATGCAGGGGGGTGAGCATCAGAGAAGGTTTTTAGGCTTAAAGTGTAACTTCTCCAAACTCAAGCTAGCTTTAACACTGATCAACATTTGAGCAGCAGAAAAAATAATCAGAAACAAGACCTTGTAGAACATGTAGCATGGCTTTCATCTGACACCACGTATAATAATTTGCATGTGGTTCTGGTAATATTATCCATTGATCCCTTTGTCTGCATTATAAATCAAAAGAGTAATATTCAAAAATATATCTAAGTCCCATTTTCAAACTAGATTAAGGGTCCAATTTTCAAAGATATGTAGGTGCCTAAAGATGTCGATAAAAGCCCTGTTAGATGCTTGCATCTTTAAGTACTTAAATACCTGTAAGAATACAACCTAACTCAATTATTTTTTACAAGGTTTAGGCTTAAGCTCTGCTATGTTTACAGCACTCATTGTACCTCTGTATGCTTTCTCGTTCTTTCTGACTGTAACACTCTCAGCTCTTGTTCCTTCACCACTCTTAATGTGAAATTATACAGTTTTGTCTGTCTTAGGTTGGGCTCTTAGTTGCAGTATCCAATCTGCCTTACTCTTCAGGAAGTGGACACTCACAATTCTTTCCTTCATTACTTTGTGAGCACTGGCTCACAGTCACCAAAAAAACTTTCTCAACATCAAAGTATTGTGGACTACATACATGTCTGTCATATTTACTAAGAGACATCCTGGTTGGGCTAAGTTCCCTCAGGCCCCAACTCAACAGGCGTCTAGCAGTTAGTTTCAAACACCCAAGCCAATGTTTATCTTGGAAAACCTGTCTCAGAAACTTGTTTGAGCCCAGGAAAACATCACACTAAAACATCAAAATGGCTTGGCTCTTGCTTTGTACCTTGGGTGTTTGCTCCATTGTGTGCCTTAGCTAATATTTCACAATCAAGTGTTTGGATTCACAACCAATGTAGGATTGTCATAGATATAATACAGTGTAATCCTGCTATTGAATTAACTCAATTTGTACAGAGATGAAATCTCAATAAAGCAGGTCAACACATAATATTACAGAACTATGACAGGCAACTCCAACTCTGTCTTTGAAAATTTTACATGTGATGTTTAAAGAAGTTAGTTTTCAGCACAGACATTTTTTCTTAAGCCTTTCTATATATCTCAAAGGATAGTTTGTGATTTTCATGTCATAAGATATACCATACACTAGAATACTGTATTCTTTCTGACTGAAGCTTAAACCTCTTTATGCCCTTATCATTTATCTTTCCAAACTTGGTATATAGTAATGGTTGCTAGAATGTGCTGACTAATAACAATACCTAATGGATACACTATGCATGTCAGTAGTTATATGCTTGAAATGATTTCCATCTACAGTATCTTCTTCTTCTGGAATATGAATAGTATCTGCTTTATTTTTTTCCCTGACAAACTATATTTCACACTATTTCCTGAAAAACTCAAGTCCACTCATTCCTATGAGTCCATATGAATTTTCAAATCTTCAAATTCAATTTTTCATTGCTCAGTAAAATCTGAGTTTTACATAATGGCTCTAAAATTATTTTTAGGATGAATATGAATCTTGGAATAAGTATAGCAAGCCAAGGCCCACTTGTCTTGTAGTTCAAAGATCTCTTTGAGACCATTTATTTGGTGCAAAGTCAGGAACCTCTCAACATAATGACTGTTGACTCAATGAGTTTGAAAAAAGCTTTTATCAGTTCCAAGAATATAATTAAATAAACAGAGCAGAATTCTGAATCTGACTAGATAGTTTCCAGGAAGAAATTCCTGACTGATAGAAACCTGATTTTCCTAGGATGGTGTAAATAATGTTTCACAAAGTCTCAAAAGAGTTTCTGTCACTCAATTTCTAAAATAGGAATTAATTTAAAATATTCTGAAAAGGGGAATCCTTCTTCAAAGTGTTGCAGGGCACTAGGGTGCCCTGCTCCTTTAAAGAGCTGAAACTGCTAGGGGAAGAGCCCTAGCAGTGAGTTGGAAGCCCCGGCTTCTGGTTACCAAGGCAGCCAGAATGAGCTAGTGGCCTACACTTGCTAGTGGTCAGCTGACCTGGAAGGGCAGGGCCTAGCTCATATATAAACCCCAGGGCTGAGGCCAGTAGGGCAATTTCGTGGTGGCAGCCAAGGGAGAAGGAGCTCTCCCGGAGCAAGCAAAAGGCCTGACTGCAAGTACAGCTTCTGATACTGTTGAAGGACGGAGTACCCCTCATATGGCTTGAATGATATTATAACCGGGCAGCTTGAATTTATGTTATAGCCCAGGGGCTTGTGTTTGGTTTGCTGTTGTATAAGACCGGTGCTTTGGATGGGGCTATTAGGGGAGGGAGAAGGCCTCATTGGGGGCCCACGTCAGCGTGGAGACCCCAGCACCAGTGAGGCGCAGAGTGAGACAGGGCTGTGGAAAGCCCAGGGAGGACAAGGGGACCAAATTACAATAAGGCCTAGACCAGACAATGTTGGTACCATCTGCGAGGCTTGGGGAATGGTAAAGGGATGGTTGAAGCCATGCATAGCCCATAAGGCTAGGGTGCCCTGAAGCAGCCATCGTGACATCTGTTTTGAAATGGGATGCACCAGGGGTCCGGGAACCCACAGGGTCCAGGGAACCAATCAAAGCTGTGTTGGAGAGGACTTAAAGGCAGCCTCCCTATTAATCATTCCATCAAAGACATGGCATGCAAGAACAGAGAGTGCCCATTGGGCCAACTTGGCATGGTAAAAGAGTCTTGGGGAGATTACAGCCATCCTTAAGGACCCCAGCCCATGACACAAAGTAAAATTCCCTTTACAGAGTAGACGAGATATTTGGTGTCTGGCAACCAAGGACCCATAGCTTGGCACATGAATTGTTTGTAGTTAATCAAAACTAACAGTAAAATTGAATGTGCATTCTGCTGAGTTCCACTTTTAAACAGGGGAGAGATCCAAAGCTGATATAAACTGATGCAACTCTAGTAAAGTCAATGGATCTATACTGATTAATGTGAATGATGATCTTTCCCAAACTAAAAGAAGCGAGCAGGTAGTGTGGTCTGGGATCATTCTGAGCTGGCAGATGATCCCATATATGCTATCTGCCTGCACTGCTGAGCCCAAACCAGCTGAGGCAAGGGAGCAAACACATGAGCATCATGGGGATGCTAATGCATCTCCACAGGCAACACCCCCTTGCCTTTGCTCCTGCTCCGCCTGGCACCAGCAGGAGCATGCAAAAAGGGAAGTCCCACTCTTACTCCAAAGCCCCTGTCCCCCCAAAGCAGAGGCAGGCCAAACTGGACCAGTGGGGGAAGATGGACAGAAAGCGGGGTGCATTGAAAGAGCAAGCAAGATCACTCAGAGCATTGTGAAAATGCTTGCTGTGGATGGCCAGCCCTTCTCCTTAGTTGAGGGGCCAGGGTTCAGGTGGTTCATGGCACACAGGGCTCCATTATACCAAGTATCCCATGCACCACCTTCGGCAGGATGGTGGTGCCCTCTCTGTATGAGGCATGCTGAGAGTACTTGAGGGTGGAGCTGTGCAAGGCAGGTCCTCAGATGGCCTTACATTTCACGTTGGACATCTGGAGCAGCCAGGGTGGAGATTGTTAGAACCCTGACTCCATGCAGCACCCAACAACTAGGGACATGATGATACAATTGCACATGGGTCCTGTTACTCATTAGCCAGAGCAAGCAGGGAGCAAACACCACCACACATTGCTCGCAACAGCTGTATTCAGAATGGAGACAGCTTCAGGTGAGGTCCCTCACAGACACTCAGTCTATGAACACTGGGAGCAGGCCTGAACAATAGTTTTTGCCCACATTTATACCCTTCGATTTACACTCATTAACATTCACTTCACTCACACTCCTCCTATGTTCCACCTATTTCTCCTCCCGTCGCAAGCTCTGCCTCTGTTTACTGGTTGCTTCATTAGCATGGAATTGCCTATGCATTTTACTCATTTATGTGTCTTTTTGCTCTGAGTGCATGCCTAAGACCTTGACTCCTTTTTTTTGGTCAATGGGCAGACTTTGACCAAAAACTGGAAGCTTCTGGAGGCTTCTTCACCGATCACCATTCCCCTTTTTGCATATGTTCATCTCAGATTCTGTTACCAATTGTGTGTTATTTTCCACATTCCAGTCTGTTTTTCTGTCTCAGGCTGTACCACCCTCACCTTTTTTAGGCTCCTGTATCTTATCATATTCCTTGCTTTAGCTGGTTCACAACACACAGATTTAATTGCTGCAGAAAAATGGTTAATACAATTAAGATGGTTACTTAGCATAAGCAAATGGCTGGCTTAACTATCATTCTGCCCTGTGGTTAGCAGATTTTGTTAAGCCATAGGTTAAAGCCTTTGTATTCAGCTGCAGATCCAGTGGTCCCCAAGATCATGCATACCTCTCTCTCACAGGGCACTGCTGCAACCAGTCAGGCTGTTGGTGGGCTCTTCTTCAAGCTGAGGTGGTGGATGAGTCCTGCATAGCAACAGAGGTCGCGGGGGCCGTGAACCACTTGGTGCAGGGGTAGTGTATTGCGCAGTGCAAGCTCACCCATGGGTTCATGGTCACTGACAATAAGGCCAATATGGTCAAGGCGGTCCATGATGCCAACTTTGTAGTACATGAGTTCTACCTCCTAGTCAGGGCTGCCAGTGATGGTGCCAGCATCACCAGCAAGCTCATTTCAAAATGCACGAAGGTGGCAAGCTACTTCCACCGGAGCACAAAGGGGCCAAGATGCTGTGAGGCAAACAATCAGAGTTGAACATCCTGCAGCACAAAATCATGCAGGATGTGGAGACTCAGTGGAACTCCACATACTTGATGCTCAAGAGGCTGGTGGAGCAACAGAAGACCATTCATGAAATAGCTTTGCTTGAGGAGACTGGGATCAGCGGTCCCCTTAACAGAGCTGAATGGGATACCATTTCTCAGATCTTGGTGGTCCTCAAGTCCTTCCTCAAGGCCACTGAGACCCTCAGCACTTGCAATGCCCTCCTTAGCCAGGCGTTCTCCATAGTGAGGGAACTTAAGAGCCAAATAGAGAGCTTCCAGGGGATTAATATTCCTGGCTGGGCAAGCCGCTGCCACCAGATATGCAGGCACTGGTGAGGTGGCTACAGAAGGCACAGCTGCACAGAAGCAATAAGCTAATGAGTAGTAGCACTGTAAAAAACAATTGTTCAGGAATGGTACTGCTCAGTAATCCAGGTTACTTTGCAGACATTTAGTACTTGCATAACCATGTAGACATGACCACTGAGCATTTTAGACTTACACTTCATAAGCCCAAACTGTTTGAAAAAAGGCTGCCAGTGATGTAAGAGTGGAGAATTCATTTTGGGAGAATGAAAATGCTGACTTGTGAGGCTTAAGAAAATTGAAAGACAGGTTGTTTTCTTTTTACCTCTGGTGTATAAATTATATCACTTTCTATTTTTCTGATACATGTAGCCCAAAGTGCACCTGGAAGACAAAAGTGGTAACTCAAGCACTAGGCTTCAGCAGTGAAATAAACAAATTGTTTTTTTGTTTGTAATGATGGTGAGATTTCCATCCTGCAAAGTAGGACTGCACTTGACAAATAGACAACTATAGAAGTGAATCAAATATCTTTGTTTCAGAAAGTTCTGTCTGTCACAGCTGTCCCTCTGCTACACACATCATCCATCATGTTAATTGTTTTCTTAAAAAGGGAGGATAGATCCTCTAGAGAATAACGTAATTTCCCCCTTTCTCCTACATCTTTCAACTCTTTTTCCTTTTACTTCATCCTCTGGGTTCAGATCCTGTGTGGAATGTATTAGTATTAAATATCAGTGAGACAATTATTGGCCCAGCTTAGATAAACATGCTCCAAGTTTTGGGATCTAAACATCTAAACACCTCTACTAATTGCTTACAGATAGAGTGGTGGCACATACAAATAGCATCCTTATTGCCTAACACCCAGGCTCAATTAAAATACTTCCATGTTCTTAACTGGAAACTAATATATAATATATATATATTATATATATATAATATAAATAATATATATTTTATTTGAAATCATTAAGTACTCAAAAAAAGTAAAATAATTTCATGGTACTAGAGTGCCAAGGGTTATTATAAACATATATATAGCTTGATTCTCATTTTCACCATCTCTATACATAGGGGTGGTGAGAGGTAAAGTAAAGTAAGGAATACTTTAAACTACCTTTTTCCTGGTTCCATTCAGATGCATGCCTAATCCAATGTGGAATTTAAAACAGCTTCCCTACTTTGGACTTAATTTCCCCTGGGAAGCACTTAATGACTTAACAGATATAGCCAGTTGTATGTGCCTCCAGTATACCCTAGGTGGGAGTGAAGCTTATATAGATCCCTTAGGCCAGCTCTTTGTAGTTTGGGAAAGCCATTGAAAAAAGTATTCTCTGCAGACTATTTCCAAAACATTTAAAAGTTTGCTATGCTACCATAATGCCTTAAAGGTAGCCCAGTGTTACTGAGAATCAAGCCAATAGGTGATGTTCCCTGCCTTGAAGAATATGCTGAACTAGAAAAGAAGCAGGTATATATCATAAGAAATAGACTGAAAGTAATTTGACTATAAAGCTACTTGTCATGTGGTTAAGTACATTTAGCACATTCTGGTATTTTAAGACTTGGAATTTACAGAGGGAATAAAGAGGCCTCTTTGTTATATAACTGCCAAGTCAGTCCTATTTCCTACTGCTACCATATTCATGATAGTTTCAGAGAAAGAAAGGGGAGGGGGGATAGGCACAAGAAGGCAATAGCTTTTTTCAGGTTTTAGAAATATTAAAGAGAAATTTTCAAAAGTCAGTGCCAATAGCTTGCACATTTCTGCATCTGGCACTTGTAGATAATGCTCTGATGAGTGAAGCTGTGCAAGATTATTGTTATAAAGGTTTACATTGACTCACACATATGGTTGGTGCAGAGTCTGATGTCAAGTATGGCATTGGGTGAAGTTTCTCATTAAAAAAAAATAACTCTTTACTTTCTATTTTCCATTGTTCCATTAATAGGAAGTTATTTATAAAAGCTACTTATATTTAAAAAATCTGGATTTTTCTGTTAGCCTCAACTACCAATCAGCTCTGCCTGGAAAGACAGCTTAGGCAGAATTAAAAAAAACAACACTTAGAAGAGGTAGTAGTGGGATTTTTTAAAAGGGCTGAAGCAATTTATGTATCTAGTTTCTAATATCATTGATATGGGGGATAGGCGCTTAAGAAGAGGCAGGGTAGATCTGCACCTTATAGACTAAGTAAATAATAAATACATATATAGCACAAGCTTTCATGTGTTTGAGCTGACTTCATCAGATGCTGTGGAAGGACATGCACAGGGCAGTGTATAAAATGGAGAAGGGGGAGAGGAAATGGCACAAGGTGGCAGTGTTGGGGAAGGCAAACAAGTAAATAACACATAGGAACAAAAGGGTCACAGAAGTCAATTTATGTAATAGGATAAGAATCCATTGTCCCTGTTTAAACCATCCTTAACACAATCCGCTATGTGGATGATTTCTTGGGGATGGAGGTGGGGAACAGTTTCCCATTCAAATTGGTTTTTAATGGTTTACAGCCTAGGAACAGCTACCCTGAAGACAGCAATGGACTTTCCAGGAAGGTTAAAATGTTCAGTCACAGGCTTTTGTGACTTCCTGGAACTGATGTCAAATCAGCCACCTTTCACTTTTTCAGGTTGTAGTTGATGCATTTGTCCCATGTAGACAGAAGAGGGGAATTATAAACAGGTGATGATATATATGACATTCGTAGAGGTGTGGGTAAATGAACCTTGTATGTTATAATCCTTGTTCTGTAGTCCAGTGACCATGTGGTCTGTATTAATACAGCAGATATCTGGGTCCATTGCAAGGCCTGGTGTCTCATTAAGAATGCTTGAAAGATACTGTTTGAGGTTAGGGGCTGTAAGCCAGGACAGGTCTGGTTAGATACTTGTGATATTTTTGGCAGCTAGAGTCAGATTCTAATAGACTTGAAAGGCACTTCCACTTACATGTTGTAGCACCTAACATTTAAGGACCTTACATCAATGGGGTGATCCTAATAGATCATTGGTTACTGGGTTAGCATAGGGTGAATGGGAATACATAAGTATATCTCAAGTCTGTTTCAAATCACTTAACTGGAATCCAAATAGGAATTATTTTCCAACTTTTAAAAGTCCTTTCTTTGCATAAAAAGGATATCCCTTTATAGGAAAATAAGTTATCCCTTCATAATCTGTACACAGTTTGCATCTCCCTCTGGTAGGAGGGGGACCTGCATTTACTTTACATTCAAGTAAATTCAGACCCCCCTCACACAGACTTCACATAATCAGCCCTCCAAAATTGGCACGTGTCTCTTAAGTAAGGAAGCTGTTTTTCCTTATTGGAATAGAAGCATGAAGAAATAGAAGAAGGTAGACACTGTGCTCAAATCATTGCCAAAAATAGCTACATCTTCCCTGTGGACTGACAGGCAGAAAGAGCAGAGTCCAGTCACTAAGGAATTTTCAGTAGATGTTAGCTGAGCTCTGTAGCTTGTACCTGAAGAATAATTGAATAGGTTCAGGTCATGTGAGCTGCTGCACGAAGTCTGTAGTATCTTTATGAGACTTGTGGTGTGGAAACAACATTTTATTATTACTAAGTACTTAATTAAATAACTATTTACAAAAAAGAAGAAACAGACTTCTTACTGCCCTTGTTGCTGTTCTGCCAAACTAAACTAGGAAGTTTATGATGTCTCACCCAGCTGTTGTACTGAGTGGTTGACAAATTCAAGACAAACTTCCAATAATTATAATTTTCCATGTATATAATCTATCAAATATATAATTTTTCTATATATAGAATCTAATTATTGAGTGTTGTCTTATAACCACGGTTATCTTATATTCAAGTAAATATGGTACACATAATTTTCCTATCTAAAATATGCTTCTTAGTCAAATATACCTGCAAAGATGCAGGACTCTTATGAACACTCCTCTTCTCTAACATGCCCCCTTTCTCATGAACACATTTACATTTCATGTTTACACATTGTTATATCCAAAGCACCTGTAGGCACTGCCTAACACTTCATGTCCCATGCATGAAATCTGTTCTATCGGGTCTAGGCTATTAGTGAGCATGCTGTTTATAGCAAGCAAATAAATCTCAGATAAGGTATGCCAGTACTTCAGGCAAACACTGTAACACAGCTTAAATTCATCACTGTATACTGGGGAGGGATAAATGTGAATTTGCATGTTTCTTATTTTAGAACAAGCCAGAAACTATGATTTATGGGTTGTCTTCATTTCTGTTTGGCTGCCAAGTGGCCCATCAGCCCACACATTCCCTTTAGGAAAGACCTCAGCATGCTCCCTTCAAGCACAGCTACATGAGCAATGTAGAAACAGCTATGCTGATTCTGTGGTTGTACAAAACTATTTTATATCAGGGACTTCCCTGGATGAGTTGGGGGGAAGTTTATAGATACTTTCTGCTGATGCATTTGGTATAAAATGGCTGTGGGACAACCAGCCAAAAGGTGCTAAAGACATGTTCTGTAATAGAAATCCTTCACACTTTTCTACCCTAATTGACAAACAGGTACTTGTAATATTTGTTGCCCTTATTTAAGTGTTATGGCCAAAAGTTAGAGATTTTTAGGGGCAACCAAATGGTTGATTTCTAGTAACAAACTGGCAGGGGAACATTACAGGCAACTTAGTTCCTTGAAAAAGAGGCCCAATAAATATTCACACTGGACATGTTACATGTGCTTTTTATGTGATATAGGCCTACTGTGCAGAAAAGTACCATACAGTAAGCCTTTCCCAGTCCACAGCCCTCCCAGGGGTGTGAAACAGTGTGTATACACATGCACCCCATTGGAACCAAATTTGCTCCCCCAGGGTGCTAGACTGGGCTGGCAGAGCTTGTCTCAGTGTGCAGCATGGGGCCAGGAGAGCTCTGTTGGCTGCAGTGGCAGCTTTCTTCTGGCCCCATTAACATCATGAGGGGTCTTAATGTGCACAGGGCCAGGAGACACCTGAAGCCAGTAGAGCTCTCCTGCCCTGTGCACATTGGGACACATGGCTGCCAGTAAGCCCTTTGCCCAGCAGGGCTTCCATGCCCAACATGGGGCTCACCAGGAGCTGTCCCACTCCTGGGGCAGCTGCCAGCAAGCACTGGGCTGGATGGGGATTCTTTGCCCAGAAGGGGGCTCATTGGAAGCTGCCCCAGGAGTGGGACAGCTCTTAGCAAGCTCCCTGTTGGGTAGGGAATCCCTGCCTGACAGCACCTGCCCCACAAACAAGCCTCCACCTGAGCAGGGAAGTAGAGAGCTTCCCAGTTCCAGTACTGCTCAGCTCCTCAGAGCCAGGAGCTGCCCAGTGCTGGAACAGGGTGGGGCAGAGATCAACTCAATCTCAGTGCTGATTGGTCCCCAGCTCCTGGGAGCTGAGCAGTGCCAGGACCAAGGACAGAGAACTCCCCCATCCTCTGTGGCCCCCTACTAGTGTAGCTGACCAGAAGCAAATTTGTTCCCAATCAGCATCTACACAAGTGCTACTGTGCACTAACTACTGCATAGTTACACAGTAGCTGTAATTATAGGTACTAATTAACTGCACAGTTAACTAATTGACTGTGCAGTAAGTGCAATGCATGTATAGATAGTAATGCTTTACTGTACAGTAGTTTAGTTTACTGTACAGTAGAGTGTCTCATGTAGATATGCCCACTGAAATGTAGAGCAAATACAAGTTTATGAAAAGCCTTAACACTTATTTGCCTGTGGATGTATTATGAATTAAAAGGAGTATCAAAGAATGATCCATCCAATTTGCCTAAGAGTGAATTGTGATCCACAAAACATTGCCTAAGAGTGAATTATGTCTTCTACAGGAATGCTCTCATTAAAACAGAATTATCACAACCCCCCACAACAGCCATGTTACAGATTTTGTTACAGGTTCAGAGTCACTATAATGCTTTTAGTTATTTTATGTTCATAGCTTTTACTGTTAAAGGTAAAGAAAATAACTTTATAACCATTTGGGTGTTCACTTTTACATTTCACAACACTTTCCTAGCTGGCCCTCTCAACAGTTATTGCAGTTGTATGTCCTTAATGCTGCTTGACCTCCTTAATTCTAATATAGGGCTAGTCCATGCAGATTATCTAAATTATTCTGATATTAACTAATGAAAGAAATCAGCACTCTTATATCTAGACAGAAACTACTCAACTCTCCTTCCTTGCCTGAAAAGTAGATTGTTGTTTCTACCTTGTTTCTCTCCCACAGCTAGTTCTATTTCTAGCAGTTGCATATTATTTTAACAGGAAGAAACATTTAAAAGTCATTTTGGCTACTCATGTTTTTGAAGCTTTCTGGAGATTCTGCCCAGGGTCATTTTACCAAGTGTCACAAACTATGCAGTTTGACACTGCTCCAGGTCTATATGGTGTGATGTCACATTACAGAAGAGAACAGTACTTTTATTTAACTCCCATCTCATTCATTCTACCAGTCCTATGAGATATTGCTAATATCTTAGTTTCTGAAGTGGCTTTACAGGAAGCTGTCTTCATAATCCCATTGTGAAGTGTTTGACAGAAACCACAGAAATAACAGACAAGTAGGGTTGGAAAGAACCTCCATAGGTCATCTAGTCCAACTCCCTGCCTGAGGTATAATCATCTGTGTCCAAACCATCCTATACAAATCCATAATCTAACCTGTTAGTAAAACTGCTGTTAACCCTGACGCAAGACATAACACCTGCTTAACCTACCACAGGTAAAGCGTTGGGAAGGAGGCACAGCAGTGAATGTCTTGCTTCGTAGGACAGGCACAGCCCCCCAGCCCACAGCCCTCCAGGGGTGCAAAGCAGCAAGAAGCATGCCCCCCGCACCCATTGACAGTTCCCTCTGCTTTGCTCCCTGCTGCAGCCCTGGTAGTGGCTGAGGGGCTGCATTGCACACACCCCTCCGCATGCCCCTGCTGCTCTCAGCGCTACTCTAGCGCAGGCTGGGTGAGTGGAAACCAGCAGAGCCCCAGGCGGGTTGGGGCACAGTGAAGCTGGGCTGCACAGGCAGCCTGTGCTGCTACAGGCAGCTGGTGTCACCCCTGGGGCTCTGCTTGTTCACACTCACCTAGCCCATGCTGGAGTGGCCCCAGGAGCAGATGACACCAGCTGCCTGCACCATGATATGATGCAGTCCAGCGACTGCAGACCACTGGTGTCTGCCACTCCTGGGGCCGCTGCAGCCCAGGAAGGGGTAAGTGGGGACCAGCATAGCCCCAAAGAGGTTGGAACATGGTGCAGCCCAGATGCTACAGGCAGCTGGAGTCAGCTGCTCCTAGGGCTGCTGCAGCCAGGGCTGTGGTGAGTGCCACTCTGTTCCCTCTGGTTTGCTGCCTTGTGCAGCCCTGGGAGCAGCACCCTAACCCCTTCCCTAGTCCTAGCCTCCCTTCCTCCCTCTCTCCCTCACCACCATGGGAACCTATTTGTTACACTCTAAAGTGGGTTCACTTTATGTGCCCTTGTCCAGGAACAGATGTACCACATAAATCAAGGGAAACCTGTACTATATACTTTACATGGCTGTGGAAGCTGAGGTACAAACAGATCAAATGAATTTAGCAGAGGCAGGCTTTGAATTGAGGATTTTCTAAACTTGTTCTCATTCTCTCAAGTTGCCACATGCTTTGTTTGATAATAGTTTGGAAGATTGATACACTCACAATGTGAAAAGAAGCTTTCTATAAAACAGGGATATCAACCATATGACCTGTGGACCAGATGCAGCCTGTGGAGCTGTATGATCAGGCCTTTGGGTTCCTGGACAAAGCCACTGTGCTGGCTCTAACTCTATGCGCTGCATGCATTGCATGAGTTGGACCTATCACCTTGTGCGCTGCAGCCATCACAAAGAGTCAATGCAAGGCACCACCTGCAGCCTATGCCCTGGACCAGGGGCTGGCATGTGCTGCATGTGGCATGTGGGTTGTACCCAGCAACACAGGGACTCCGCAGAGGTTGGTCTCAGTCCAGCTCATGCACTGGCTCAGCAATACTTATCCAATCTGTTGGGCCCAATGAGTTTGATACCCTGCTGTAGAGCTTGTCTTTCCATTGAAAACAGTTCAGAAGACTTAACGCCCCTTTCCACTAATCTAGTTACAGCTGTCATGGCTGTGCACACCAGCTAAGCTGCACCAATGTACTATCACTGGAATCCTTGTAAATGGCTGCCTGGAGCTGGGTGTCCATTTCTAGCATCATGATAAATAAGCTTGTTCTGACCTCTTCCCAGATTTTTGATGCTATCAGCCCCTGCATTTCCCTTCCTTTTCTTCATTTTCCAGCAAGTTCTTAGCAAGTTTTCAAAGAGAAAATAAATAAGTTCTGATGTGACCTCTCTTCATTCCTCTTCTGGATTTATCCATCCCAGTGTGCAGTAACAAGCCTTTTGCCCTTTCTTTCAAGGCTTGTAATAAGGCCTCCCAGCTTACACACTCTTGATATCTATCATGCTTGATCCATTACACCAGTTTTGAATGCCCATTTGCTTTGATTTTCCTATACATTTCTACGTGATTTCTTTCATGCTGACCCTTATGGATGGTATCATTTCCAAGAACTAATCAAAAAATCTAATACTGTTTGCTACAATATAGATACTGAATAATAATAACAGGATATACATTTCTGACTTAAAATGCCCTATGGACACAGATCTTAGCTAACATTGGGCCCCAGACCAAGGAGAATTTCTCTATTATTTTTCTGCAGTCAAACACAAAATTAAGAGCTGGCATTTTCTAAGAGGTGCCTTGAGTCTATCAAAGGGTGTCTCGTGTCTAAAAAGATTGATAACTACTGCACTGGAGAGCAAAATTATTAATTTGATAGCAAAATTTATCTACAGCTATTAATGTTCTGGAATCCTAAGGGCATTGCAAGTGCAATGTTTACTTGTGTTGATATTACATTTAAAATAATAAAGTCTGTCTGGCATCAGATGTACTGGAGAATTCAAAAGATGCTAGGCCAAAATCATCTGCCAATTCTAACATTTCTTTTTTGTTCATGTTGTATGAAATAGGAAAGGAATCATTCACTTGCTTTATGTCTAATTTCCTGGAACAGTGCTGTGTCATGTAAAGAGAATGTAGGATTCTCTCAACTGAGAGAATGTATTCAAAAAATAGTTTTGATATTTTCTATATAGGTCTGGAAAATAGATTCAACATATCCATGCAAGTACATATATTCTGTCTTATGAAACTGGAAGCTGGACCTGATTTCTAATGATAAGGAAACTCGTCTTCAAAACCTATTGTTTTATTTTGGCTCCCAGACATGTGAAGTTCAATGTCCAAAATTTCTTTCCAGTACAATCCTAGGATACATAGGACATTTTGTTTTGTAAACTCATGGTCACAAAGGCATAAATCATGCATTTTGACATCTCAAGGCCTCTGCAAAAAATAAAAATACTTAAAGCTGGAGCACTGCTTGCAAGATTGTGGATTTGTACATTTATAATTTTCCATTCATAAGGCTTCTTTGTAATATGTCATGAGCATATGCTGTAATGAATGTTAGACCTGGCCAGAAATGAGATTCCCCATTCCATAGGAAAGTATGGAGTTTTTTTTTCAAGATATTCCAAAACAGACTGAAAAATGAAATTCTGAAATTTTGCATGGAACAGGGGTTCAATTCCCTGTTACAATTCCCTCCCCTATAACAAACAAAGGATATCCTAACAGCCCCGTCCAGACTTGACAGGTGTCGTTTTGCTCTGTCTCCCAAATACCACTGGCTCTTTGAGCAGTGCCTCAGTCTCTGCCATCTCACTCTCACTCCAGTTCTTTAACTTTAGGCTCTTCTGGGACTCATTTGACTGCCCCACTGGGCCAGCTCACCCCAGCTCTTCAATACCTATGTACCTCTCCCTCCTGACTGCAGCACCTGCCTTCTATTATCTCCTCAGGGGGCCAACCCCTGGATAGCAACTCATCCAATCAGAAGTTTGGAATAAATTCTCCAATCACCCTGCACCACATATGTGGTCCAGTCAGAAGTTTGGGTTGAATGGGCCAATGGCACTGAACCTCCTTTGTTGCAACAGGTTGAAGCATAAGCCTAACTAAACACAGACCAGGCTATAAGTCAGTGTGATCTAACTCTGTTACATCTACATCACAGAAGGCCTGAAAGCCTTGGGTATATGTAACATGGTCCCTACCCCATTACTGAAGGGGAAAGGGAGCCCAGGGACAGCTGGCCTTTTCCAACAAATAAGATAAATGTGGGCAAAGAGCCCTGGAACAAAATGGCTGCCTATCCCAAGTGTGAGCAGTAGAGGCAAAAGTGGGGGTAGGGGCAGGTGACCCAGGAAGAAATGTATAAGCTCTAGGCCTGAGCCAGGGGAGGCAGTCTGGCCACATTATTTGCAGAGGGCAGAGCTCCAGGAAATAGACTGATTGGTTAGCCCAGAGAAAGGAGTCTGAGCTTCAGGGGAGGTGTAATAAACTCTGCACCCCAAGCCAGGAACAGATATGTACCTCAGGCATTTTAGGTCGGGGCTTTTGCAGGGCAAGATTAATCCTGGGAGGGAAAACCTTGGTTTTGGAGTGGATGCTCATGTTTTGGTTTTCTTTTATAATGAAGAACCAAGTTGTGGTTTTAGGGGTGGAGGAGGCCACTGAGAAGGGTGCCCAAGGGCACCCCAGATCCTATATGTTGGTGTTGTCAGAAGGATCTTGGTATCAGACAGCAAAGAATTTGGGTGCAGGCCCAGAGCCCTTGAGGGGCAAGGTGCAGCAGAGACTGGGGGCACAAGTCCAGGGCCTCCATAGGGTGAAACCAAATGCTGTGGAGCCCAGATGCCATGAAGGCCTAAGGATGGATCAGGGGACCCAGAACCACAAGAACATGGATGGAGCTGGACTTTGGGAGCTTGTGGTCCTGTGACAGCAGACCCTAGCCTGAGGAGCTAAGTCAAACTAAAGTAAGACAAGGCCAGTGGGCCTCAGCCCAGAAAAGGACGTGACGCTCAAAACCCCTTTCACCCCACTAGGGGCAGCCTCTTTCTCAAGTTGTAACATCCAGACATGGCAGGAAAAATAAGACGGTGGGACCAGCAGAGGCCAAAGGGATAACAAGGTGGAAGTTTGGGCAGAGGTCAAATTGGGGCAGAGCTTTACTGCTCCAGCACCAACCACATTACAATATAATAAAACAAATGCAGGGCTTCGAGTCACACAGGACTTATCTAGACTGAGGAAATAAACAAAGTGCTATTATGTGTTTCTAAGTATCTCCTGTATGGAAAGAAAGCCATAATAAAGCTCTAATAACTGCTCATGATCAACTCTAGAAGACATGATAATTGTCTATAACCAATTAATAGGTTTGTAGGTCTTGTTTGTCTATAATGAGCTAAAGTGGAGAGATTCTGCTCTGTCATAGCTTTTGCTCCATGGCTAGCTGTATTGATATAAAATCTGCTCAAGTCTTGGAACAATTCAGAGAAAAGGCATGGTTAGCAGGTGTCCAATCATGTTGATCCACTGGCAGTAACACATATTCCAATTTCATAATAGGCTGTATGTAACCAAGAGTATTGGAGGTTGTAGTTGTACTATCATGTGTTTTAACTGGTTGTAGTTGTACTATAGTGTTTTTCTAAGTATCTCCTGTAAGGGAAGAAAGCCATAATAAAACTATAATAACTGCTCATTATCAACTCTAGAAGACATGATGATTGTGTGCAACCAGTTAATAAGTTATCTACTATGCAGACCTCAGATTAACCTACTCAGCCATCCCCAGATTTATCAATGATGCCCATATTTAGTGATAGACTATCCTCTTCATATTGAAGGACTGCTGCTGCTGACATTTGTCAAAAATGGACTATATATTCCCTAGGTTATAAGTACCTATGGCTTGTCAGTTAGCTTTCTTTGTGTCTCTTTACATTACTTGGCAGCAACTGAATCCCTACTGTTTGGGAACGTATTTTTCAAGGCTGAAAGAAATTAAGAGCATTTTAAAAGATCTAAGTTACCACTTCAAATCCCCTTGAGTTGCAGCTATTAACAAAAGACTTCATGTTAATGGTGTATGAATAAAACATAAAGCGAACAGCCAAATCAAAGCAGAATGCAGAGCTTTAATTAAAGAATAAAGATATGTGAATTGATAGAAACACTTGTCCAGTGTTTTTTTCAGAATTAATTCTGAAAATCACCACTGCAAAATCTTTCTTGCACACTGAATATTCTTCCTTCAAACAGCTTTTTAGAAACTATGTTGTATCTTGCCAGATTGCAAGTGCACATTATTTCTGATGCATGCATAATCCATAATACAAGGTTTTACACACCCTAATTTTTCTCTGAACCTACATCCTCTTTGAGGCTTATCATAGGAAATCCAGTCAGCATGTTTGCACAGTCCTGAGCAGACTGTTGATTATGTTGACTGTGTGCTAATCTCTTAGCTGCGTTGGCATTTGTTGTATTTAGAAAGTGGTCTGAAATGACCACATTTTTTTAGCTAGTTAGCACCTCTGGTTGATCTCAGATTTTGGTTTAAATTGCCTCATCATGTCTTGTTTTGCCTCACAGCCAGGACTATATTTATTTTAATTTATCTGATCTATGAAATTGAGTGCTGTTATTTTTTCTGTAGGTTTAAAAGTCTTAACTGTTGACTTTTCCAATAATAATATTAGTAGGTAGGTATGTTAATGGTGGGCAGGAATCCCCCCCCAACAAAAACGTATTAAGAATAATGTGCATTATAATGTGCAGTTTATTAAACAAAATGTCCTGCCTGGCTGCTGACTGCACAGTCGTTACTGCACAGTAATTTAGTACTTGGATAAACAAATGCTAAATGACTATGCAGTAACCTGAGTTACTGCACAGTAGTGCTGATGAACAGATTTTTGTTATGCTACTGCACAGTAGCCCAAGACTACTAAGCAATAGTATTATGTCACAGTTGCTGCTACATGATGCCACAGTGCAGAAGTCTTGGGCTACTGTGTAGTCAATCATATGTAAATGCAACCAGGAAGTACCAGTCACACAGAATAAGATATCTCTGTAACAATGTGGTAACCTGGTCATAAAAATGAAGCATTAAGGAACACTGGCCACAGACGGAAGTGCAACTCCCCACTGCAATTGAGAACACTTGGCAGGAAGTGTTCTGAGTTACAATGATTCCCCAGACCAAACAGAACTTCTCTGTTGGTCCTTCACTGGGGAGAAGAAGCTAGCTGCTGGCTGGGAACCTACAGCTGGTTCTCCTAGCAATGGCCTGTCCTCTATCCCATTTTATCCCTGTTTCAGAATGGGAGGGGGGAAAGGAGGAGCGAGAGCTCATTCTAGGCGTTCCCCAGTCAGTACTGGGTGGGGGGGTGAATTTGGGCCCCCTCATTTTGGGGGACTCCACTTTCCAGCAGGGACTGAGAAAAACAAACAAACCAAACTCCCTCCACTCCCTTTTCACCCTCCCATTCTGAAAACAGTTTGAGGCTGGGAGATGACACACAGACAAGTTACAGAAGATGCATTTTCATCTGAACCTTCCTGCAAGTAGAGTTCAAATTTTTGCTTGATTGGTCATATTTTAAGCAGTCCTGCAGCTGTGCACTTGTGATTTGTCATGGCTATAAACTGCTTTCTGGAGCTGAATTGGGGAAAAATTATCACTTCTGTCTGCACCCATTTATGCAAATCCCACATGAGGTCAAAGCAGGACATACTTTTTATCTGACCTGCAGGCAGGGACCACTGTCAAATTTCTTCCACAACATTTTTTCCACCTATTTAAATTGGTCTAATAAAAGATATCAGCTTCACCCAAAGAACCTTGTCTTGCACTAATTTCAAATGTTGTGGCATTTTGAAGGAATATTTAGGAAGAGTCCAGTAAATAACGAGGAAAAAAAGCAAGTTTCAAAGTGGGCCAGCCTAGAAGGTAGGGTGTCTGCTTTTGTTGTCTAGAGAGAAGCAATTCCCACAGGCCTAACAACAAACATCTGTCGAGACGAAGTGTAAGGATCACTGAGATTTCTCTGAAACAAAAAAAAAGAAAAGGTGTGGGTTTTTCATTCACTAGGTATCTGGAAAGGCTGGCCATATGTCTGTGAGCTATGGAAGAACTTGGAGGTCAGCTGCCTTTAGGTGTTTTTTACTTTCCTGTTGAAGTGTTCAAATTGTGTGAGGCCCTGATAAATAAGAGAGAAAGTTGACTCCAGGCCTCTGAAAGCAAAATTGAAGGTTTTAGAAATGACCTAAAAGTCAGAGGGTTTTAGAATTGAAGCCACTTTTGATCTGTTAACCATCTGTTGATTATTTTATTAAACAATATGCTACTGAATTTGTCCTAAAGCATGCCTTCTGTAAGATTTTTATGGAGCATCTACTAATTGGCAGCTGAACTGACACTTTTAAAAGTAGTTTTAAATTATAATCCATTGTCACATAAATCAGTCTTGGAAAATAATTGAGGGTTTACATTTTAAGTATAGAATGCAGGTTATAAAAAGCTATATTATTTGTCACATGCATGATTGCTCAGAACTATGGATAAAAGTGTGTGAGAGTGTAGGAACACAGACTTAATTCTGCTCTAAAGAATAAGTACACCAATAAAAGTGGAATACATCCAGCATAAAATTGGGATAAGCAACAGAGAAATCAGATTGCATGTTTGACAATTTGCGTGTACTGTGATAGGCAGGCATGCTTAATGTTTGACTGGCACTTTTTTAGCATATTAGTCACAAATATAAACTTCTTGGTGAAAAGGAAATAAAATCAAATGTACCACATTAGTGAAGTCTGTAATTTTAATTGAATACATTCCTTGGAATTTATTTATGTAGCAATATTGTCTAAAATGAAATTGAAGAATATAATTCTTATTTTATAAATGTCTTAAGGAGTTGAGCAAATTTTATTATTGAGCTTTAAGCATACACATGCTGTTAAAAGTGACTAAAACATAGCATTTGGAAGTTTTATCTTTACAGTCTTTTCATAGCTACCATACACAATTGGTGCCCTAAAGAAATAAATTTCTGTTTTTCTCTGCTGTGACTGAAAGCTCCACGTGAAATTTCAAAGTCAAACTGAATCTTCTTATTCATCTTCATGTGACTAGCAAAACTCAAAAGACAAAATTGGGGAAGTCACATAGAGCACTTTTACACATTCTATGGGGGTGGGCACTTTAGTTAATTAGAGAAGCTCTCAGAGACACTCTGATTAAAGCACCACAGTGTCTTATGTGCAGCCAGCACATCTGGATGGCTCCAGCAGTGGGTGGTGGCAACCTGGAGCTTGCATCCCCACTTGATCTGGTAGGCACTCTCCTCTGTTTCCAGGTTGGCCCTGCAGAGGCAAGAGACAGAAGCCTTTTATGAGAGGTTACATTTCAGAGATAGGATGCTGTCCACCAGGGACCATGCGCTGCTCGGCCTCAGATCAAGGGTCATCAGTGCATGGGTGCCCAGGGACCAAGGTAAACCAGCCAGGCAGCCCCAGGACCAGGCAGCTGCCAGCCAAGCCACCCATCCCTGAATGCTCCCCTGGAGCTGGCAAATTGCTGGGTGCTGGCCACAAGCAGCCTGCCTCCCCTGCCTCCTTCCCAGGGTGGGAGAGGCCAGGTTGCTAGCAGTACTTGTTGCCATGGCTCCAGATCTGCGCCCCCACCTCTGTAGGACAACAATTCTGCTGTGCTACCACCCAGCTCACACCTCCCAAGATTGGGGAGCACAGGACTCCTGGACAACTGGGGTGAAGGAATGGCCTCACTCCTGCCCTTCTCTCTCTGGGCCTCTCTGGGGAGTTGCCCTGGGACTGGAACTGCCACTGTGCCTTGATCATGTCCCTGCTGTGTGTGCCCTGGGAGGTATGCAATGAACTGTTTGTACAGGCAGAGGAGCGTCTGAGCCACTATACCCTACTGCTGCTGATCTTCCTGGTGCCCTGGGTACATTTACACACCTGGTTCAGGACCCTGAGCTATGATGGCACAGTGTGCAAGCCTAGGCTGTCACACAACCTTTGCCACCACCTGGAAGGCTGCCTGTGGCAGTGCTACACTCTCTGATGCCCACTGATGAGGAAGATATTATTGCTGCTGCATCCACACCTTCCTTGAGGTATGAGAGGCTTGTGCCTGCTCTCCTGCAGGGACATGAGCTGCTAAATAAAGTTCTGAACTGTGTCCCACCTCTCTGCATGCTGTGGAGGAGTCGGGGGGAATGTGACCTGGGGCCAAGGGAGTACAGGCATGCCAGGCAGGGAGCAGAGGCAGAGGAGGGCCCAGGGATAGAGACAGGGGTGGGAACTGTGAAGGCCCTCCCTCCAGTGTGGGACTTATCATGTATCTGGGGCTGGCAAAGCTTGTGGCTAGGTGTGGGCCTCCCTGTTTGCATGGGTGACCATCATCACTGGCACCTTTCCAGGGCCCCTGGGAAGGAGCTGGTGCTGCCATTGGCTAATGGTGACATTGTTAGTCACTCCTCATGGTGGGGTCTGGGGCTGAACTGAGAGTGAAGCAGCCACTGGCCAGGGCTCCCCAAGCTGCCAGTGGTTGCAGCAGCCAGGGAGAAGGATGGGGCAAGGTGCTGAAGGTCTGAGGGCCCCTCCTTTGGGGACATGTCATGAAAGGGTTCAGAGTGGGGCTGAGGCTCTGGCAAGCTGTACCTGCTGGTGAAAGTCACAGGGGTATAGCGTGAGTCCGTGGGTGCCAAAATTTGTGCATTTTGCAGCAGCAGTGGAAAGGGGACAAACCAGGCAGAAGCATCCTGTGACCTGTCCAGGGTGGGCACAGAAGGCATGAACTGGTCCCAGGGAATGCACAAGGTCCAGCAGGCTTCTGTCTAGTGTGCCCCAAGGCACAAAATGTCTGCAAGCTTTTACACCCTGAATCTAGGGGCTGCTAGAGAGCAGCCCAGCCCAGGAGCTGGAGAGGTGGCCAACCGGGAGCCTTGGGGCTGGGCTCAGGTCAGCCCCTTTGTGGCTGGGCAGATTCAGCACTAGACTTTGTGCTGGGTCCCATCTACATGTGCATTACTGGGCATTAACCAATCATGACAAAATTTGATACGTGCGCTTGTAATTATCTGTTAGCCATTTTTAGCATGTAGATGCACACCCAATACTGTGAAGTAAATTAGTCTAATATACAGTAATGCATTTAATATAGACGGGCCTCGATGCCGAAGCATGCAGCACATGTGTGGCCTTGGCTCCCCCTGACCATACCACACTGAAGTGACCAGCCTCCATCAGGTGAGGAATCACTACAGAGATAAGTGGGGTGAGTGAGGGGAGGGGTGAGTGAGAGGCTAGCTGTAGGGCATGTGTAAGGCTTTTCCCACCCTCCAGTCCCTATATACTGGTGCCGGGAGGGAGCTGTGCTCCAGAGCTGTGTGAACAGTCTGTGCAGACAGGCACACTCTTCTGGGATGTGCCAAAGTTTGTGTAGGAGCTCACACAGGAGAGTGCACAGGAAGAGCCTGAACTCTAGGTGTTGGCAGCCTCAGACAGACTTCAGGTGAGTGGAAGAAGAGGAGGCTTTAATCATGGTAAGGATTTGGTGTGTAACCAGGGACCCTGCCCCAGTGCTGCCTCCCACCCAGGGTTTCTCTGAGGCCTCCACCCAGATGGAGCCCTTGGCAGGGGGTCAGCAGCACCCTGGCCCCCTACCTGGCAGGGCATCTGGTACCTGGGGGGACAGGGGATCCAAAAGTCTCCTCTCCTGTCCCACAAGTGCCCAGCTTGAGGTCCTGGACGGGCAGGTCAGGGAACTCCAAGCAGAGTTTAAAAGGCTATGGGGGATCAGTGTTGCTGAGGATGAAATTGATGAGTACTTTCATTCACTGCAGTACTGCATACCTAGTAGGTGTGGTGGGCCAGTAGGGGGTGCTGCTGTGTTGAGCCACCCACCTCACTGCACCTGACCATGCCAGATTCTGAGTGGAGTGCCTCACATCCGGCTGGCCCCTTCCTGGAGCACACGCACAAGCCTGGGGGTAATGTCACCACCACCCAGAGTCTGGACTGAGCTTGGACCTGCATCCTCTGGGAAACACAGGCCTAGTAGTCCTTGAGAGTACTTGATCCACTACAAGAACTTGGGATGCATCCCTCAGTCTGAAGCACAGTGGTCTCCCTTAGTCAGCCGAAACAAGGGGACCCCAAGGTATAATCTAGACCCACTCCCAATAAGTATCCTATGCTAATAAAGAGGAGAATTTTATTGGTCACAAAGAGTAGGTTTGGAATAGATTACAGGGTAGAGCAATATCAGAAAAATCCCATAAAGAAAACTGTCATGGCTGAATAGCCTTTGATCATACATCTGAGTTACTGCAAGCTATATATCTAGTTAGATCTCAGGTATATTACAAGTACCATCCAGAGGAAGGTGGAGATTCTCTCTGGAGGTAAGCAGTTCTTTGAACATGAGTTTCAAGAGAGGGAGCAAGTTGCAGATGGTCCAGCTTCTTTGAGAGTTCTCCTCATGGGTTCTGCCCTACCTCCTGGGCAGTCCTTAACTTATATAGACCTTATGACCTTATTTACCTGATCTAATGAATGCAAGCAATTTTTGACTACCAGCCAACCAGTTTGAAATGCATCACTGGTTGCCAGGTACGCTGGCAGGGTCTCTAGCCCTCTCCCAGTCATGATGATATTGCTTAGAATAATCCGGAGTTTAAGCCCCCACCCAGGTGTGTGAAGCCAGTCATGTAGGCAGAGGGAGAAGGTTTTCTGCTCCTTCTGGAATGTATCCAGCTCAGGTTACAACTCAGGGTTACCTGAAGCCCATAGGGCCAGAGGTGTCTGCCCTCTACAGTGACCGTGGTAACCAAATTGTCAGATTAGGTGTCCGCCTGATAGCAGAGTTTGGGGAGAGAGAGATGGCATTCTTCCACAGTAAGAAGACAACAAAGGAGGGACCCGATGCAGATGGATGGAAAATAGTTACCTCCAAAGCCAGACATTGCACTGCCAGGATGACTTCCCCAGTGCAGCTGGGAAACAGATATGAGGCCCTGGTGTCACTGGGGGAGAGTGCAGCAGAGGAAGCCACATCCACATCCACTATCATGCAGACTGAGTTTCAACCAACAACAAAAAGACAACAAAAAGGCCTTCTTTAGGTACAAAAGGAGCAAAAAGAAGGCACATGGCAACATATGACCACTACAGGACAGATTAGAGCAATTGGTAACAGATAGGAGGGACAAAGCTGAGCTCCTAAATGCATTTTTCGCATCTGTATTCCTGAATGGATAAAGACATAGCTCCCAAAAGAGCTATAGACAGGCACAAGAGGGGCTCCAACCCACCAACAGCTAGTGCTGACCTAGTGAAGGGGCATTTGGAGGGGCTGGATGTGTCTAAGTCAGCAGGTCTGGATGATCTTCATCCAAGGGTGCTGAAGGAATTGCCCAGTGTCATAGCAGAACTACTGGCGAGGCTGCTTGAGCACTCATGGCACTCAGTGCAGGTCCCAGAGGCCTGGAAAAGGGCCAGTGTGGCCCCTATTTTCAAAAAGGAGAGAAAGGATGACCTGGATAACTATAGGCTGGTTAGCCTCATCTCTATCCTTGGAAAAACCTTTGATAAAATTATTAAAAATTACATTTGTGGGAGTCCAGGAGGAAAAATAATGCTGAAGGACAACCAACATGGCTTCATAGCAGGTAGATCCTGCCTAACTAATCTTGTATCCTTTTATGAACAGGTCACAATATGCTTAGATGCAGGAGTTGAGGTAAATGTCATCTACTTGGATTTTAAAAAGCTCTATGATACAGTGTTACGTCCCATTCTTATAAATAAATTAAGTGGTTGTGATGTAAATTACTACAAGGTCAGGTGAGTGAAAAATTGGCTTATGGGGCACACACAGAGGGTGGTAGTGGATGGGTGGTTTTCGACCTGGAAATATATGGGCAGTAGAGTTCCCCAAGGTTCAGTCTTTGGACCAGTGCTGTTCAATATCTTCATCAGTGACTTGGATGAGGGTGTGGAAAGCACTCTATCCAAATTTGCAAACAACACCAAATGATGGGGCAAAGTAAATACACTGAAGGGCAGGGAGCAGATTCAGACAGATTTGGACAGGTTGGGAACGTGGGCAGAGCAGAATAGGATTCAGTTTATCAAAGATAAGTGCAAAATGCTGCATCTAGGGAGAAATAATCACCACACACCTGCAGGATAGAAGGTGACTTTCTAAGCAGCATAGCAGCAAAAAGTGATTTTGGAGTCATAGTCAACTCTAAAATGAACACGAGTCATCAATTTGACAAAGTGATAAGTAAAGCCAACCACACTCTATCATGCATTAGAAGGTTCATCACAAACAGGTCTAAGGAGGTGATACTTCCCCTTTATGTGGCATTGGTAAGACCACAGCTGGAGTAATATGTCTAGTTCTGGGCTCTGCACTTCAAGAGGGTCATGGATAATCTTGAAATGATCCAGAAGAGACACTGAGGGACCCGAGTCTTTTCATCCTCTGCAAGAGAAAGTTGAGAGGGGATCTTGTGGCCATCTACAAGTTTATTGGGGGTGGGCCCTTTCTCATGGCCACACATCTCTCCCACATATTTCTCTCTTATGGTTGATAAAGAAACCAGATTCACAGAAACAGGGCACCTCAGCATCAGTGGAGAGATTCAAGTGCTTTCAAGGGTAATTCAGACAGCTTAGATGCTGAGGAAAAATGCATATAGCTAGATGGTAGGAAATACTGAGCACTGGGAGCACTCATGTATCTATTCCCTATTCCCTCCCTTCCATTGATCTTAGGCACCTTAAACTCAATAGGCACCTTTATCCACTCAGAATCAGCACACCATTTTATCTTTGGAAGAGGAAGAGTGGTAATGCTCATGTATTATATAAAAACTTAGTAGTTAGGAACACCAATACCAAAAGAGGAAGATTTGCATGTTAGGCCACCTTCAGACTAAGATTCAAACTCGTACCTTCCACTTACCAAGAGGTTATCCTAATCACAAGCCTATAGAATAGTTTTATACAGGAAACACTCAACATTTCTTCCCTTTGAACCTGGACCATTGCACAGGGAAAATGCATGAGTCATTGGATCGGGAGAATATAAGGCATACAACTACATAGGGCAGTTGGGGTTTCTTCTTACTTTCCACTTTCCATATTTGACATTATCCAGTCAGTGGATTAAAACAGAAATAATCCTGAGAGCAAAAACTGGAACCCTGCTCTGTATTTTGTCCTTAATGATTTGCAGCAAATCATACAGTCATTATTGTTACTGATTGATATTGATATTACATTGAATTGATTTTACACTGTTCTCTCTAGCTTTTGTGATGACCAGATATCTTGGTTTTCTCTGATAAAAATAAATCCCTAATTTTTGGATTAAAAAAAGTATCCCAAAATCCACATTTTCCCATGATTAAAATGAAATACCACATAAATATATATATATATATAGAGAGAGAGAGAGCTCTATATCTCTATAGATATATAAAAAGATACCTCTATGAAGAATCTATATATCTAAATTTATATCTATCTATATCTATCTATATATAGTGGTGTTTTGTTTTAACCATGGAAAATGTGGATTTTGGGTTACCTTTTTAATGCGTTGTAGAGTATGCATATGTACATCTGTCACGCTGCATCTGTCAACTCACTCTTTGAAACATATCAAAGGTATCTAAAGTGTTGCAGATGTTACCTCTTCCCATAGCTATAAGCAGTCATGCCAGAGAGGGTTATTTAGCTGGCCAAACAGGATAAGAGTCCAGAAGAACAAGCAAGAAGAAGTTAAACTCAGTGACCTGTGGAAGGGAAGGCGTTTTGAGTTCTGCCCCTGCTCCCAAGCCTATTTATGTACTTAACCCAGTGGCTCTTTAAAGACAATCACATGGCAGGCCTGAACAGGCACAGCACTGTTTTAGATTGCATCTTAGTAACAGGGCAGAATACGGCCCTATGGAGTTATATCAATGCAAATGAGAGGTGGATCTCTGGCCTGCAGTGAACAGAAAGTTTTGAAAAAAAAATCTATAATATTCCCACTCCTCTCTACACTGGACATGTGGCAAGAGATATTACATGAGAAGTGTGAAAACAATCAGCCAGTGCCTCACAAGGAGGGGTGTTTCAGTGAGAGAGGGCTGAAGAATGCTGAGTATGGGTGGGGACCACTGTAATTCAGGCTCTGGCAGTGGGAAAAGCAAGATCTCTGCAGGCTCGCTGGAGCCAATTTTTGGGTGTTTTTTCAGGGCAGGTTCTCCCACACCTCTGATTGGCTGAGGGACCCCTGCCATGGGGCTGATTACCATTGAACAGAAACACACAAGAACACAGAGCTATTCTTCAGCTGTTTTGCCTCAATAGATCTCATCTCATACAGATGGTGATCTGTATGAAGAGTGCCTGCAGGAAACTGCTTCACTTGATCCACGGCAGCAATTTTCTTTGCTACGCTGGGTGTCTTCACACTGCTCCTACACAAAGAATCATAGAAATTCAGGGTGAGAAGAGAACTCAGGTCACCTAGTCCAACTACCTGCTCAAAGCATGATCAGCCCCAACTAAATCCAGGCTGACATTTGCGAAACCTCGGCAGGAAAAATTATGCTGAGGGGAAACCAGCACAGGTTTGTAGCAGGTAGATCATGCCTGACTAATCTAGTCTCTTTTTATGACCAGGTTAAAAAATGCCTGGAGACAGGAGTAGGGGTTGATGTCGTATACTTAGACTTCAGGAAGGCCTTCAATAGGGTATCCCACAGCATACTGGTAAACAAGTTAAAAGGCTGTGACTTGGGTGACTACACAGTCCGGTGGGTGGTGAATTGGCTAGAGGGTCGCACCCAGAAAGTTGTAGTGGATGGGTCAGTATTGACCTGGAAGGGTGTTAGCAGTGGGGTCCCGCAAGTCTTGGTCCTTGGACGGATACACTTCAATATCTTCATCAGCGACTTGGACGAGAGAGTGAAGTGTACTCTGTCCAAGTTTGCAGATGACAAAAAACTGTGGGGAGAAGTGGACACACCAGAGGGCAGGGAACAACTACAAGCAGACCTGGACAGGTTGGACATATGGGAAGAAAACAACAGAATGCAATTCAACAAGGAGAAATGCAAAGTGCTGCACCTAGGGATGAAAAATGTCCAGCACACCTACAGCCTAGGGAATGACCTGCTGGGTGGCATGGAAGTGGAAAGGGATCTTGGAGTTCATCTTGGACTCCACGATGAACATGAGTCAGTAGTGTGACAAAGCCATCAGTAAAGCTAATGGCACTTTATTGTGCATCAGCAGATGCATGACAAACAGATCCAAGGAGGTGATACTTCCCCTCTATCAGGGGCTGGTCAGACCACAGTTGGAGTACTGCATGCAATTTTGGGTGCAGCACTTCAAGAGGGATGTGGATAACCTGGAGAGGGTCCAGAGAAGGGCCACTTGTATGGTTAAGGGCTTGCAGACCAAGCCCTATGAGGAGAGACTGGG